>VZRQ01005817.1:32219-48939 GCA_013397975.1 Machaerirhynchus nigripectus | reverse complement strand
ATGATGTTTTAACCAAAAATTACCTAAGTAAATGAAATGCTGTGGAAAGGCTGTGGACATTTTTTGCTTTTATAGTGCATCTATGGTTTCCCTTCTCCCCATTTCAGATGTGAAAACTTGTTTATTTTAGTCTGAATATAAACTCTTAGGTCTGTTAAATGGATGTCAAGCTGAGTGCACTCATCTCTTGGTTTTTTTCTGCATAGCTGGCTTCTTTTGTGCTCACAGTAACAACCACATCCGTTTTTTCTGACCAGCCAATTGACTGGTCCGGATTCTTGAGCTTGACACAACCATCAGAAATGTTTCCTATTTCAGTAGCTTCATTATGTTGCTCCACTCATGTTCTGTGTTTTAACAAAAGTGTTCCCTTTGTTCTTTTTAGTCTTTTCACTTAATGTGTTAGGAATGTTTCCAGTGTTATTTTCATTCTTAGAGACGTGTTCGAGACCTGAAAGTTGACGAGGAACAGCATTCCTGGGTCTTGCTGGGAAGTAGACATCTATGGAAGTCCACCTAACGAGTCCTCATCTCCTCAAATGCATGAAGGCAGGTGTTGGAACTTCAACGCATCACTCTCCACACATACACCGAAGTACAGTTGGCAAAAAGTGCATTAAAATAATGTTCCACCTCGTCTCCAGGAGATCCTCTTCACAGTTACATTTATTAGCGAATTTATGGGTTGTAAATCCCATATGCCCTTTGGAAGCTAACTAATTTAATTAAACAGTTCTTTGCATGAGTTCTTCACACAATTGAGAATGAGAGCTCTGCTAATGAGCAACAGTACTGTAAACTCTATGGCAAATGATGTAAGAAGCAGCAGTAAACATTGGCTGTGTAAGCCGATGAAATCTAGCTGCTTAGCAGTTTGATCAAAGACTATGCAATATAAGCATATCCCTTGCATTTGTATTTTGATTTAGCACTGATTTCTTTTTGTCTGATGCTGGTTTGATTTTAAACATCAAGTATGCATAATTATTTCAGAAAGTCTTTCAAGAAATTAAAACTAGCTTAAACTTGAAAAAAAAAAGCTAATAATCAGTATGTGAGGGTCACAGAAAAACCATTTACTAGCTGAAGGTTTCAGGGCACTTTTCTGGGAACAATCCTGGTTCTCTCCCTCAGTGTCTGTTGGAAACCATGTCTAAGGCTATTCCAAACTCAAATTTATCAGTATCTGAAACACAGCTGGCATAAACTGTAAGCACAACAAAACATTTCATCGGACAACAAAGTGAGTAACGTCACATGATTAACTTTCTGCCTAGTCTCTAATTTGTATAGTTGTTCACTGCTGGAAGGATGAAGGCTCCCATACCTCTCCATTAGAATGTTTCTCATGCGTTCTCTGTACTCAAGCACACTTCCGGGCTGGGCTATGATATGTGCGCTGTAAACTCAGAAAAACTGATGTGTTAAGTTCACTGTATGGATGCACCAAACCCAACCATAGGTCTCACCCTAGAAAGCATTTAACTCAAATAATTTCACTGCCATTACTGGAATCACTGATAGACTTTCCATTGAGGAAGAATGTACAGCCTTAACACAGTTGGATTCTGAACATTCAGCATTTTTCAGAATGAGTAAGATTGGAAAGAAAAGTAGTTCTGCCATGAATAAAACTTTCTACTTGACTGCTTAGCATTGTTCTGCCTTAATTTAGCCCAGGGGTATCCCAAATAACATCTACCTGAGTAGGCAGTCCAGGACTGTGCTCTCAGGACCTGACATTTTGTGGCTATCCCAGAGCAGGTGGCCCAGGACTGCACTCTTGGGACCCAACAGCACTGCTCAACAATAGCACAAACACCTTTAAATTATCATCACTGTGTTCAGAAATCCCTTCTACATTCTGAATGGAAAGCCAGCTGTTAATCCTGCTGTGTGCATGGGATATGGTGTGTCAGGCTGGACTGGGAGCAAGTAAAACTGCCCCCACTTGACTCGCCATACCCAATGACTGTAGAAGGCTCCAGAGGCAGCACACCAGAAGCATCCCCACAGTTGCAGCTCTCTGCTTAGAGAAAAAGCTGCTAAAGTCACTGTCTGCAGGATGTGTGTTAAATAACCCATGTCCTTCCAAGCCTCAGAGTTGGCACTGCCAAGACACGCGATCCTCCCAGACAGCTTTTCTAGCTGTACCACTCCTTCTATACAGCAGTTGCAAAGCAGGTGTACTAAACCCAGTACTTGGCAGCATATTGTTATCAGCCCAAGTCTTTACTGACACTTTTCCTTCCTGGTAGACAAAATACACCAGGTGGTCTAACAGGGGAATTAGCCATATTGGCAAAGGGGAATTTCAGACTGCCATTTTAATACCTCAGCTGTACTAAGATTATGAGCTAAATTATCCTGCTACAGTGAATCATGTTGAAGGAAAGGTGTACCTTTAGCAGACTAACCCAAATACCAGTGCTTATGCAACACTTAAGTCACACTTAAGCCCTATCTGGAAATCTTCCTGTGGTACACAAGTTTTGTAATGAAACAAGAATTCAGGAACAGGAATGGAACATTTCATGCACACAGGAAAAGAAACAGCTGTTATTAGATGATACTGAGAAAACTACAGATAAGCAGAAAACACTGAACAGAAAAAGCAACAGAATGGGAAATACCAAAAATTTTAAAAAAACCCCAAACCTAAATCCAAAAAGGAACTATAAAAATAAAATTAAAAATAGAAATGGATCAAAACTAAAACACTTCGATATCTTCAACAGCACCCTGAGCCAACACAATTAAAGAAATAGTATGAACAAAGATCAATACAAACAGCTGACAATTTGTTTAGTGACAGAGTCTAGCTATTTATTTTGTATCTTTTTTGGCTAATAATGAATGAACAGTTCCCGTTGTACCCATATGACTCCATGACCCCATCAGCATCCCCTTATCTTTAAAAGCATGAAACCGAATTTTAGCCCATTCAGCTACCAAAGTCACCACCAACTAAAGCTGGCACTGTAATCACAGGGTTTTTTATTGATACCATTCTGAAATATATGACATGGAGTTAGGGTCTCCTGGTCTTAGCTGTGGAGTAACCTGTAAAAACAAAGCATGTGTCCACTTGAAAAAGAATTTGAGATTAAATACTTCCTCCTGAAGAGCATAGAGATGACTCATGTTTATTCCATGTTGCCACCTTGTAAATAAAAACTTGCCTTTCTTCTAAAATGACTGGAAGAAAACAAATATATCCAGTTAAAAAATGCATTTTGCTCTCCATTTTTCCATTAAATGGTCAGACTGACTACAGAGACACTCTCAAAATGGTTACTCACAGTAATTTCCTAATACTCATAGAAACTTAGGTTTTGCAACCTGAACCTACTTAGCTGTGGTTTCAGCAAAAGAGTATTTTTCCAACTTTTTAAAATTATTGTTATTATTATTTTGGCTCTTCTTTCTAGAGATCAGGTCTGAAAGAACAGAACACTGCTAATACACTGAGAATCAACTAATGAAAGTGACTGTACATCAGTCATTTCGGTACAAGACAATACCGCCAGAAGCAAACGTATTTGATAAAGCTGTGAAGATTCATTCTGGAAAGGAAAATAAAGATTTTAATATATGTACCATTCTTAGTGATGAAGGAAAAGAAAATATTTCAAAGGGCTAAATCACTTCCCTAAAAAGTGGCACTATATTCCTGTCCCATTGCAGTAAGTATTTTCACTGCTAATCATAATGAAATGCATTCCTGTTTGAATTAGGTTTTGTTTGCCATCTGTTTTTCAGAAATGCAAAAAGTCGTTTCTAAAGATAGGAAAAAGTGTTCTGGCAAGGTGCTCCATTGGCCAAATATCCTAGGGTATACTGTACCATGGCATCGCCCCTAAATTATATGGTATATGAACTACCCAGTGGCATCACTATAGCAGTACAATATTGAGAATCATTCCAAACTTACCGATACCAAATATTTTGCTTTCTGTACTACGTTTTCATACAGTCCGTCCGCATGCATGTTTGCATTCCTTTGTGTCGGTGCCAACTTAGCCCCATTTACCAGAAAGTAATTTTCTGAGTCTGTCATGGGTGTTACGGAAACTTCCCAGTCTGACCACTCACAAAACTCTCTGACAGTCACACACCCAGGGCCAAAGGCTTCCACTGCTGGAAGCGCAGCCCCTTCTCGGCGGGCGGCTTCAGTGAGCTGAGGGGCACCTCGCTTGACACATCTCCCCCACACCCCCCACTCTCACACAGTCAGACCAGGTTTCCTTACCGGTTCGACCCCAGTTTCCCATAGCAGAGCCTCACGTATCTCGTTTCATAAAGCAATTTATTCTTGTGCAGTAACACAGAAACAGCTCGAGCTGGTGCCTCTGAGGAGAGCACCTACATAAAGAACGCCTGGGCTTCTACAGCCTCACAGTCGCGCCGCAAGCCAGTCTCACTCTTCCGCCCGAGTCTTCGGCTCCTCTCCCACTCCCCATGTCGAACGACTTCGCTGGCGTCACCGGTCCTCGTCTTCTTTGTGATCCCAAAAGTCGGCAGTTCCAGGCCCCTGCTGTGTCTCTCAGAGTCTATTCACCTGATTAGCGTCACCCATCTTCGCGCCATTTGATATCCCGAAGGGTGGCAGTTCACGGCTTCTTGTTTCGGGCTCCCACTCTCAATCGGCAGCTTGCGATTCCAGCTGCTTGGACCAGACGTATTCCTCAGTATCTGGTCAGGCATGTAACTAGATGATGTCTGAAACCCCGCTCCATCCCCTTCCCTCCTGTATTAATCCTTGCTGTCTGTTCTTGTCACCATTCACCCAANGGCAGCCCGCGGTGTCTCTCCCGCCGCGCGGGAGGTTCGCTCCGCAGCAGCCGCATCGAGTCGAGGTCGCTGCCAGGAGCTCCCCTCCCCTGTCCCTGCTTGAGGCACGATACAGCCCGCGGGGTGCTTCCCACCGTCGCTCTCCTTAGACGGGACTGTGCCCGCGTCCCTGCCGCGGGATGAAGAGGATCTTCGGGTTCGGGAGGAAGAGGAAGGGGCAGCCGCCGCCCGGCAGCGCCTCCCTTCCCTGTCCCGCCGGTGCCTACGAGCTTCGGCAGAAGGACTTGGGCAAGCTACACCGCGCCGCCGCCAGCGGCGACCTGGCCCAGGTGCGGCAGGGACTGAGGAAATACGGCATCGACGGTCGGGACAAGGCGGAGCGGTAAGGGCGGGAGCCGCGGGGCGGTCTCGGGAGCCCCAGTTGCAGCTGTAGCAGCCCCCGGGAGCTCCCCAGCGCAGGAGCGGACCGCCAGCGTCGCTGTGAGGAGCGGGAGGGCGAGCGCCGCAGCCGAGCCCAGCCCTTGGCTGGCTGTGGGAAGCAGGCTTGTGCTGCCAAAACCCCCTTGAATTCGGCCAACTGTCGCCTTACCATTTTTGACCCGGCCTTCTCAGTGCCCTCGTTCCCGGAGTCGTATGTCCTTGCCCAGGGTTGCAGGAGTGGAAGCGAGCTCTTAGCCTAGCAAACGGGAGTTGCAAGAGGAGCCCCGTGGCCATTCTCCAGCCAGGGTTTGAAGTCTGAGCGTAATCGCAGCTATCTCTGTGCACCTCTGAGAGCTCAGCGTGCAGGTTCACGTTGAGCCCGAATGACGCACTGCTTCGGCTGGGAGCAACTTAAAGAAAGGTGGACACTGCAGTTCGGAAGGATTTATAAGGCAAAATAAACACGTTGTTTATTGATGCTGCATGCACAGTTGCCTTTTCTGAGTGTGGTGTGGCAGCCTAAGCCACAGTGTGGTTTTAGGTGGCAGTTAGTTTTTTGCTCTGAGGCTTTGGTACAGGTAATCAGTACCTTGGACTGGTCAGTGACTTGTAGAAGCTGTTGCTTCTGACAGGTGCTGCTGTGTGGGGTTTTGAGTCAAGCACAGCAAGCACTTAACAGTTCTGGCTTAAGGTGAAGCCCTGGGCTGCAGCATAGTTCCTAGTGATCTATCATAAGCATAAGGGAATCACCTTTTCTGAAAAGGCTCAGAGTCAAAGCTTTTGTGATATTCTGAAGAGATACAGAGCAGCTCAGCTTTCTAGGCTGGCTGTCCAGAAGGCTGGACTTCTGGCAGCAGTAAAACTCATCTAGTTTTATTGCCCTAAAAACACCTGGATTTGTAGGAGAAGAAAGGAAGAGCACAGTAAGGATCCCTTTAGTATTTAGGATTATGTGCCTGAGTGTATGCAATTAGTATTTGATTATGCAGCTGGAGATGGGGGATGCAGTTTAAGGTGAATTGACTGCATTTTGTGCCTGCTCCATTTGCCTGAGTCAGGGTGCCCAGTGGCATTTATGGAAATAGTCATCAGACTTTAACAGGCCTGGTATACAATTTGGCTAACTTTTTTATTTTAATGTGTTGTCTAGAAGTCTTTGTTTCCTCTAGCAAGGTCTCCTTCTGTGTGTCAAGTTATTATCAGTGTTATAACTGGGGAAATAAACTAGCACTCTGTAAAAAACAAAACCCATAACAAATTTTACAAGAGACGAGGCATTGTGAGTTCTAAAGCATTGCAGTGATTTTTGCATGACAATGCTCAGTGCTGGAAAGCTTGCCTGACAGGGATCCTGTGGACAGAGTCTGCCTGCTTGCTGCAGCTGGTGTAAGCTATACCAGCCTTGAGGGTTACAGGGCTACCTATGCCCTCTTAGTGCTTGTGGGTGTGATGCGTGGATTGAATGATTGTCAGATGCGATTGTGTTTCAGAACTTCATCACATTCTCCAGGGACTGAAAGACATGACTGGAAGTAGAAGTGAAGAATAGGAAACCTATGAAGTCAAGGCTGAAATGTGTGCGTTGTTCATATGAATGTCTCAGTTCTGCTTCTTGGGATTTCCAAAACCAAAATACTACACCAGGGATGTGGCAATTCTCACACCTACAGGCTCCTTCCATAAAGTGGGTCCTGTAGCCCATAGGACCTCCAGAAAATGTGTATGAAACAGTATCAGTCAGGAGAGAGAAGGCTTTTCAAACACGGTCTAGAGAAGCCTTCAGCCTTGCTGGAAAAGGTAGACAAAACTTGGCACAGAGTTGAAAGCACATGTAGGTATGATACCAGCTAGTAATGAATCCTGGGTCAAAGCTAATCACTAAGAGAGATTTACCCGGTCAGCTACTTGTCAGAGTGAACTCAGAGCTTTATATTGCTTAGCTTGTAGCTGCTGGGTTTTTGGCTAAGTGCCTTTGAAAGTGTGTGCTTGCTGCTCCCGTGAGGCCTCCTGGTTGGGTTGTTTTGCAGCTGCTCAGCCATCAGCAGGTCTCTTCCACCCCCTGGGTGATCAGTGCACGACTGCAGCAGCAGGAGGAGCAGCGTCCCTGGGGCTGGTGGCAGAACAGCTTTGGTGTTTTTGGAGGTCTCTTGTGGGAACAGGCAAGTGTGAACACTCTTGATGTTCTCTGCCAGCCTGTTCCCTGAAGTGGATCTTCTGTGGAGCTCAGCAGGCCTTGCTCCAAGCAGAGCCAACTCCTTTCCACTAGGCAAATTGAGAGGATTGGCTGAGGATGGCAGTGATGAGCCCATAGTTAGTGACTTCAGGTTTGTCACGTTGTCACCTAGTGCTTGTTAATAGCAGCTTTTAGATGGTCATTGACTCTTTCATAACCAGCCCTGGCTAGCTTTCAGATTATCTCAGTCGGTTATTTCTTCAGAAATAAGAGGTCTTCCTTGATGCTTCAGTCTCTTCCCTGTCTGTAGCAAGACATCACCAGTTCTTTCAAGTCTTGTGTGGTTTTTTGTCCTCATCCTGGAGTCTGTGGAAGGAGCCTCATCAGCTGCCATCTAACAAGGAGTATCTGAGTGACACATTGCTGAGTTCCTGCATCACGTGCCACATTTGTGTACCTTCCCCTCTCTGTTCCCACCCAGCCAGGGAGCTGTTGTATGTTGGCCTCTCAACAAGGTACTAAATATTTTGAAGGTTAGCTGAGCTTCTCTAAATACAGAGGACCTACCTACAGTGATATGGTTCAAAACTAGTGCTGGTGTTCCCCTTGGTTCTTGGGGAACTGCAGAATTCTTATTGTGTCACCTTCAAGGGAGGAAACACATGCAAGGACTTCCTCGGTGATTGTGTCTTTGTGTACAAGTAGACTGGATAATTGACATCAGACCTAAGATGTTCTGTGGTTTGAAGGACACCTTTTCTTTTTGACAAGGCTTTAAATTGAAGAAAAAGGTTCAGTCTTCTTGTGCTGGTTATATATTGTGGAAACACAGTATTGCTTCCATGGAGAGACTTCCTCTGTAGTAGGCTTTTTATGACTGTGATAGCTGAACACTACAGGACAGTCAAAACCTACTTTCCGGTAGTCAGGATTAGAGTGTTCTGCTCTCTGGTTTGCTACATGTTATTAGAGGCACTTTGATGCAAGTGTGTTCTTGGTTTTGCTTCAGTAGTAAAAAAGCTATAGAAAAAGGAGAAATTCTCAAAGTTCAGGGAAACACTAATATTCTTTCGATGAAACCCATCTCCTACATCTCCAATACACTTCTGGCCCCTGAATGATCGAAGAAAAACTTAGAAGTTTACTTGCTGTAATCCTCAGATTACCTAGCTTTGGTCTCTGTTGCTGTGCTGTGTGTAGTCCCATTGAGGGCAATACCCAACGCCTGGGAACAGGAATCTCTGCAGTTTCAGGTCTATGGTGAAGGAAATGTCCCCTTACTTAGCAGATGCTGTGGAGGGTTTTTGCTAGCAAGTCCCAGGCATTTGGTGTGCAGCTACTGGTACTCGTAATGGAATGAGTTCGTAAGCTTGCGATTTGCAAAGTGAAACTTGTGGTCATGTCTGTTTATCAAAAAAGCCTGAAGTTATCTCTGTCTGTGCTAATTCAATTTATTTAATTTTTAGGACAGCTCTGCATCTCGCTTGTGCAAACGGCCATGTGGATGTAGTTACGTATCTAGTGGAAAACAAGTGTAAGCTAAATCTTTTTGACCATGATAACAGATCACCACTGATGAAGGTATGTGGACTATGGTATGTTCTTGCAACTGAGGCTTACTGATTTTGAACTAAATGGTGTATTTTTCAGTATTCTTTATGTAGACCTTTGTAAAAACATGTGTATTGTGATTATTGTGGAATGGGCATGTGTTAGCTAGTCTTTGAAGGTGCTCTCAATTCCCAGTATTGGGAAGCTGGAGGAATTGCAACAAAGTGAAATGTAAATGCTGGAAGTTTTTTGTGTGTTGTTTCCAGGCAGTACAGTGCCAGCAAGAAGAATGTGTGGCTGTTCTGCTAGAACATGGTGCCGACCCAAATCTGGCAGATGCTGACGGCAACACTGCCCTTCACCTGGCTGTCCTCTCTGGTAATACTACTGTAGCAGAGCTGTTACTAGAGAATAATGCCAATATTGATGCCCAAAATAAGGTAATTTTTTATATTTGTTAATGAAGTGCTTTTCAAAAGTTGCGTTCATATTTTTCTTGACTTTTTTTTTTTACTTTGATTTTTAACTTTATCTGCCCTTTCAGGAGGGATATACCCCTCTTATTCTTGCTGTCTCTGAGCATCATGAAGAAATAACGGAGTGTCTCCTTAAAAAAGGAGCTGACGTGCATGCTCGAGATCAATGTGAAAGGTGAGGGGCTGTCAAACCTTTACATGGTTCTCTTTAATATTCTTCAGGTTGACTTGAGAGAGGCATGGGAGTGAGGTCTGAAAAGACACAAAACAAGGAGCCACATAGAAGCAATTACTTCTGTGTGACTTGTGAAAGATGGTCATGCCTCAGTGGCTTGGTGTCATATCTTGTTCGATGCTTTCCACACTGAGGATTGCAAAATGTTACTGTCTGTGACAGCCTTTCTGGCAGGAAGCGTGCCACTAGCTCAGCGACATTCCCTCAAATTGAAAAGCCATCTCCTGCATAGTAGTAGAGTCTGTAAGTGTTGTCTGCGTGGAAGCTTTAAGATTAAACATTTAATGGTTTTGAGACCCTCTCCCATTTTATTGTTTCTCTTAATGAAAAATGCTTTTTCTTTTGTTCACTTTAAAATAATGGGGAGAATACTTTTTTGAGGGCAAACAGAAACAAAGATAATTACAGTGACTGTGTAAAACAATCTATTTCGTATCATATTTCTCGGATCCTTCAGAACCCCACTTATGACTGCTGCTTCTGGTGGAGAGCTTAATCTGATAAAAGTTCTTCTTCGGTATGGCGCTGATGTTTCCCAGAAAGACACTAACGGATGGACAGCTGAGGATTATGCTGTTATTCATGGATATTCTAGGTAAATTTTAAACTGTATCATTAGAGTAAAGTGTCAGTTATCAGTGTGGGTTTTGATAATTTTTGAAAACAGCACCAAGGTTTAATGGTGTGTTGAGACTTGTGTTGAAGGTGTGCTCAGTGATGTCTTCATAGAATCATTTAGATTGGAAAAGACCACTAAGAATCAACCTAACACTACCAAGCCCACCACTAAACCATGCCCCTAAGTGCCAATCTACAACTTCTTTCAAATACCTCCAGGGCTGGTGACTCAACAGCTTCACTGGTCAGTCTGTTCTAATGCCTGACAGCCCTTTCACTGAAGTAATTTTTCCTGATACCCAATTTAACCTCCCCTGGCACAGCTTGTGGCCATTTCCTCTTGTCTTCTGCTATGTATCATTCTAGTGTCTAGTGTTAACTTGGAAGTCAAGGAAAATTTTTACCCAGAGTTCTCTGTTAGATTTCAAGTTTTACTGCTAAGACCACATTTCCTCAATATAAACTCTAAAATATGTCTGTATCCTACAGTTATCCAGAGGTGGAACTTGGCAGGTACCAAGCAGGAGTTAATAACTTTGTAGGTTTGAATATGACATCTATAGAGTAAACATGACTCTAGTGAATATTGAAGTGTGTAATAGTCATGCAGTAAGTGCATATTAGTATATGAATCTATATGGCTATGAATATGTGTAGGGTGGATAAGAAGTGGCTGTCAACTATTCTATTAAATGGTCTATGCAAGTATGTGATTAGTTTTTACCAAATATATTTCCTCTCTTTTTCTGTACAGTCTTAGTAAACAACTGGCAGAATATGCAGACTGGGAAAACGCAGGAGAAGCTTCTACAGGTGCTGGTGCACGAGGTATCACAGCACTTGGCACTCCGCACCGGGCAGCAGCTGCTGGCTTTACATTGGGTGCACCTGCTGTGGACAGAGGAGGTAAGGCCCTAAACCATGGAGTAGCTCACGAGGAGAGTCACTGTGGCCTTTTCTTTAGCGGGTTTGTGTTGTTAGTGCTTACTGTGTTGGCTGTTGATGTTAGTGGAGGCATCAGATGGAGTAGCACAAGCTTTGTGAATGTGCTTATTTGATGATAGTTGGAAGTGCTGCTTGTCAGGCTGTGAAGGCATTTGATTTGCATTCTGTGTTCACTTCTTAGGGCTGTTACTTTCTGTCTGTCAGACTGCCCATGTCTATGGGTTTTCCTTGAAAGAGAGAGAAGGGGGATAGGGAAGGAACTAGGAAAAAGTGGTTTTATTTGTCAAGTGTGTACTTTTACCTTGAGATGGCCACTCAGATTGTGAAAATCCAATTACAAAAGCAGTGGGTTCCACCTGAGTAGTTGTTCCTCTTTCTGTAGTTGGGAAGCAACAGAAAAATGAACAGAAAGGTAGGTGTCTTGTTGATTTTCATGGAGTTTGTGTCTTCATTTTAATATTAATAGTTCCATCTGCACTAAGGTCCTTCTTGCATGTCCTATTTTTCAAAATCAGTTATAACGGTTTCCATGTAGGTGCTGTAGAGACATACTTAGCAAATACTATATTGGAAAAGTAGCTTTGTTGGCAGTAACGTTGCAGCGTCTGTGTATGCTGTATTGGCTTAAACATAGTTTGATTTACAATAAAAATAATTCTTTTCTTCCACTTTCAGTAATTTTCATGATTTTTAAAAATAATTATTACCTTGTGATCCAGAAAAGCAACTAAATTACCTTGTGATCAAAAAATTCACTCCTTCAGTGAGTTTCAAAAATCCGGTCTATGCTTATGAGCTCAGAGTCCTAGAGGAATCTGAGAAATGAATATCTTAGTATAAATGAAATAGTTTGTCTTGTACTTTACATCTCAAGCCCTACAAGTGGGAGATTTTATTCTTTCTGAGTTTTTAAGGGTGTTACATTGGAAATATGTGGCAAATGGGCAGAAGACAGTGCTCAAACACAGTTCATTATTCCTTTAAATACAGTTCCTTACTCCATTTTTAAATATGTCAAGAAAAATGGGCAAAATATGGGATGTTTTTCCTCACTGACTTTTCCTAGATACAGGAATTTAATTTAGAGTCAGACTTTGTTCCTTTGACTTAGGAACACTTGATTTGATCTACTCAGAGATTTGGAGCATTTCTTGATAGATTGCAGGAATTTTTTTATTTTTTTTTTGAAAGGTTTTGGTACAGGTGGTTTAATTGACGAAAATGTTGCTTTTGCCCAGAGAGTGCACACTGTTACTGTCTCTGAGAGATTAGTAGCATATAGAGAATATTTACTTGCATTAATTCTGCAGCCTCTAACTTGCACATAAAAGGTATATGTCCTGCATTGTGAGAGTCCTTGTGATACGCTGCAGTAACAGACTTTGAAGCCTCTGTTAGAGGAGAAGTTGGAATGATCTCAAGAGAACAGAGAAACCCATACTGCAATTATTTTCGTTTCTGTTGCTCTTCTATACATTTTTTCTGGGATCTTCAGTGTTGTCCTTGTTCCTTTTGCTGCTTTTGCATGTGCTGAATATTTTTCAAAATACTCTTCTTGAATGAGCAATTCAGCCTACTTAAGAAGTTGGCTTTTGTTTATTTGAATATTTACTGTACAATGTATTTTTCGTTTTGTGTTCCTGGGTTCCTACGGAAACTGTTGGGTTTCCATCATGGAGATCTTAGAAAAGAAATAACTGCTTCAGTGATTTCTATCTCCCAAGGTCCCAAATGCTGTCCTGTACCATCTCTTAAGAAAACTGAGAAATGTAGAAGGGATGAGAAACCATCATGAGGTCCTTTCCTAACTCTTTATATGTATCTTTTTTTGTTACAAGTCATTTTGCAACATTCATTCCATGTGATAAAGTCAATGTAAGCAGGACTTCATTCTGCTCTGAGACAAATGTTACATCACGAAGAAATTTGGTGTCAGCTGCAATAACAGAATGATTTGTTGCCTTAAAATACAAAATTTTACTAAGTGGGATGGGTAGAGCAGATGCATAGTGATTTATATTTTGAACTACTGTTCTACAACACACAGACACGTACACACACATATGCACACACATGCATGATATACCAGTCAGTGCACCTATTTTGGTCCAGTTGTGGCCTGCTCTCTAGCCCTGGGGGAGTATGCTGCCCTCTTGTCGTGTCTGTGTTCTGGCTGGTGGCATAGCTTTTGTATGTGAACAGTTCAGCATGGTCAAATCAATGTAAGCAGGACTCTTCAAACCAAGGTAGACGTGGCCTATGTTTGCATCAGGCACCAACTGACACAACTTTTGAGATGAGCTGGTTTAAGGCAACGAGTTGCCGGGTTCCTTTTTTAGCGAGGGATAACAAACATGCTAACACTGTGATTTTAGATGACTGAGTGTAAATAACATAGTGTCTCAAAGTTGCATGCTGGTCTGAGTACAGGGAGCCAAGATTTCCTTGAAACTTCTGGATAGTTTCCAAAGTTTGGTTCTAGGTGCATATGGATTTTTGAGATGCTTAGAATAAGGAATTTTGTGTGCTGTATGTGTAAGGCGCTCTACAACCATGAAGGAATTTCATTTGCATCTATGCTAGACAAGGAGTAGTCAAGTTGAGGGAAATACAAAATTGTCAGGAGATTATATTTCTGATAATCTGTTTCAGCATTTCAGAATATTGAACTATGGATGTTTTACATGGAACAAGTACAATAAGTTACTGTTTGACACTGTCCTTTGAGAGCAGAGTTCACTAGATTGTGGTTGGGTTGTTTCCAGCACTTCTAACTGTAGAATAGGCTGGTAGTCACAGTGTGTTCTCCCACTGCTGTAGCTGTTTTGATGTACTGCTTATGTTTTCCAAGTTTCTGGAAATTCCAGTTTATTCTGATGTCATTGTTCCATCTGTCCTTTCCATGCCTTTTCCTAAATGGATATAGGAATGCAACAATCTCCTAACCAGACATCAAGAGCAGGAAAATCAAGGAAAGGTATTTTATACAGTAGCATTTAAAATACAAAACATGTTGTACAATATACAAATATCAACACATTTATGATATTTATTATCCTGGAGGTCCCTATTTTGATGATACTGGTTTTATGAACTACGTTTGAGAGCAGGCTTTGTGTGATTTTTGTTTGTTTGCATGTTTTGCATTGGTTCTTTATTATTGAATTTAGTGTTTGCTTTGTGTCATTAGTGATAGTAAATAATTTTATTTTTAAATAAGCACTTCTGTTACTCTGAAATGGAAATGGGCTTCAATTAAAGTAGAAACAAGCAATCCCTGGAGACTGCTTTTCTAGATCCCATTTCTACTCTAATCAGAGTTCTGTCTGAAAGCTAGCTCATGAACTTTCTCTCTTGCCTTCTAAAGGACAATATGACCTGGTCTTGATCATTGCTTAAAGTTACTATTCACAGAATGACAGAATATTCGGAGTTAGAAGGGACCCACAAAGATCAAGTCCAGCTCTTGAGTGAATGGCCCATACAGGGATTGAACCCACAAACTTGGTGTTATTAGCACCATGCTCTACCCCAACTGAGCTAATCTATTCATTGGAAGCAAAATTTCGAAAAACTTACTGATCTCTTTTACTTACAACTGTATTAATTGAAAATATAACTGAAGTCACCTGTCAAGAATGATAACTGACTGCTCCACACTGATGGAGACAGATTTTTACTCAGCTTGGAACGTTAGCAGGTAGGTTAGATTGCTGGTACTAATTGAGTTAACGGGAAACTGCGGTAGTACAACAAATTAATATTATTTAAATACTGTGTGTTTGCAATAGGAAACAGTAAAAATTAGAGACTGTGTTGGTATTTTAACTGTTAGCTTGTGCTTGTGCTGGTGGTTTCAGCATCTAGGTTTTCTCTACGTGACATGCGCACTGTATTTCATTGTCCAAAAGCCCAGTGCAAGTCAGGAGATGTACTCATCAAAATTCCCACATAAATCCTGTCTTTAGAACAGACAAAATTTCCGTGCTCTTTTGTGTTTAATGCTAGTAGAGGAGATGTCTTCAGGCATGCTATGCCTTTGTTTTCTTTTCCCTTTAATGATTCTGCTGAAGACCTTGGATTGGTTGTTATGATAGTTAACAAGAATTAGTTATCAAGACCTTGAGGAATGCTGAAATAGCTACTATGTGGAAGTTGTGTTTGTTTTCCCCTTCTGTTTTGGGAATTGAAGAACCCTTTTACTTCGTCTTAGCTGTTGATAGTTGAGAGGTTCTAGCACTCTTGAAGCTGGATTCCTAGAGTTCAGGTTTTTTTAGTAGATCGGTGATGTGCTAGAGCGCACTCTCATCAAGTTTGCAAATAGCCCTACATTGGGAGGATCAGTAGATGCTCTTCAGGGCAGTGCTGTCATTCTGAGGCATTTACTCTGACAGGCTGTGTAAATGAACTGTCAGGCCTGTCTTGCAAAATTCAGCCAGGGCAAGTGCAGTCTGCACACGGAAAGGAACAACCCCCTGCTAGAAAACATGCTGGCACTGCCAGGCAGGAGAGATGCCTTGCTGAGAAAGCCTGATGGGTCTTGGCAGAGTGAGCTGAGAATGAGCCAGCAGTAGGGTGCCCTGGCAACAGTGTCCTGAGTTGTACTAAGAGCAGCATAGGCAAGAGATTGAGCAAAGTGATTATCCACCTCTACTTGGCACTCTCTGGATTGTGTCCAGTGCTCTGGGTGTAATTCGAGCCTCCAGTGCAAGAGAGATTGGTCTTTGCCCAGTGAGCAAGTTCAGTGGAAGGCCATCAGATTCATCAGGGACAGGAATATTTGCCCTTTGAGGACAGGTTGAGAAAACTGGGCTTTTTCAGCCTAATGAAGAAGTGAATTTGCAGAGGAACTAGTAGCAGCTTCTAGTACATGTGAGAAGACAAAGCCAGGTGCTTCCCAGTGGTACATGCTAGGAGGCAGAGATACAAAAAACAAAATAGTTTCTAACTGGATGTAGGAACAGTAAAACAAAGAGGTTGTACATTCTCCCTGCTTGGTGGTAATTAAGACCAGACTGGATAAAGCCCTGAACAACCTTACCTGACCTCATAACTGAGCCTGCTTTGAGAAGGCAGGCTAAGAGACTTCCTGAGGTTCCTTCTGACCTGATTTATCCTATTATCCTATGTGCAAGTTGAGTTTGTAACACTGATGAAAGCTTGGAGTGTGCTACAGAATGCCCTGAGTTTGCAACTTTAGTTTGCTGAATTCCCTTTTTGGTGCAGTGTGCAGAGGTCTTGGTGATTCTTCTACTTGAGCTTTAGAGCTTGATTATGCTTTTTGATTTTCATTACCTTTGCAAAATAATCTGTAACTGGATAGAGCAGTGGATAGTGTAATATATAGCATAATGTTATACATAATGCTGCATGAAATAATAAAACTCTGCATGTGATGTGTACTTGTGTGTAAGATGAGTACTTTGAAAGTTCTTTTACCTAATGTCTTTCTAAACCACCACCATTTTGGTAATCATTTGCTAACGTAACATATTAATGTTACTCTTT
>VZRQ01005817.1:0-32213 GCA_013397975.1 Machaerirhynchus nigripectus | reverse complement strand
AAATTTTATTTTTCTTTTTTTTTTTATTTTTTTTTTTTTTTTTAGTTTAGATGTGTTTCTATGTTTTTTAAACTTCTAGGTATAAAAGTCCAAAAGAGATATAACTCTGGTCTTTTTATTTTCTTTTTATTTTTTTTTTTAATTCAATGTTGTTTGAAGAAGCAGTTCTAATTTGGAAATGCAGTCATTTATGCCACCATGTATTGAATTTACTACCCAAAGCATTATATTATAATCTGTAGAGTTGTCCATGTTAAATGTATAATTTTTAGATGGTTAATTTTTAGCATGCTAAATTTAATTTCAACATGTCAATTAATGTTTGAACAGCAATAGATGACTTCTCCCAAGGAGACTCAATAAGGTGAGACTTTAAAAATACCTAACACTTACCTGAGGAATGACTTGAGAGACACAGTACTCATTTTGCTTTGCTTTTAAAGAAGCTCTGAGAAAGAGGGGAGCGATGACAGTTGGCATACCTCTGAGGAAGAGGAACTTGATTTTACCCCCAAGGTATGGTGCATTTACAGGAAAAATATCCTGTAAAAATAAGGTGTTTGAAGGAAAATTTTCTTTGGAACTGAAAGAAACTGCAGTTCCAGCCAATATTATTTTCTCTTTAAAGCAATCTCTGGCCTGCCAGCCTTCCTTCTGCTGTGAGTTTTTCCTAAAGGACCTGTAGCTGTGACAGAGTATGCAGTAAATTTGTGATTTAGAGCAAAAAAGCAGTAGGTGAAAAGATAACCACATAGTTTTATTTTTTCTTGTTCATGTGAGTCAGATTTGCAGACCTTAAAAGTTTGCAGGTTACTATTATAACCTATCTGGTTCTTCTTCAAACATTGTTCGTGTTTCCTGTAAATTTGGGGATAGATTCCTAAGTGATAAAGGATATTTATTTATCAAGATCTATAAAAATCCTTCATCACCTAGTTCTTCTTTCCTCAGCAGGTTCCTCGGGAGTGCTCAGTGAACAGATGAGTTACTCAAATGGGTCATCTACTTTCTTCCATAAGATGACATTCAGTGCTTGCATGGGATCTCACACTGCATGTTTTTCCTTTTTTTTTTTTTTTTTTGAATGGTCGGGTTGTACTCTTTTTCTCAGTTACAAGCTCTCATGCCTACTGTGTTTACTAATGATCTGTATAATTACCAACTTCTGAATGATGTCTGGAGCACTGCACTGGCAGTGATATGGAACCTGAGTGTGGTAGTTCAGCCCACTCTGTAATGCTGGAGATGCAAGCATGTTTAGTTTTAACTTGATTTCATTTTCTTGCACTGATTTAAATAGAAATGATACATTATACTGCCATGATTTTGAAATTTAGGTGTATTTTTTAAGTGTACTTGCAGGGACTAATGTATGCATTAAGTATGGAGATCTTAACAATTACTTACCTTGTGCACATTTGCAAGGAAGCATCCTGAAAATGCAGTTTTAAATATAATTAAATTTTACTTAAATTTTACAAATATTGGAAACAGATTTTATGAACTCTTATGCACGTAAGCATTTTTGAAAACAGTTTGCAGAAGGGTGCCTGCACAGTGTGAAATACTTACTGAATTGGATATGAGAGGACTGTTTGTGTAGTTAGAAGTATAGGGTGGAGCCAGCACTATCATGAGGACAGTCTGATTATATTTACTCTTCAAGATTTGATGTGAACAAAGGATTTGTTGTTGTTACTAACAATTTGTTAAAAACAAATTCTGAAATCTTTTTTTACAGAAGCTGCAGAAGCCAAACCTGACACTGTTAATGAATGCTTCACAGCAGTTCAGGAAAAACAGTAAGTTATTTGCAAAAGGTTGCATGATATACTGATATATAAAGTAGACTTGCTAAGTAGGTTTTTCGGTTGGTTGGGGTTTTCTTTTGTGATAGTAAATGACAAAAGTAGCATTTTGAAAACACAGCACTTAATAATTCAGAATAAAATAAGTCATTAAAATGAAGATATTAATGCCCTCGTAAGGCTTTTTCCTTCATCAAGTTCATCCTCCATCCTGCCCAACCTCACCTCTCTCCATTTCCAGACATTCCCAAATGGCTCCTCTCTTGTACATTAATCTGGTAACATGCCTGTTACTGTTTACATAATTCCTTCTGTTCATACGCATTTTCCTTTTTTTTGTGCTTTAAGATGACGGTGATGGTTCTAGAATTGAAAGTCCTAAGTCGCCAAAGAAAAGTTTTAAAGAAAGAATCCTATCAGGTGCAAATGTGGACAGAGGAGACAGTGAAGAATTGTTTAATCAAGATGTCTCAGCTGCAAGTAACCTGGATGAAGAAGAAGAGGAGGAGGAGGAAGAGGAAGAGGATGAAAATGACAATGGAGATGAAGATTATGAGGAGGAAGAGGAGGAGGAGGAGGAAGAGGATGAAGATTTTACTGAAGATGAAAAGGAAGAGGAAGAGCTGGAAGATGAAGAAACTCGGTCTAATGAAATACTGGAAGAGGAGAAAACAGAACCTAAAGGGGAAATTAATCAGAAACTAGAGTATTTCAGTAAAGCTAATCATGAAGGGGATGCTCGATGGGGAACTGGAGATGTCTGTGATGATGATGAAATAAGTAAAGAACATGATAAAAAGGTGGAGGAATCTGATGATACTCCCGTGTCTTTCATAGCTGGGTCTTGTGAAAGGTTTCAAGAAAAAAAAATGGCAGTGTCTCCAAAGATCATGAATAATGAAGTATCTTGCAAGTCAGTACCAAAACAAGCTGTCTTTCAAAATCTGAATAATCTGCAAGATACGCAAGAAAGCTGGAACAGGAAAAGCATGATTGAGGAGAAGTTTCACAGAAATGCTGACTCCTGTTTTGTGGACTCTGAAATGACAGACTGGAAAAAAGAGATACCTCAGCCTCTCTTAGATAGTTGTGGTCTTAAGGAGAAAAAGTCAAACTTCAGTGATGGCTTTAAAAGTGGCAGTAATTCTTGGTTAGCAGAAAAAACCCCAGGACCTGAAAGTGAAAGACTAACCTCTGTCATACTTGAACATGTCGATGGTGAAGATACTGAAGAAGAGAGATATGAAGGAGTAGATGATAAAGTGTGTAAACCACTGAAACAAGAAAGTGAAAACTTGCACTTAAATAAGCAAGAGGAAGATTTGAGAGCAACATTTCATTCAAGCACCGAAGTAAGTATATAGGGATGATTCAATCACAAGGGTATTTTCTAAGGGTCAGATAGGTAAGAAACACATGGTAAACTGGATTTCTCTTAATACTTATTTTTCACATTTATCCATCTTTTTATCATCCATTTGTGATGTTAGACAGTGTCTTACTTGGAGTCAAAACAGTTTCTTTGCTATAGTATGGTAATATAATATGGAAAAAGAATAGACAGTAGACTCTTTCTGGAATCTGTTAGATTTTTCGCAGTTCTGTGTTAGTTTTTATCTGTGAAGTTCTACTATTTAGGAAGATTCATGGTGTGATAGCTGAAAGTGAGGAAACAGAAAGAAATTTGCATAAGATTGAGAGCAGGTAGCTAATGACTTTCCTTATAGCAAAGTAGAGGGAAAAAAAAGAATATGATCTGGAATGTTGTAACTTAAATGAAGCTAGAGTTAGACTGACATGAAGAATTGCTTGTCGAGGAACAGCAAAGATAATGCTTGTTAGTGTTCTTTTCAGCTGTTTTGGTTGATCTCTTTTAGGAAGAATCATCTGAACACAAAGAAAAGGAGAAGGAAGGCTCTGGCAAAAAGCTACAAACTACAGTTGTTGAGGATGTGAAAAATTCTGTTTGTAATGATAGGCATGAAGTCCACAAAGCTTCAAAAGACAACTCTGGTGAGAGAAATGACTTAGTAAATCCTGATCCAAATTCTTCCTCTACAAATATTAAGGCATAGAAAATGAACTGAAATGGTGATTGACTCCTGTGATAGCAAAATTTTCTCTTGCCTGTGACTCCTAGTGGGCACTGGCAGAGAAGGAAAGCAGATTGTGTTGCTTTTCATTCATTCATAAAGAACTGAAATTGTAGCATTGTATACCAAGCAATGCAATATGAAGCAACTGCCATTCTTGATTTGTTGCCATGCTCTCCCTGACGTGATCTGAACAAAATCCACAGATGAAAAAGAGAAGGAGGACTAGAATGTCTTGAGTGGCAATACTATTCCCTTTTATGACAAGTACTGTCACATTGAAAGGCTGTCTGTCACACTGCTTCTGGCTGAAGCCAGGGAAGGATTTGAGTCAAGCTGAGAAAAAGCTGTTCCAGTGCCTCACCTTGTCCAGTTTTAAAATGTAGAAGGTCTCTCTAGCACCACATGTGTGTGCTTGAAAACATTACCAGCCTAATCAGAGTAGAACACTTTGGTACTTACCTGAGGTTTGACAGTAGGAAGAGAAAGCACCATTTCCATTTTCTGTCTCCAGAGAGTAGCTTTTTGTAGTAGATGTTACCAGAGCATGTGTAGCTGCTGCTCAGATGTTAAACAGGGGGCCTGCCTTGCAGAACCTGCTGTATTCTAGTGTTGTGCCTATATCTGCTCATCCATCTATAAGTGTTTTACCATAAGCTTGCATTTGGCATAGTGTAAGTAGTCAAAGTTCAAGGTTGGAATCAGCAATTGCCTGTTCTGGGGTGGGTGCCCTCACTGGTGTCCAGCTCCTTCCCCCTTCTTTACACTTACGTGTCCACACAATTGAATCCTGAATCAGTTTTTCCTAATGGAGTAGGTTAAAATAGAAATACAATAGTATAATCTGGCTAGGAACCCCCTAAGACTGAACCTTAAAATCATCTGGTAGAGAAGAGGTTTGAATTTTAACCCCCCCGAGACAGAAATAGCTTTTGTGTGTTTAATTGTTTGAGGTGTGAGCCTCTATTTTTAAATGGCAATGCTTAGGTGTCTAGCTTCAGGGAAGGGGCTGGGTAACAGCTTTGTCAGGGAAGATCTTTCCTAGTAGCACAATAAAAGGAGCATTGCTTCTTGGTGACTTTTTGGACATTAGTGTGAGGAGGTTTTGGATAGTGTTTCTACAGTACCACCTGTACAGTGGAAGGTGATAGTAAATGCCAAATTTTGGAGCTGTAGGCTGGAGAGACTTTAACTCTGTGTACAACAGAACTGCAGGATACTGGAGTATCTTCCTGAATATTAACCAGGCGTGTTGGATATTGCCTGTAGCTTTGTCAACTGTTGTCCATAGCCATCTTCTGATGGAAAGGAAGCAAAAGGAGCTGGAAGTGTAAAGGAGATAACATGATGTGTCCGGGTGGGAAGAAACCCTTGAATAAAACTTGCTTCTTAGTTTGTCGTCATCAATAGAACCTGCATCTTTGGATGCAGGAATTGACTGATGGGAAAAAGCAGAGTGAAGTACAAACACTCAAGCATCTCACTTCTTACCTTGTCTGTAGGTGCCTTTCCAACAGTGGTAACAGAGCAAGAGGAAGATGCTGAATCTCCCTGGGATTCTGAGGTACTTTTTGTGAAGGACAAAAGGGTTTCCACTGTAGGGAGTAGGAGTAAGATCCAGAATCACTTGGGAGCTTGCTTTTGATTTGGACCCTACTGTTGATGAAGTTAATTTCCTCTTTTCCTTCTTTTGCCCGATGTTTGTAACTGGGGCCCTTGAAGTACTTCTGCTCTAGGCCAGCTGCTCAGTTAGGACTGAGATGAAATTAGGTCAAGCTGATGGCTTGAGTCTCAGCAATTGGCCTTTGAGTTTGGTTTCTAGTACAGTACTGAAACAGTGAAGTTCCTTGCTGCTTAAAATATTCTGACCTTTTCACAGAGGCTGGCAGGATTGTTGCTTTTTCTGCATACAGCCCTAGTCTGCTGACCTGGTCAGCCGTTGCCCTTGGGGTCTACAACTGAGATGGCTAGCTGCTTCTGAACCTCTCTACCTTTTGTAGGTGTACTCTGGCCCTCTTTAAAGCCTTGTTCAACAGAGACACTACACATGCTGCCTTGTTTGCCTTTTTCGTTCTTTCTGTCTGTGGCAATGAGCAGGATCTGTAGCTAGGTCCCTCTGGTTCTTCTTGTGAGGAAAAACAAACTCTTCTCATCCCCTTCTTAAAAATACAAGGCTAAAATGTTCTTAGTTTTAAGGTAGTTGTAAGCTCTGCCTTACTCATCTTTGTTCAACCCAAATGGCTCTTGCAATTGTGAGCAGCGCTGTGTTCATTCACCGCTGCAGCACATATGCCTAGGGAATATTAGTACCAACTTGAATATCAGATACAAGTTCAGTACAAATGTTGGACCACTGCAGACCTGCAGCCGTTGGTTCACAACCTGTATCTTGAGTTACCATGTTAATTCTTGTGTGTAGTGGTCCAGTTTGTCAAGGTTTGTCAGTGTGGCAGAATAGTGGTGTGAAGTTTTTGCCCAAGACCTGAAAACAAACAAAACTGCTGTGATTTTCCAATATACTATGTCTTGATGCATTCTTGCCAAGGGCCTTAAAAAACGTTTTTGTATCTCTAATATACTTGATACCATACTACACTAATTGGTTTAGCAAGACTTATTGTATAGAAATGAGTTGAAAATGCATTTGTACCAATTCTCATTCATGTGTTTTAGGTTACGCAGGCAGATTCTGAAAGTCCAAGAAAAATATCCTGTGGTGTGCTGCTCCCAGCTGCAGAGAGACATGGAGCATGCTCCCAGATTGTTTCAGGGGAAAGTGACAATGGTAACTTCCTTGTGGGCTAATGTTTGTCTGTAAGCATTTATAGGGTGAAGTAAACTTCTATCAGTGTCTGTCTTAGAAATGCTGTCATGGTGTGAGTGCAAACCATACCAATGAAGTGCTTACTGTCTGTTAATTAAGGCCAGTAATCACAGCACTTGCTGGCCAGTTGGTAAAGGAAGTTCTTTGCATTATGTCTGTTTTTTCAGACGACTTTCTAGGTTTTTTTGATTCGGGTTCTTGTTTCATAGCGATGACAGTGTATATGTTTTAGGACTGACCTTTCTCAGCGTTTGACAGTCTTGGATGATAATGCAGTAGCAGACAGCTATGATCTGGCTTAGCATTTTTGTCCCCCTAGCTTAACATTTGATAGCATTTTGATAGCTTTATGTTGTGGTATGCGTAGGAGCTAAAATAGGACTACAAGTACAGGGTTTTTTGCTGAGGATTTCTGCCTGTAGTTTGTGACACTGTATTTTGAGCATCTGAAGCAAAACTTTACAAGCTTCCAGGAGTTTCAAATGTAGTTGTTAACTATTTGTCATGGAATTCTGCTTAGACAAGAATTCTACTAAGACAAGTTTAGTATTAGTGTGAAAAGAGGATAAAAGGTGGTTATGGTAATCTTTCTGAAGTCTTTCTGTACTGCTGGTCCACCAGGTTTACTGAAATTGAATACTGTTTGTTTTTTAAAGTTAGTTTGGGGTTTTTTAATATAAGAATTTTTAAAAATTTATTTTAATATAAAATTTTTGCCAAGGAGCCATTCTTAATAATTCTAAGTATTCTTTCATATACTTATTTAGTGAGAGGACTCAAACTGTAAGATGACTAAAGCAGAAGATTTGAGAAATATAGGTGGGACAGTAGATTGTGTGGGTTTGGAAATGATTTAATGTTGGACAAAATTTAAAAAAAATATTTGGAACTATGCTATAAATGTAGATTAAAACCAAACAGCATTTGTTCCTATTGTTCCCCTGCAAGCTAAACCACAACAACCTGATAAACACTGCCTTGATTTCACCTTGTTAGATGTATATGAGGTTTCTGTGTCTGCACCCATACTTTCTTAGTCCCATCAATGGAAAGGAAAATGCTCCTCAATATTAAGCGCTTGTAGAATAATCACAGTTATAATGCTGTTTTATGATCATTCATTACAGTAGACCAGCTTTGGCTTTTGAAATAATCCTTTTAGAAAGCAGGATTCAGCTCCTCAAAAGGACTAAATATTTTAATCTTGTTTGGTTAACAAGCATGACCTTATTGCTTCACCTAAATTGTCCTAGTTCTGTGATAATTATTTTTTAAATCGAAGGTGCATGGTGGGAAATATGCATTGTTCTTTTCTTGTATACTAAGACACATCCTGCATGATGAGGTAGATGGAATGTTCAGTACTGTACTATTGATGAAATAATGCTTGTGACTATTACTTAGTTGTAGAAGCTACTGATGTTGAATGGAGTAAAAGGTACCTACAATTAAATAAAATAACATTTCCCAAAACATTTTTCACTTACAGGCCTTTTGGAGAAACCCAGCGATTCACAGGTAAGTATTTGTGTCAGACTGACTACTTACTCTGCTCATTAAATAGTATGGAGTTACTTTGTGTCTCGGTTTTGGAGACAAAATTTTAGGAGGAAACGCTCCGGAATGAGCGCCTCCTCCAAAGGGAAAGGGTCTCCCCCTTTCCTCCGCCAATGAAACAGATTTTTAACAACAGGTGAAAAGTGGAAAAAAAACTGAACTGTTTATTAACACAAAATAAAACAGGGCAGAACAGGGAAAAAAACCTCAAAATGCAACAAATTCCTGGAGAGGAAAAGAAACAAACAAAAAAACACATGGGCTGGCAACCAGTCCCCCCAGTCTCCAGGAAGGGGAAGGGGAAAGGGAAAGGAAGGGGAAGCGATGCGGTGGCCTGGAGCAGGGCAGATGGAAGAGGAACCTGTTGATCTCTGGCGCTCCTCCTCACAACAGGCAAAGCTGGCCGACCTCTGCATCCCCTCGCTCAAGGGCTTGCCCCTCCCTGGGGTTCGGGCCAGCCGGGACCACCCCGCGGGCTTGCCGGGGCCACCCCACAGGCTCCCCAGACTGGAGAGAAGGGGAAGGAAAGGCAAGGAGGCCAGGGGGAGGGAAGGAAAAAAAACCTACAAAACCTTTTTCCCAGCTGGTGGGAACAACAACAGGAAAAAAAAGCCACCAAGAAGCAAGGCAGCACCCCTGGTGCACCCTCTCCCCAGCACGGCCGAGACTGTTGCCCCCGAGCTGTTGAACTGAGCCGTTGAACTGACCCGCACCCGGGTCCTTCTTAAAGATACACTGTCCTTGGGCATTAAGCAGATCTTTAAGGAATACAGAAGATTAATAACATCACCCCAGGACACTTGGAATTTGGTGTTTTATCTTGAATTGTCTTTCATAGCTGAAGGCTCCCGTATCTGCTTTGGAAATGAACGAAACTTCTCCTAAAAACAGGCAGCAGAAATCAGGTAATGTTTGCCTTAAGTAGTTCTAGGTTTAGCTTCATAATCTTTTAGGAGTATTTAAGAAGGCATCTATTTTATATTTTGCAGATCTATTGCAGGAATTTGATTTTGAAGATGTTGAGGATTTTGAAGGTATTCATTCTTTGTAACATTCTTCCGTGGACAGACACATTGTAATTGCAAATTTTGTCCTAATTTTAAATTAAGGTTTCTACCAAGGTGTTCTGGAAGCAGGACTACTGAAATACCCACCTGTATATGTTTGCACCCTCCTGTAGTCTACCTTTCCATGATGTAGGCTTCCTCCAGCATACGGGTTGTCATCTCCCCTTTTCAGGCAGTCCTGAAGGTGGAAGAACATTGTTGCCTTGTGGCTTTCCTGCGTTTTCCTTGTTCTGTGCCTGTTACACAGAAATGTCAAGATTGATTAAACACTATGTGAAATAGATCTTATGGGCTCCAAAGATCCTAAAATCTTATCTGAAGACTGAGACTTCAAACTCAACATAGCTGCGGTTGAAAACTTCACTGATGGGCAAGACTAAATAGGAGTTTGGGTTGCTTTTGATTACAGCAGTCTTGGTAGGGATAACTTAGGGTACTCTCTACAGGAATTTCTGTGGTGCTACCTAAAAGTGTTCCTCAACCACCAGCACATCTGTCTGTTTTTACTGCTGGTTGCAGCCTTCATCTGCACCAGCGAACAGCTTGGTATTGGGATATGTATAAGCATGAGTGAAGTCTAAAGCTCCTCTTGTTGAAAAACAAGGAAAAGGGAAAAATGCCTGTGTTCCTTGTAGACCATTATCCTTAGATAATCCCTAATTATTGTTGTTATTATTGTCTTTAGTATTTATCAGACTATCTGAAATGCATCAGAGTTATCAAGAGATCATCATAACAACCCTGTGAAATAAGGGCCGTCAACCCACTAATGACTGTTGTGTGTTGTGAAATACCCAGCAATCAAATCTACAAAAATTCTCAGCAATTTTACCGAGCAGTGAGGTGGGAGGAAAAGGTGGTTACTTGACAATGTGTACCTTGGGGTTAGAATTGACCTCTGGAGACCTTTATGACTGACTGAGGAGCTCAGACTCCCAGTTCAGATACAAAGTTGTAACTCAGAGCTTGTATCAAATGTTTAGAACCCTTCAAGAAATGATGGCTTGCAAAAGTACTCACCTAAAACAGAAAACTCCAAGAAGTGAGGTTGTGCCCTTTTGTATTTTTGTGATGATATCTATCTACTTTTCTCCATCTCTCTCACTTTTCTTGTAGAAAGGATAGTGTCCCTCTTTAGCAGTGAAACTTTGTGTATAGAAAGGCTATTGTGCAGAATCCATGGCGTTATGGCTCAAGACAGGAGGTGCAGAGTGATGAAGGTGAAAAACCTCCATCTCTTGTTTTTAGATTCCTCACCTGAGTTGCTAAGACTTGTTTCTTTCCGAATACTTGTCACTTAAAGTGTACAATCTGCCTTCCACAAGAACAATGACAGTGAGTTGCTGCTTCTAGATTGTATCTGGGATTATCTGGAGTCCAGTTCTCTGGTGTAACAGAGATTCAGGGTAGGCTGCCAGACTGAGTGACTGCATCTGAGAAGTTTGTGACCTGCCCATATTATATAGAAATTCTGAGAAAAGGAGGAGTGGAATACAGTTTTCAGCAGTGTGAGTGAAATGTTCAGATCATGGATTGTTTCTCGACATTACATAAGTCTGTCTTTCAGTTCCCATCCGTGTCTTCTGCAACAGATCAGGCAGCAGTTTGAAATACTCAGTCCATATCCATGTCTAGAGACAGATTTGTTTCATGCATAAAGCTGGGGCCTTTAAATATATCAAAGCTATGATCTTTTTTTCATTATTTTTTGTGCACTGCACATAGGCACATAGGGAAATTACAGTTGCTGGAGCCATGTAAGTAGTTACTGTAGGGCACACCGCGTTTTGAGGAGAGGGATTGAGATAACGCACCTTTAAGAAACAGGATTGATTTATTTGCGACCATTTATAGTGATTTTCATCAAATTTCCTTTAAATGCCCTGTGCACAGATGCATCTTAAATCTGTTTTATGGTAACTTTGTCTCTAAGAGCTCACAAATTAGAGGGGATGCATTATTTTGTGTTAAGATTCTTCTCACAACTATAATTCACGATGCACTCTAAATGTAAATAAGTAGTGTTGGGTCATGCTGGTTATCAAAGTACAGTTTTCTCACTGTAGGTGAGTACTCAGGATCTACTTTTCATATGTCATCAGCAGCTGAAAAAGAAGATGTTAAGGATGCCATTGAAAACTATGGACCATGGGTATGTAACACCAAATATTTTGAATTAAGAGTGTGAATCAGTGAATTGTATTACACGCTATGAAGCAAAGAATTATATATTATACACATGTAAAGTAAAGGAAGCTTACCAGTCAATGAATAATTCTGGAGAGTCCTGTAGATAAAGGTTGTATAAGGCCTGAAGTAAAACGGAACGCAGTCTTCTTATGGTGGAGAAAAATCCTTACGTTGGATACTTACTGTTACACTAAGTTGTTTACAGCTGGTTTGCTTAAACTTTGTTCAGTGGTTTTCCTTTTGCACGGTGCTGAGAAACAGTGCAGTCAAATTCATTTTTTTCCCTATGCAAAATGCACATTCAGGTAAAGAAGGAAATTTGTCTGTAATATGCTGATCTGTTTGATTAAGCATGCCTGGTCTTCCCTTTGCAAGAGAAGAAGAAACAAAAAAAAATCAGATGTTGTGACCTTCTCAATGCTTGCCCTGCCTCTGCAAAATACACGCTTGTTGGCCATGTTAATGTTTGAAAAGGTTTTTTTCAGAAAGCATTTTAGAGAGGAATAAGGCAGGCATCCTGTTTGTGTTGGGCCTACAACAGGAGAGGGAGAGGGCTGGATAGAGGGGTCTGGAGTCTTCTGTAGCACCTCAAGGGACAGTGGAGAAAATTACTTCTACCCCACACCCAGGTACGATGAAAGAGGAACGTGCTTGGTATTAACAGGCAGAGCATGGAACTTAGGCCTACTGGAAGGTGGCAGTGGTTGGGCAGTGAACTTGGGGAATGGAGAGGCTGAGACAGACGGGAGCTGGCCGAGGTGCTCCTTCCCCATTCTGAAAGCAGCAATTTTTGCCGAGAAAGAAGGGCCTGGCTAACGAGAAGAGAGAGAGGAGTTGGATGGTCTCAGCCCACTGGGACTAAGGCTGCAGGCCTGTGTGGAAGGCACTAGAAAGCATATGGGGAAGGAGCATGTTGGGAGAAGTGTCACACATGACAGAAGCAGTCAGAGCTGTTGAGGAGCAGGGCATGGGGGGAGAGACATGAGGAGACTGGGTGGGGTTGAGTGAGGCATGGTATGGGTTTCACACAAGGTTTGGGTTCCTGACTTTTGGGGTGAGGGAAGGAATGGACAGGTTTCCCTAATGAATGCTTTTCTTTGGAGCTTGGAATGGAATTTAACATTTCTGCATCTTGGGTGAAGAAACAGGTCCAGGTCTCCATGTGGGGAAAAACAAAAAGCTTGTCATGTTCATTAACAGTGTATTAGCTTAGCTGGCAGGGGATTGTAAAACACCGGACAGTAGAGAATAATGGAGGAAGTAGGTGAGAAAGTAGGTGAGAAAACATGGGCAGTTCCAAAGAAAAATGGTATTAAAGCAATAAAACATGAAAAAATAAATTGCTTTCTAACAAAGGCCACCAGTTAGAAAAAGCAGGCAGGTTAAAGGTAAAAGCAACCCTAATGTCTAGACAACTTCAGTCCTAGAAAAACTGTTGTCTCTAGTAAGTCCTAGTAGCTAGTAAGTCCTTTGTTTTTAAGAAAAAGGTGAGTCAGTGAACCTTTAATTTAGTATCCTTTGATGAGTATTAAAAAATTGCTTTCAAAATATCTTGATGCTTATTTCTGTTACATGTTTATATATATGTATGTTTATGTTATATATTTCTGTTATTTCTGTTATAGGATGAGTTTGCAACAGAAATTACCTAGATTAACTGTAACTTCCTTTTTCTTGGTAATCTTTTTTTCTGTACCTGTTTACTTAAGGATAAATATATTTTAGAGACTGCCAACTTGATAGAAAAAACAGCACATGAAAATCAGACTGACAAAAGAGAAATTTCACGTCAGGAAGCCCTAACAGAAAATAAGGAATCGCACAGTGCTGACAAGGAGTTAAATCTGAAACCTTGGGAAGAAAGATACGAAAGAATGTGGGTTGAAAATGAGAAAAGGGAATTGAAAACAAATTTTAAAAACATTACAGCAGAGCTGAAGCAGTTGTTTGGTGAAAATGAAGCTGGGAAAACTGCTTCCCTTGTGGAAGAAATACCAGAAGATGTCTTTGGTGAAGAATTAAAGAGTTCTCACATTATTTCATCTCCTGTGACAGAATCAAGTAATAAGCTAAAAAGCAAAGGTGAATTTGGAGATATTAAACTTACACTAGGTGGAAAAGTACCCAAAATGGAAATTGTATTTCCAAGTCATGGTGTTCTTCCTGATCAGAATAGCTTAAAGACAGATGTAGAAGATACCTGGAATACAGATGAAGAAGCTGGCATTGACAATATAGATAACAGAAGGGTTTCTCTAGCAGAAGGAGAGAAAAAGAAAATGCCTTCTATGGAAACAGAGGAGAATGATAATGGAAATAGTGAAAATGCGGAGGAAAGTCCTGCTTACTCCCTGAGACATAGCTTAAAATCAAGTATTTTGGGTGACATTTCTAATATTCCTTCTAAAATAAGACCTGTTTGTACACGTGATGAAAATGCACATTCTGTAACAGAAACGAAACTTAAAAAATACTCTGGATTTAGTGATGATGTTCCCAGGGACTGCCTTATCAACAGTAATACAGGAGAAACGGAAATTGAAAGTCTTCTCGCTAATACTCAGGAATCGTGTGGCATGCTGGAAAGGAGTCTTGATGAAGAGCTAAAACGAGATATGGAAAGATTTAAGAGTAAAGTAGGAATGCTGCACACAGTATTCCTGGCTCTGGAGAAAGAGAAGGTACAGCTGCAAAAAGAGGTAGTTCACCTTCTACTCCTTACCGTTTGGTCTTTCTCCGTATCAATGGTCCTGTTCACTTCAGCTATTCATCATTAAATGAAGATGCTTTGTGCAAATTGGTTGTTGTTTTAATGAAAATACAATACTTACGAATAAAGAGAGCAGTGGAGAGTTGCCTTTTCCCCCTTTTTCAGAAAACACAGAATGCACTATTGTTCCAAGTTTAGCAGTATGTGGCACTCAGTTCCACATTGACTCAGTTCTTCATTGATATAAAAAGAAATGCACACAATTAAATCAGTTCTGATTCTGAAACGAACGAAAATAGCTCCTGAACAGGGTCTTGACTGAACTTTTCATTTGCTGTGATTTCTGTATGGTGTGTCTTCATTGCCCTTCACTAAAATTCCAGTTTGCTGTGAGTGGAACTGTTTCTACTTGTGGGTTTGGAATCTTCTTCCCTGCCACTCTACCTCCCCTCATGGAGGAAGCAGTAACCAAGCACGCTTCCACTTGATTTTTTTTTTATTTCTGCTTTTACAACTAACATTGTGCAGTCCTTCTAACTCTTTAATCCATCAGTAATGCCTTTGCATTTTTGTTGTTCATGTTTTAAGATACCCTGTTGTTTTCTTTCTAAGGTCTATGCTTCTGTTACATCATAGAATCATGAGTGAATTCAAAGTACTTTCAATGACAATACACTTTGTAATTTAATTTTTGTGGAAATACTTGTCTGTGTTTTTTTTTTCATTTTACACTTTTTCAGAGGAAAACTGAATTATTCAATCTTGGATACTGTGTTTCTCTTTTATAGAAATACTGATTAATACATGAAACTTTATTTTTGTAGGTTGAAACAGAAAAAAGCAAAGAAAGATGTTTCAATATGCAGACAGTGGCAAAAGAGGAAAATGTTAATAAATTAAATACACCACCAGGCAGCATTACTAATCAGCAAATAAAAGAAAAGCTTACTCTAAGGAAGAATGACTGTTTAAAAATGGAGGATGAAAACACTTCTGAAGAAAAAGTCAACAAGAATTTTTCACCTGAGGAGAGGTCAGAAGTTATTAAAATGCCAATGAAAGTACAAACTGAAGACGTGATCTCTAATTCTTATTTGTAGCATTACTTAAGTATCTTCTAGGTTTTCTAATATTGTACTAGTTTAAGCCATTTCTTTAATGGTGAAAGCCATACTGAGTAGTCCGCTGCTTCACAAATGTTTAAGAAACACACATTCTTTTTAGTCAGAGGGAAAAGGTATTACCAAATGAATCTCAAAAGTCTGAAGGAGGCATTGATATTTTTATGTGATCCTAAGCAGGAGTGTTTTTCTGTCTGTCCTTCAAAGGAATCTCTGCTCTTAATACTTCCTATAATCTGGATATAAGATACTGCCTGAATCTAGTTCAGGTTCCACATTCCCCCATCATTCGTAGGGCAAGGTTTTTAAAATACTTTTAAATACTCAACAATCCTCAGAGTTAAGTCTGTGTTTTATCAGAGACATTTTTCATCTCAGTTGTTTCTGGACATCATCTTAAGTATGTCTGTTTCAAAGAAATATTTTCTGTAAAGTTACTCAATTGGTGATTTTTTCTTCTTTCTGCTTATTGTAGTGAATTTACCCTGAATCCTGAAGTTGCAAGGAAAAATAAAGGACAGACTTCAAAGCAGAAGGCTAATCAGCAGATGAGTCCTTCCAGTGGGAATAATTTTCGAGTACTGGATAATAGCACTTCCAGTGAAACATCTCAAGAAGGGGGAAGGTACTGAATATAAGAATGTTATAAGTAAAACCTACTTAATGATAAAATTTGACATAAAGCTAAAGGTAAGTTTTCTGTAAATCTGATGTGCACAGTGGTTTTTGTTCCTTCATGTGACAATATGACCTGATGCCTTTTGTGTTCCAAAACACATCTTTTTTGCTTAATGTGCTTTGAACATCTTAGTCAAGGTCATTATAAAGACAATACGTGCATAAGTGCTGAAAAATTACCTGAAGTCAGTGTATATGTAAGCACATGTTTTATATTTTTAAAAGGGGAGAGGAGAGACTTATAGAAGAACAAAGTTACTATTTCATCACATGCATCTTAGGGTTTGGGGTTTTTTCTTTTTATTTTTTTTCTTCAGCTGTATGTCCTCCTGACTTCTTGCCTACCTCAGACTTAACTGTAGGGGGCAAAATGAGAAACAGAAATCGGTGACCGGGTACAAGCTCTGTTCAGCAGTAGCTAAAACACTGGTGTGTTGTCAACACTGCTTTGGTCAGAAATGTAACACACAGCCTTGTGTGGGCTGCTCTGAAGAAAATTAACTCCATCCCAGTCAGCCTAAGTACACTAGAGAATCCAAAATGACGGTTCTTTGACCTGTAACGGAAAGAGTCTCAATAACGACAAGAGCTAAACCTCTAGTATTAAACAAGGAATGCACATAACTATGTATCTGTATATCTCCATGTCTATAGATGTTTGATTCCTATCACTTTAAATGAACACTTAATTCAACTGTTTGCTTAATATCTTGTGAAAAAAAATAATCTTCCAGTAAGGATGACAGACAGTTTTTTCCCAGTATTCACCTGCATCTGAAAAAATTATTGGATTAAATTTTACTTTAATTCCCTACTGAAACTAGGTTTTCAGAACAACTTTAGATATTGTTCATAATGGAAGATAAACATTCCAGAGCTGACATACATTTCTGTTTTCCAGACTTGCAGCAAAAACAGCGCGTGAAAAGAACAAGGTACTATAAAATTAGTTTCTTGATAAATAGTTTTATCAGCTTTTAAGCGCTTAGATGGGTTCAATCAGATATGGACTGTGAATGAGAGAATGAGTCATTCATGCATCTGTAATATTACATAGTTGTATACAGAAAATACTTTATTGTTTGTAGGTCGGCATACAAATGCATGTAACTGATGACCTTGATTTAACTCACTCATCTGACACAACTTCAGAGGATGTTGAATTACCAACATCCACCTACAAAGAGGCTATGCTGCTGTTAGAACAGCTTACTGTGGATCATACAGGTATGTTCGAAAGTCACTTTTTCCTCAAATGTTACAAGTTGCTCTTTTAAAACATGGTTTCTTTGTATGCACTCCTAGGTATCTTAGTTTATTTACATTTAAGGTAACACCTCCCCACCGCCCCCTTTGTCACTGACCTGGGTGTATACAGAGCTGGTTTTCATATTTGTTTACTTTTCCTTTGCCTGAGTGGTGGTTTTGTCTTCTCCTAAAGGATATTTTTCTGAGGTGCCACCAGCATGGCTGAAAGGCTCAGCTGTGCCCTGCGGTGGGTCCATTGTCTCTGTTTGGCATGGGGCAACCCCTGGGCTCTTCTCACAGAGAGCTCCCGCTGCCTTCAGTCTTCCCACTACCAAAACTTTATCACCTACACCAAATCAAATAATTTACACATTAGAAAGTATTTACGCATATGTGCAGCTTTGTCTTTTCTATCTCAAAATAGGTTCTGCTATTTTACTGAAAATTCGAAACATACTTCTTAAGTATGAACAAATAATAGAGCATGAAAAAAATCGGTATGCAGCAGTCTGGAGAGAAGTAAGAAAATTGGAAAGTGAAAAGGAGGAATCAAAATTAATAGCAGAAGAGACTCAAGATTTGAAATCCATATTGGCTCATCAAGAAGTGAAATGGAAAAGTGATATCCAAAGCCTTAAGTATGTAATTTTGTGTTCTGATAATGTACTACCTTGTCAGTGTTAATGTGCCAGCAGGTACTGATGATACCTGTGATGGATGAGAAGCTTCTAGTCTTTTGATTTCGTGTATTTTGAATCCCATGGACAAGTTATGCTAAATATAAAGCAAGCATGTAATGTCAGGGGGGAAAAAACCAAACACCTGGATATTGGCGCCATCTAAAATCATCTGGATATTGTTTTCACTTTTTTTTAATAGCAAGAGAAGAGAACAAGACAGTTTGTATGGGAAAATGAGATTTACAAGAGAGGTGATTTATATGAGATGTGTATGTTTTTTGTCTTTGCCGTTTCTGTTGGTGTATAATGTTAGAAATTCAGGTAACTCCACAGAGTGCAACTCAGAAGGGTTTAGAGAAGCATAGAGTGATTATTTGCTTGCATGTTTGTGTATTTGAGAAGTCAAATTCAAGCTTGCCCCATTTTCTGTAACCCTGAGCTAGACCTGGATGATGTGAGGTTTTTAACCTCTGTTAACATCACTTCAGACAGGTGTAGCTAATACACACCATAGGAAATTCAGCAAGAACAAATGCAAAGCCTTGCTCTTGGGCAGGAAGATCCTCTTGTGATGATATACAGGGGATGACCAGGCCAGGGAGTCTGCTGAGAAGACCTTTGTGGTCTCAGCAAGCAAGATGCAAGATGGACATGAACCAGTATGAGCTGGCAGCTGAGAAGGCCAATGGCAGCAGATCAGGAGATGGAAGGGAGTGATTATCTGCCCTTACTCAGCACTTACTGAACCCCATCTAGAGCACTGTGTCCAGGTTTTGGCCTTCTAGTACAAGATGGATCCTAATTGATATGTATGAGTTCAGCAGACAGCTAGCAAGCTGGTCAGGGAGCAGGAACACCAGCCCTGTGAGGAGAAGCTGAGGGAACTGAGCTTTGGGTTGTGCCTCCTGATATGTGGAAGAAGATTATGAGGAAGACGAAGCCAGTCCCAGCTTTGCCTGAATTGGACTCTAGCAGTTTGTCATGGTTTAAGCCCAGCTGGCAGGTACACCCCATGCAGCCGGTCACTCACTTCCCCACCAGTGGGATGGCAAGAGAATCAGAATGGTAATACTGAGAAAGCTCATGGGTTGAGATAAAGATGGTGTAATAGGAAAATCAAAGCCGTGCACACATGCAAAGCAAAACAAGGAATCCATTCACCAGTACCCGTTGGCAGGCAGGTGTTCATCCATCCACAGGAGAGCAGGACTCCATCACATGTAACAGTTACTTGGGAAGACAAATGCCATCACTCTGAACATCCCCCACTTCCTCCTTCTGCCCACTATATGTACTGAGCATGATGTCATATGGTCTGGAGTGTCCCTTGTATCAGCTGGGTCACCTGTCCCAGCTGTCTCCCCTCCCAGCTTCTTGTGCACCCACAGCCCCCTTGCTGGTAGGGTGGTAGGAGAAGCAGAAAATGCCTTGTTGCTGTGCAAATGTTGCTCATCAATAACAAAACCATCTATATTATCAACTGTTTTCAGCACAAATTCAAAACACAGCCCCAGGTGAAGAAAATTAACTTTACCCCAGCCACCATTTTTCAAAAATCTCAAGTATTTATCAATTGTGAATGATTAATATTTTCATTCTTAATAAATTATGAAAGCAATGTTAGCCTTACACTTATAGAAGCTATTTTTTTTTTGTGAAATGACTGTAAAAATTATATGTAAGGCTTTCTTCCTTGCAATATAAACCATTGAAATACAAATCTTACTGTCAGTCTCTCGAACGATTTATTAGTGGCTGCTGATACTTGGTTTTGCAGAATTTCTAAAGCAGCTTTTCGCTTGCCAGCTCTGTCCTTACGTTGATACTATTTTTCTTTTCTTGTTGACTCTTGCAAGGATATGAGAAAAAATACTCAAAACAATTGTGAGACACAAAATTGCTTTTTTGTTTGGGTACTGTGGGCACACCATGGACCACTTCTTGCCGTGTTGGTGCTTATTGCTACTTGTTTCAGTTAGTAAAGATGTTGATATTCCCTAAGGGTTTCTCTGTAGATTATCTTCAAAATCAAATTGTAGTTGTTTGTCCCAGATGTAGATCTCTAGAGGTTTAAAACTATTTTTAATCACATTAAACTTAAACCCTCTGCATTTTTAAATATATTTTTGAAAGTTGACTTCATTCCTGAGTAAATAGAAATTGTGTGCTTTTCCTATTGTCAGCAGTTGTTTAAGACTTACGAAAGCCTTGCTAAAAAATTGGTGGCTCTGTCAGAGAGATAAGTGATGTGCTGCTTCGTCAGCATTACTTGCAGTCACTGAATCCATAATATGCAGGCAATGCTCACCATATTGAGAAAATGTGTATTAATCATAGTCAAAGGTTTATGTTGCTTTGATTGATAAGACAACAAATTCCTCTTGATCCAAGTGTCTGTAATATGAAGATGACTTCTTTAAAAGTAACAGAAAAGAGCATACCTTGGTGTATTTACCTAGATAAACTTAGTAGCGATAAAACACTCAATGGTTTATTTTTATATATTGTAAAGCTGATACCATGGATAATGGAATGAGGTTAGAATTCTTTAAAAAGTTAAAAATTTAAGTAAAAATATCAAATCTGAAAATATTTAATGTTTTAAGTTTTGAGTTGTTTCTGCAAGTTCATAATGTGGAATATCTGATTTTTGTATCAGTGACTTATTTTCTCAACTGTTCTGTTAAATCCCAGATTTACTTTGAAACAAGAAGAAGAAAAGAGGCTCAGAGCAGAAACACTACATGAGAAAACACGAGAAAAACTCAGAAGGAAAGAAGAGCAATATTGTAAAGAGATGGAGGAGAAACAGCAACTTGAGTTACAGTCAAGGAATTTAGAAATGGAGTTAGTAACGCTGAGAAAGCTTTTCAAACAGGTATATTAAATAATGACTTAAACATTTGTCCTTTTTTCTGCTTCTTTTGATGTTGTATTCCAGCATGCCTAAAGAAGAGGTACTTCATTCATGGAAGAGGCATTGGGTAACTATTGACAGATTGTGAGAACAGTCGGTTTCCAAGTAATCTGTTCCCTTTTTTTTTAAATTTGTATTGCAGGCAAAGCCTTTGAGTTACTTTTCTAAATTACTACAAAGCATTCTGTATTTTTTCTTAATTTTTCAGAAGAAAATTAAAATTTATAGATGGATTATTGTAACTGTGGAAAGAAAAAATATTCACAAGAATAAAAGGGAGAGTGGGAAGATGTTGCTAGGTTGGATTTTTCTCAAGGTGCAAGTAATTTGATTGTATTATTGTAGGTTGAAGACGAGCGTGATGAAACACAGAGACAGCTCTCTCAAGAGAAGAGTGCCAGAGCCCTGCAAGAAGGCATTTTGAACAACCACCTTTGGAGACAAAAAGAACTAGAAGAAGAGACAAGAACTATAGGAAAAAGTTCAGATGTAAGCAGATTTTTTTTCTAAGTAATTAAATTTCACCATGTTTTTTTTAAAGTCATAAAACTTACAGTTTTTTTCCTGTTTTCTTGATGGATTATTTACAGTTTACTAGGGTAATTTTACTGTGAAATACCTCTTCTGTTTTCCCTTATGTCTTTAAAAATTCTGGAAAGCAGTATCAGTCCTGTATGTACTTGAACTGCATGTACAAGTAGAAAACTGAAAGAAAACACTGTTTACTCAATTTTTAAAACTGTCTTGTTTTTATTTCCTCAACATTTTATCGTTGCTTTTTAAGGTATCTAGCAGTGAAACACCTAGCTGCCTACATCCAGACTGACCAGAAGGAAGTTGTTTGTTACTCACTCTGTGTTCCCATTACTTGGGGGTTTTTAAATTATTTATTCCCTTATCAAACTTAGTTACTTGAAATATGAAGTTCTTTTTCACCTCCACATAATAAAGTTTTATGAAGGAAGGTCAGCAATGGATTAGACTGACGATACTAGTTACAATAATTGAAGGAGAATAAGCAATCATGAACGCTATATTAAAAAAAAAAAGTCTTAAAGTTTACTGAATTTACTAAGAATGTGAAATTCTTGGAAGAATTATTTGTTCTTGGCTGTGCTGCTCAATAAATACAGGGTAAATATGTTTATGTGGAAAAAAAATTGTATGATAAACAGGAACTATACATTCCAGGGATGATTCAACTATATAGCTAACTTTCAGTAATGCTTAAAAAAAGTGTGAAGAAGACATTTTAAAAGGAAAATACCCTTTTTAGCCTGGTAAACAGAGGTTTTACCTGTGGTAAACATAGATTTTACCAGATCGATAACACAGCTAAATTAACCTGAAAGTGAATACTGTAAAGGCATGCACACACAAGAAAGCGCTGTCATTTCAAAACCTCTAGATCTGAAATATTTTTAATTACTTTATTATTTACTTGCTGGTTTATAGTAAAAAAGACATTGTGTATTTGGCGTCTTTATTTATTGATGAATTACACTTTCATTCTATGCATGCATTTGGACATGTGCACTGGTTCATAGAGTAGCTTATGTTTAATCTGAAATTTCATTCTCATCTTTGAAGTCATGTTGCAATGTTAGAAATGTTAAAGTGCAGTTTAATGCTGAACTGGCTTTGTAGATTTGTTTCCCACCTGGATATTTATTCATGTTCTCTGTCATTCAGGAATCTGACACTGAGAGAGAAAAGGATCTGTTGTACAAAAATCAGTTACTGCAGGATGAGATTGCCATGCTAAGACTAGAACTTGATCAAATAAGACTTAGGCACCAGGAAGAAGAAGGAAAATATTTAGAGGAAAACGAGACCTTGAAAGAAAAAAACGAAGATTTAAAGAAGGAACTTAAACTGAATGAGGAAGCTTTAACACAAACAGTTTTTCAGTACAACGGACAGCTGAACTTACTAAAGACAGAATCTGCAATGCTAACTTCCAAACTTGAGCAGACAAAAGAAAGCAAAGACAGACTAGAGACAGAAATCGAATCATTCCGTTCCCGCTTGAACACTACTGTTCAGGAACTTGAACGTCACCAGTCATCAAAAAGTGATGTTGAACGAACATTTCAGAGGGAACGTGATGAATGGCTTCGCTCGCAAGACAAACTCCATCATGACCTCTCAGATGTGCGAGAAGCCAACAAGAGCTTGTCTCAGCAGCTGAGTAAAGCTGAAAGCAAAGCTAACAGTCTAGAAAATGAGCTTCACCAGTTAAGACAAATGCTCAGAGAAAAAACATTGCTTTTAGAAATGACACAAAAAGAACTAAGTCAAACCCAGTGTCAGGCAAAGGAATATGATCATGCTCGACAACTTGAGAAAGACCAAGTAAACAAACTTCTAATAAAGCAGGATTCCATGCAGGAACGATTGGCCCAGCTCCAGAGTGAAAACCTTTTGCTCCGTCAGCAACTGGAAGATCTGCAGAACAAGGGCATCATCAAAGAAAAAGTAGTGAATGATGTCCAAGACCGGTTTAATGATATTTTCAACAAACTCAGAGCTGATACTGAAAAGCAAGTTTACTTAGTGGAAGAGAGAAACAAGGAATTAAATGCCAAGTGTATTGATTTAAGAGAACAAGTCTTCAAGTATGAGACTGACAAAATAGAGAGAGAGGTAAAATGTAGACTTAGAGCAATTTAAAGTTTTCCAGTTCTTGAAATCATTTTGTGTTTCTAAAGTGTACCAAGTATAAGCTATATGCATGGGAATAGATGATGATGTTTCGTTCTGGTTTGTTGTGTTTCTCTTGAAATTGTGGAAGATTTTGGTAAATGGGATGTTTCTGCTCAGATCAGAGCAGAGAGCAGAAAAAAGGTATCCAAGTCTGCTTTGATCAAGAAAGGTGATTATTCATCAGGAACTTTTCTCATCTCTTTTCCTTAGTCCATTTTTTTGCCCTATAGAATCAGTTTACATATTTGATGATTTTTTAAAGTATTGCACTGAAGACACAAGTAAGAGTCATATAAAAGGAAGAATGATCCAGTATGTGACAGCTGAGAAATGTAGATGCAGATGAGCGAATTGTGTGAGATGGACTTAATATTAAGTTCCTACAGAGGAAAAACATTGCTTCTCCATAAGTTGCGGTCAAAATTGAAGAGTATTATAGTGTCTAGGTGTTAATTTATGTATGTTCTGGGGGCTCTAAGGGTCTGCCTGGAGAATGCATCATTATCTGTGTTCCCAGGAGTAGGTAGGGTATTCTGTAATGATAGTGTATTCTGGCCAGTTTCAGGTAGAGCAATGACTTAAAAATTGCCTTACCCATTTTGTTTAATATCCCTTACTTTCTAGAAAATAGGAACTAATAAAAATCAATATATAGACACGCTGGTGTAAGGTTTGTCTCCTTTCATGATTTGAATAGTGATTTAAAATTACATTTCCTTCTTCCTAACAAGTCCAGAATCTTCAAGTGAGATAAATATAGGCATGTGTGAGATAACTGCTTTATTCTTCATTTGTCAGTTACTTTAAGGTGGGTGTGGGGAGAGAACTCCAGCAGTAGTGTCAGTCATTTTAATCTGTGAATTGCTGTGTATTCTTCATACCAAAACAACAGTTTTACCTCTGAAAATACTACATCTATGTAACTGTATGAACTATACAGATTTTGGTAAACCTAGTATGTCAGTATAAAGGCAGTTGTTACTCTAAAACATACGTATTAAGACAGCTGTAAGATGATGTGATTCAACATATTCTTAGAGTGTATCTAAAAAGAGCTTTTAGATATATGTATTCATTTAATTAGATTTCTAAAATGTAAGAGTAGAACAAAGACCGATGGGATACCAAGTCCTGTCTTCCGTCGACAAAGTAGTTTCTGCAGTCAAACTATGGCTCTTACATCACAGCAGATTTCTTTGGATTATGTTAGAAAAATTCCCATGATTGCAGTGTGTGCTTATGCATGGTTTCAAGAAGAAGAACAATACCTGGATCTTTTTTATGTATTAGGAAACAGAAATCCTCATGAGCAGCTGTTGAGAGTTTCGGGGTGCTCAGAAAGATGGAGAGGTGATTTGTCTGTGCACATGGCTGCTGGTGACAGACAATTTCACTTGAGTTCAGTCGAAAGACCAGTCTAATTGTATATTCAAGTAAGTCAAAGTAAAGTCATTTTTCATGTTCTTACAACTTTATTCATGCTCATTTCATTGTTTTGTTAGGGCATGATCAGACAGCTGCAGCAGGAGCTTGCTGATGCTCTTAAAAAGCAATCTATGTCAGAAGCTTCACTCGAAGTTACTACGCGCTACCGCAGTGACCTGGAGGAAGACAAGCTGCGCTTGCAGAAGGAATTGGAAAAGGCTAAAACTAAGGTACATAATGTCTCTAATTATATTAATAAATCTTAGGGTAGCTGTTAAGAGTGGGATTGGATGTTGTCCTAAAACCCCAGGAAAAGAATTCATCAGGATAGATTTAATGATTTGTGAATAAATTGCATTGTTATAAACTTGGTGTGCATGTCTTTCACATGTGGACATTATGCCTGTACTTGGACAAAGTTTTTTATTTGTGAAGGTGCTTTGCACAATAAATTGGTGTGTCTATAGCTTGTTGCCTTTGGTTTAGCCAAGCAGATTGTCTGATTTTTGAAGAACAGTAGAAGTACTGGACTGCTGTGTTTGGACATTTTTATGCTGTCCTGCTTTCCCTGCTCCCCCTACCCTGCCCTGCCACCAGGTAACATGAAAAATTCTGAATGCTTTTGTAACTTGTTCTGCATTTTTTTCCCCTTCTTTGGCCGTGCTATAATTTGCCATCCTTAAATGGTTTTTCTTCAAGGGAAGTATAAGCAATTTGTGAGTTCGGGACCACCTTTCCCAGTGTTTTTCCAAGAACTGAGGTATAGAGGCCTTGGAGTTCTAAAAGAAAAATCATTTTAAATGTGATCCTTATGAGAAACTTGTGGAGTCACTACAGACAGATGAACTGCTTAATTCATGTTTTCATGGAGGAGCAAACAAGTGAATACAAAGAGCATCATCACAGGTCCCCAGAAGGTTCAGAGGGGCACTGTCAGTGCTTAGAACCGTGCTCTAGGAAATCCGTGGAGGGCTGGCAGAGGCCACTGTAGAAGATGAGGAAGTAACACAGCTTGTGATCTTTTGCTAGCAGAAGCAAAGCTTTGAAGGTACTTGAGATGATTACAGTCCTTTGGGCAGAGGGTATGGGCAGGTATCTGCAGCATGTGAATCCTCCGGCAGCAGCTGAGTCCTCCGTGCAAAAGCTCACCTGATGACTGTGGATTCTTTCTGTGATTTTACAGTGGCGGGAGGTGGAAGAAAAGTATCTCCAGTCAGAACATTGTGTTCGTGACTTGAAGATTGCCTTGGATGACAAGGAAAGAGAAGCAGCAGCTTCTGTCCAGAAACTGCAGGACCAGCTGTTGGCATCTTCTGAGACTAACACTACTATAAAACAACTGGAAGAACACGTGCAACAGTAAGAGAACAACACAGTGGGGCGAGGTGTCTGTTGCTTGCAGGGATTGGCTCTAAAGCACAGGATACACAGATAGCATTGTTGCATCACAGCAAATTATTATGGTTTTGAATTATGCTCTTGATTTTGAATATTTTGCACTGTTCTTTTTGGAACTGGTGCTCTGGCAGGTTTTTATAGTAAGATATGTATTTCTTTTTAAGCCTTGAAATTGAAAACACCAGATTGGAAGCCACTGTCCAGCAACAAAGCAACAGGATTGAAGCCCTGCAGAGAGACCTGCAAGCCTCTGCCTCAGTAAGCTGGTCATAAATTTCCCCTTTTGGAGACCCCTGAGCCTAGTTACCTATTTCTGTGAGAAAATTTTAAGATGAGCTTTTCCTGGAGAGCCTAGGGGAGCTCAGTTCCTGCATTTTTCTGAATAGAGGCTGCTCAGAAAGCAGCCTGCTGTACTTCCCAGTCATCTGGTTTTGAAAGTTTTCCCATGCCATAGCAAGTGAAATGTAACACTCTAAAGCGTAAGGATTTGACAGTAATACACAGGTGTAACTGTTGTCTGCTTTAGACCCTTCATAACATCAGATGCTTCTTTGGGGACTGCGATTTGTTTCATTTAAGGTATTCATGAAGTTGACTTGTGGAAACTCCACAGGGTATGTTGATGACAAGCCCTTTGTGCCAGAAACCTGGCTGACATCATCACACTGAAACAAAAATTAGACGTCCCAGAGCTTTTGCTGTGCAGAATTGCTTTTCCTTTGGCTACTTGCTGTGTGTCTGTTCTCATGAAACAGTGAAGAGGACTGCCTGTGGTATCTGCAAAACTCATTGTGAGCCTTGGAATTTACCACTGCCTCTACACAGTGGTTAATTTTAGCTCAGAGAAGGTGCTAACATCTGTGGCCTGAATTGAGAAATTTTTTTTGTTGTTGTTTTGTAGCCAGTGATTTAGGGTTCTTCTTACGACTGTCATTGTCAATTATAGCTGAAGGTATTTTGAAAACCACTACATGTGGTAGTTGAACTCTAGTGATGTACTGATATGGTCAAGAGAAGTGGGAAGGCAGTCACAAATCCTTCCACTTTGATTAATAGGGCATGATTTTCAAGTGTACTGGGAATGAGGAAAGCTACTCCTGCCTGTTTTCACGGAAGATTCTTTGTATCCCTAATGGTCTTTTCTCTCTCTCTCTGCACCAAATGGCAGAGGTGATGATTGCTAACAATTTTACAGTGGCATCAAACTAAGGCCGTTTCGATCATTGTTGTTGGGTGTAAATAGCATAGGAATAAAGAGGTGAAGAGGTTTTGTGTAATACTTATTTTTGTCAGTGAGGTGTAACTTCAATCTAGAGAGTCATAGTGTGCCTTCTTGCTTCTTGTAATGCTTCTATAGGTTCATAACCGCCTGGAAGACTTGATAACGAGCTTACAGACAGCACAGGCAGCTGCAGAGGACCACCACAAGCAGGTACATGACAGGCTTCTGTGAATGTCTGTTTTAGTCTTTGAATTTTTTGTGTAGGTAATTGATGAAAAGATCATGTGGCCTGTGTAAGCACACAGCTGTTAAATACCCATCTGGTTTTAGGGAGAGGCACCCTCAAGAGAACAGGCTGTAAATTTCCTCATTTCCTTGCTGCTGTGTTTTGTATCTGTGTTGTGGTGTGCAAGATACTTGTGTTCATCAGTGTGATTCATCTGATGAATTCTCTTCCTCATCCTGCCTGCAGGGAGTGAGCAAGTGGCTGTGTAATGCTTAGCTGCCTACCAGGGTTAAGCCCTAGCAGATGACTGATAGAGTGGATATTGTGGACAGCATGGAGATCTGTGGTTGAAAGCTGAGAGAGGAGACCAGACTTGAGAGATCCGTATTATCTTGGCAGTTTTGTCAGAGCTTGTCTTGAGGCCATGTTTTTGTCATAAGACCACATGTTTTACTTCCTCTGGAAGGACATTTGAGAAAATCATGCATCTAAGGATTTTTTTTATCTAAGACTTTGTTCTAAGTGTTTTGTGACTTTCTGTAGCCAGTAGACATCTCTTTTGTTTTTGTAATTTTCTTTCTTTTTCCTTAAAAAATGCCACTAAAAGCATCTAGTCAACTTCCAGTCTTTATGCTTGAACTGAATCAGTAAGTTCTGTTCAACTCAAATGCATCTGTTAGGCAAATCTTTGTCCCTTTAGGTAGAACCATCAATACCATTGTCAATTTCAAAACATTTTCTTGCTCTCAGGAGATGTACAGCTGTTACAGAAGCCATGAGGGTAGGGTATTTTCTGTGGTGGGCACTAGAAATTGTTACATTATAAAGTATGTCATGAATTCTGGAGAACCTCTGGAAGAAAGCTACAGGGTAATTTTGTGTGTGTGTGTGTTTGTTATTTCCCAAAGTTGCAACCTCATCTCATCACCCCTACAGCATTCATTGTTTTTACCATCTTCAATTTCTCTTGTTAGTTATGTTTCCCAAGCTGTGTTTTGCATTCCACATTAACATTAACCACAGACCTTGGATGGGGAGAGGAGAGAGTTTCCATTTAAGTTACAGCTATCTATCGCAGTGTTTTCTTTACAGTCACCTTAGTTTCTTCTGCTGCTGCTGTTGCTTTTACAGGTGCAAAAGCAGAATGCGCTGGCTGTGACATCAAAGGACTTGCAGAGCATATGGGAAGAGCAATTTAAGTCACGATCCAGCCTTGAGGAGCGTGTTGCTCAACTTGACAGGGAAAAGGCAGACCTCTTGGAACAGGTAAGTCCAGAAAATTCTCCAGAGACCTAAGCCAGTACCTGGGAGAACCACATTAACCTTTTGGTCGAGTTCTTCCATAAAGAGCACTTTTTATTACCCCTGCCATTCAGGCTCTGGATATGCTGTGATTTGTGGATCATCCAGGAAAGCAAATGAAAGCTATCTGGATATCTTGCATGAGTTCTGGAGTGATTCTGTTCGAAAGAGTTCCCAGTATGGTTTGCATCAGTTGAGCACGTCAAGCAGGGCTGCAGTTCCCCAGTTCTTTGTTGGATTCCTTCTGGCCATCTTCTGGCCCCTTGTTTTCTGGGCAGGATTGAAGCATTTAATTTTTCCAGTGCAGTGCACGGAGGACCAGCAGCAGCATGTTTTCAGGATAGTGGATGCTTAAAAACCTTGCAGAAAAACATATTGAAGGAATTCCGGGGAAGTAGACTAGTGCTTGGGAAACAAGAAATAACTGACAGTTTCAAAGGGGCAGTCTTCCCCTCCTCTTCCGTACAGGAATAAAGGAACTACAAAGCAACTACTGCATAAGTAAATAGCCACAAAGAAGAGGTGGAGGTAACGGCAGAAGGGAATAGGATGTTGAAAAATTCCCAAAGATCAAATTCCTCTGCTTGCTGGTCACTATAAAGATCCTCTAAAAGCTTTAGATTGATCTGTATTCTCCCATGATAAGTATACCTACATAATCCTTGCTACAAGTTGAGAACTCCTGAAAGTAGTCCAGCATCTTTGCCACCTTTGTTTCAGTGGAGGCATCTGGTTTTGTTTTTCAATATTGGCCTGTTAGCTATGAAACTTAAAGTGGAGGTTGGCTAACAGATGGAGATGGAATGGAGCTTCTCTGTGGAGAACACTAGAGATACATATGCACCTAGAAATTGTTCTTAAGTTTTATGTGTGTCACGTGTCTTTCCTGTTTTGATAGTGTGAGAGTGAAAGAAAGAAAGTGAAGAAACTGGTAGAGTTGAAACGCCCAGTTGAACTCCGTCTGGACCAAGAAATGAGAAGAAACTTAGAATTGCAGAAAGACTTCAAGAGGTATGGCTTTTTCATATGGTGAAGCAGTATCCCTGAATAGAAGTCCAGTTTTATTGAACTTTAATGTAAGACTAGGTATGTGTACTCGGTGAGCAAATGGAAGTCTCATGTTAGTCCCTCAAAGTACGTCTGTGCGTGAGGCTATACTTACGTATAGCGGCAAGAGGAATTGCCAATCCAGGTTGCCCTGCAGTTCTCCAGGGCTGGGGAAGGAGGTCTTCTATTCATCTTTTCAGCTGACATTTGGATGCGCCAAGTGATTTGTGGCACAGGAGAAGCAGGTTTCTCCTCTGCAATTCCTGGTACTGTCAAGTAAGTTACAGATGAAGAAAGCTATGTCTGCACTCCTTACTTGAGAGTGTATGGAACAGGTTGCTTATTTCTGTGTTTCATTGTTTTACAAACTGATTTCCTGTTTAGGTTGAAGAGACTTCTCAGCAGAGCTACAAAGAAAATAAGGGTGTATGAGGAGAGAGAAATGGAGTCACAGGTTAATTTAAAGGGAGAAATGAAGAGCAGATATTCTGAAATGGTCAGTGAAGTTGACAGATTGAGAACAAAGGTGAGCTCTGCTTAGTTTGGCATTTGTTTGCTTGGGGTGTTACTTCTTTTGAATGCTTTCCCTATATTTCTTGTCATGTTCATGACTTTTTTCCTTGGCTGTATTTTGGATTTGACTGACGTTTCCCAATGCTTTTGCTGCTGTTAGAGAAGTAGGTGACTATAACTAATACTGATGTAGTTGTCGTTATGGGTAAAGATGCAATCCTTAAGTGCAAAGCAGCATCTGCAATGGCACAGGAAGGGCAGAGTGTCCTGCAGAGGAAGGGCAAGCCAAGAGTGGCAGCAAGGCTGGCAGGGTCCGTGACCTCACGGGCCAGGGAGCCGTCCCACAGGCGCTCACCAAGAAGAGCAGAACAGGTCCAGTGACAGCAGGCAGGGTCAACCAAGAGTGCAGATCCCCAGGCCGGGCCTTAGGGACGGGCAGTTCTGGCGTCCTACCAGGACGTCACGTCCATGGGTGAGGGTCAGGGCTGAGAGCAGCGGGCCTCAGCTCAGGCCCGGCTGCAGCGTGAGGCTGTGGCAGTGGCACCTAGGTCTGACAGATGGATTCCTTCTCTGGAAGAGAGGAGAGGAACACTGCTGTTGCTCGCCCAGCAAGAACAACCCTTGAGCCCTGTCTCGGGCACAAGTTCAGCCAGACGCAGCTGAGGCTTTCCTTTTCTGAAGAGTGTTGTTGCTGGGCAGGGTAGGATGAGGAGAGGTGACATAGGAAAAGTGCTGTAACTTACTGCTCACAGGTAGCTGTTTCAGCCCATCGTGGCATGGGGACCCACAAGTATTGTTGCCAGAGATGTTTTTGGGGCTGCTCTGGCTGTTCAGTAGTAGCATGTAACCTTTATATACCTCTCTGCTCGTTACTGAGATTCATTGCTAGAGAAGCCACGTTTCAGAGTTACGCTCGGCTTTAGAAGGCATCATTGTAGAATCAGTTACTGCCTTTGCAGTGGCTCATTTTCAGTCCAGAAGCTTATAGCATTTTTGCATGAAGAACTGCGAAGGATTCCTCAGGTTCCCTTCCTATCACAAATGATGTGAAGGCTGATCTTGTTGGAAAAGAAGAGACTGGTTACACTTAGTTTCTCATACTGAGTATGCAGATGATAAATACCGTCTCCATGGAAAACCCCTTTCGAAATTTTAACAGAATTCACTGCCTTTAGGTCCCTCTGAGTTTCTTTTTTTTTTTTTCCGTGTACAGGTTCAAGAACTTTCCCAGCAGCTGGACGTGGAGTCTAAAAAAAGCATGCAGCTAGAAGCACAAAATCAGGATTTACAAGAACAGCTGTCCACCCTGCATGGGAGCTGTGAAAAACTGGAGAAGAGCAAATGCCAGCTGAAAGAAGAGGTGGCAAAACTCCAACATCACTTGGAGACTAACATGGTGGATCACAGCCAAATAGAACAGTATAAAAGAGAGGTTGATGAACGAGCAGGCCAAGAAATAAGACAAAAACTACAAGAAGTCA
>VZRQ01005815.1:562722-585481 GCA_013397975.1 Machaerirhynchus nigripectus | reverse complement strand
TGCCCTAGGTTACAGTGTAAGATTCAACCAAGAGTATGCATCCTGTTATCATCTTCACCAGCTCTTAAAGTGGGTGGGGCAGTGCTCGTTATCTCCTACCATGACTCATCCCTGATAACGCCCTCAACCAATAGTATGCATTCTATTGTCATCCTCAGCACCTGTTAAAGTGGGTGGGGCAGTGCTCGTTATCACCTACCATGACTCATCCCTGATAACACCCTCAACCAATAGTATGCATTCTATTGTCATCTTCACCACCTGGTTAAGTGGGTGGGGCAGTGCTCGTTATCACCTACCATGACTCATCCCTGATAACACCCTCAACCAATAGTATGCATTCTATTGTCATCTTCACCACCTGTTAAAGTGGGTGGGGCAGTGCTCGTTATCTCCTACCATGACTCATCCCTGATAACGCCCTCCGAGGGCTATCTCTGTTAAAATGTTGCAAGACAGATATAGGTGACTGAAGTCTAAAAGGATTTTTTTATCACCTCTTTCACTGTATGTTCCACTATTCCAGACAAAATCTTCTTTTTATTCCTTATGTAGTAACCTAATAATTGGTAAAATTCTTGTCATAAATCAAGTCCTTTCAGTATTATTGGAGCATATTCTCATGGAACTCTATCTTTTATTCACTGACAGTTTCTAAGGGTTCTCATGATCTCCACAGAAATAAATATGCTACAGAAGTACTATGAGCACCCTTAGCAAAGAAACCAGGATAATCTGTAATATTTTTTTAAAGGTTTGTGTTGCAGTTTACCCTGGCAGGCAGCTAAACACCGCACAGACATTCCCTCACTCACCCCCACAGTGGGATGGGGGAAAGAATCAGGAAAAAGGTAAAACTCTTGGCCTGAGATAAAGATAGTTTAACAGGACAAAAAAAAAGGAAAAGAAAATAAGAAAAATGATGATGATTAAAGAATGTACAAAAAAGTGAAGCCTGGTGCAAACGCTCTGTATTTGCTGACAGACATCCAGCCAGTCCCTGAGTATCAGCCACCCACGCCTGGCCAACTTCCCACAGTTTTATTGTTCAGTGTGATCCCAACCAGTATGGGACATCCCTCCCACTGGCCACTTGGAGTCACCTGTCCTGGCTGTGCCCCCTCCCAGCTTCTTGTGTACCCCCAGCCTCCTGGCTGGCAGGACAGTGCAAGAAGATGGAAAGTCCTCGACTTAGTGAAAGCACTCCTCAGCAACAACCAAAACACCGTTATTCTCATCCTAAATCCAAAATACAGCACTAAACCAGCTACCTGGTGGAAAATGAACTCCATGCAGCCAAATACAGGACATTTTGCTAGTGTCCTTTATCAGGGACACCACGTGGTGAAGGATTTTTTTGTTGTTAAAGTGACAAGCTGCTGACAACTGCACTCCTTTGCAGGAAACAGACAATCCTGCTTGTCTGTGACCATGATTGCACGTCCAGTTACCTCCTGGAGCGGACTGGAAGCATAATCATTGAGGAACTACAGATTTCTTTACAAAAAGCCAAGAAAGAGCAAAGTTTAGGGCTATGTAGGATCACTGTCAGAGCCAGCTGGATCATAAAGCCCAACAAATCAATGCATGCGCTGAATGAAGATTCACGTGGCTTAAAGAGCAAAGGAAAGAACAAAATGAAGGGAGGAAGGAGGAGGTCATTCCTTTAACGGGTGGAAGAAGCCTCCACCGTGAAGGGCCAAGACACCCTGGTAGCTCTGGCAGACCATGCATTAACACAGACCTTAGGATTACCCAATAACACCACCAAAAAATTATGAATAGAGGCCTCATGAGATGAACAAGAGGCTGCAGCAGTCTAATCCTTTCCTAGTGAGATGAACAGCACCCAACTGGCTTGCAAGACCAACATCACCCTTTTCAAATAAATTACTTCCTTCTCATCCCCTTCCCCAGTACCCAGACTGGACAGCTACTCTAATTATGCTGAAGAAAGGTTACAAGAAAGGTGTGAGTGCTCCCAGGTAATCAAAAGTTGCAGCTAAAAAAAAAAAATCCTCCTAAAAACTAACATAAAGCAAAAATTCTGGGCAGCTGAAACTTCACAGCACCATTATGTTAACAATTCTGCACAGTACTTGTGAACCAGGATTTAAGGAAAACAGGACCCAGATTTTAAGGAAGAAACCCCTCCATTCCATATGACCAACTTCTCTGAGCACCCCAGGGAAGGCAATACAGGTGGTAGCAATTTGTATATTTATACGTGAGCAAAATGGGACCTCGGACACTGTGGGGTACAGCAAAAGAGTGTTAGCCACCATCAGATAAACAGGGTAAGGATGAGGAAAGTAGGATTTGAGGCTTCACACAATACTTAGTTCCCATACAGTATATTATACAGAACTAAAACATACACTTAGTTCTTATATTCTCCAGCGTTATAGTTCTATTCATCAAGACATATTGTGTGACTCAAAGCTGTCAATATCCTCATTTATAATGGCTGCTCTCGGGAGAGTCTGGGACTTCTGACTCAGATTTTCCCAATCCTTTTTAATTTAAATTATAACCTTAATGTTATTAATGTTATGTTATGTTAGTATGATTATATTTAATTTCCTTTTGAGTTTTTTCTTTAATAGTGATATAATTTGAACTGACACAGTAACATGCTTTTCATATACTTCAGTTGAAATTTTGCCTAAGGGCAGTGAAATTCTCATCCATAAGCTGCGTGAAGAAAAAAACTCTGGCACTCAGAAGCCAAACACCTGCTAGAACTAGTGGCGGATCCAGATTTTTAAGAGAATTCCTGTTGCATAATGAAAACACAAAGAAGGGAAATGTGTGGGGTGATGGAATGGTATAAAAACCACTGCACTTAGGGGAAAGAAAAAGAATCCTAAACCACTATGCACCTCAGAGCTAAATGCTGAAGATTTTGATATTAAAGTTGTTCGCAAGTGCAATTAAAACCAGAGACTTTTGTCATGTGAGGAAATATGAACAGTGACTCTGTCATACACTGCAGTGCACTGCCATGCCTTTCATTGCTAATGACAGGGAGTTTTCTCCCTGCCCTCAGTCTCTGCACATCTGCTTCTGATTCAGGTGGCAGGGGAAAACTGGCAAATATTCAGCCCCACAAAAGGCTGCCCTAGCACTAGTAATTTTTCTTCATTGCACACTGTTTATACAATATTTTCACCAGCAACAGTGTGGTGTTTATCATGAGGTAAACAGGGAGAAGAAAGAGATGGAATTGCTCTGCTACTGTAAATGACTACAAATTCTCATAATAGAAATTGACCTGGAAACGGGAAAATCTCAGCCACCAAGAACTGGAGTAATTTCTCAGCAGGAAAACACATCTTTGGCGCAACTCTTTTGAAGATAAAACAGCCCAAACTCAAGTAGGAGAACCCAAAGGGCATGCAACTAAGCAACTTTGACAGATCAGGAAGATAGAAAGCTTCTGATAAGCCATATCTACCACCACAAAGCTTCTCCATGACCAAACAGTCCTGTAAGCACCACAGCAGAGCTTGGGCTGATGCTGCTCATCACCCACCTTTCTCAGCAGAGCACCGAGAGTGCCTGTTACCATCTTGTCAACATTTCTTTAAAGAGGGGCTGGGGAGGGGGGTGTATCCCAAAATTCTACTTGCGAAGACAGACCACCCTGAGTAAGAGTGTAAAAAATCAAAATGGTTCTCCTCCCTGTTACCTCTAGCTGACGAATCCTCTCTCACCTGGAGGAAACCAGACTGCAGAGATATGCCCCAGCCAGATGTTCACTCCCAGGCTCACTCAGGATTTCCAACAGCTCAGCACACGAATGCATTTAACACATGGGGAGGAAAACGTGATTTTTCCACTGTTAGTTTTCCACTACTTCTGATAATTTTAGTGATATTAACCCAGTTCTTTGTCTGCTCTTCTTTCTCTATTGCAGTAAGTCCCTCTGCAGGGTTTATGGACTGAGCAGCCTTGCACACTGAGTTGGTCAGGCACATTTTCACAATAAGGAAGCAGTTAAATGGTCACGGTTCTGCTGTAGGAATGTTGGTTTAAGGCTATTAATAAGGCACATGAGGTGAAAGCCTTTCAGCCAAGCGCCCTCCACGTGTGCACACCTGTTTCAGCACGATTTTAAAAAGAAATTCCCGAAAGAAACTGTTCATAGCACGCAGTCTCCAAGTCTCAAATGTATTTCTGCAGATATTTTAGGGGTTTTAAGTGTCAGGAATTCTGATACACTTACCACGAGGCAAAGCATGCTACTTCATAGTAAACCATTTTTCCCTAGGAAATTACTTTTGTCTTACCATTCATCTGCCACTTTGAGATCACTGCCAGTGACTTCCAGTACCATCATTCCCACCTGATGTGCTGCTGCTGAAATGGTTTCCCAGACTGAGGCCCAATGTTCAAACACTGCAACTCACTTCTCCAAGCACTCTAATTCAGCTACATTTAAATCTCAGCTTAACTATTCTCTCAGCCCAGTGATGCCAGTCTTGATATTTATGATCCATCCATTTTTCAGTTTCCTCTCACGTTTTGCAGGGGAGAAAGGGTGGTTGTTCAAGTGTATTTCATCTTTCTCTCTTGCCAGTGAAAGCATCTCAAGCAGGGCAGAGTTTTAACTGTGTGTTGTACTGAGCCAGACACTCTATCCAGCATTAAAATTTAAATGCTAACTAGAAAAAGGTTCAGTAACTGAACAAAAAGAAAACAACGCAGCTATGGAAGAGAACCTGCCATTAATCTGAAGATCGTCCCCTTCCTGGTCACAACTCATTTGCCAGCATTAACTGACAGCATTTCACATGTACACTCACTAATAAGCCACTACTTAGATTACCCTGCTTTAGCAGCAAACCCCAGAGCAATTAAAAGCTCACATGACAGGCACTGCAGGCATCTGTTCACTGACAACTGTTAAGACTAATGGTCATTAGTTTAATGACTCATTTTTGTTCTTCTATACAATGTGTACAGTAATGCTGGAGGACTGATATGGTGAAGGGGAAAGGGCTCTTACTGAGGTGAGAAAAGATAAACACAGGCCCTGCTGCTGGAAAGAATGAAATAAATCCTCTGAATGAACCAGAATTGCTGAAATGTTAAAAGACACAGCTGAGCCAGTCAGACATAAAATGAAAATAGAAACTGCTAATTCAGAACAGGGTGCCTGTTCTAATCAGGATATTTTCAACACTACAACTTTATCACCCATCCTCCATGTCCAGCAAAGAAATTTCATTAAGCAACTTTAAAATGATCCAAGTGATTACAGAAAGGCATTCAATGAACAAAAAAAAGGATAAAAAATGGACAGCACTTAGGAACATCTGTAATTCAAAGGCATTGTCCACAGTTTCGGAATTTAAAAATGTATGATGCCCCATTAAATACTCTGCATTTTGTTTAAATATTTTATGCACCAAGTGTCTTCCTTGTGACAGATCTCATTACACAGCATTTTTAGCCTTCTAATGGTCAGTATTTCAAGTGCAACAAGTAGCAAGTGTGAGTGAGTGAAACAGCTATCACAGAAGGAGCACAGAAAGAAGGGCCATGAGATCCTATTCCTACTCACTCATCTTGTATTCTCATCCGAGCAGCTGAGCCAGTTGCTTCACTCTGTGTGCACTGCTCTGGGAACTCGGCCCCCACATCCACAATCCGGGGTTTGCCAATACATACCACCTGCGTTCTGAGGGGACGGAAGACCTTCCTGTGGAGGAATATCTTCCCATCCTGTGTGGGTGTACAGAAGCAGATGTGCATGCACAGTGGATAGTTCCCCGGACGGAGGAGCTGAGACATGTCATAAGTCATGCGCCGCTCTCCAATTGTGATTATCTTTCTGCAGGAAATTTAACAGAATGGTTTTACTCCAGAATATCACACTGGGGTTTACCATGGCACAGCAGATGGGTAGTAGGATAAACAGCCTTATTTCCTTCTCTTTGCCAGCAGTTTGAAGAAGCTAACTGGAGGAGGTGATAACTTGTCAGCAGGCGCCAAGTTCCTGGCACTTCACTGAATCTACTGGCAGCTGAAGCTTAGAGATCCACAACTGCACACGAAGCAGAGACTGGAGTCAAGCTACTGAAAAACCCTCCCACTTTGACCAGTACAGGAAAGGCTGGGGAGGGACTGGCTCTCACTCTTGCTGCTGGTACAATCAAATCTCTTACCGCATTTGCCTTGCATGCAAAATGAGCCATCAGCTCTAAGTGTCATGGACATCCTTTAGGAGGTGAGTCCTTCGGCCTCTCCTGCTCCAGCCAAGTGGAAAACACCCGTTTTTCTCAGAAGTAGGATGACCACTACAGAAAAGCTTAGAATTCAGTATATAAAAGCTGCTTTTGANGTTTACCATGGCACAGCAGATGGGTAGTAGGATAAACAGCCTTATTTCCTTCTCTTTGCCAGCAGTTTGAAGAAGCTAACTGGAGGAGGTGATAACTTGTCAGCAGGCACCAAGTTCCTGGCACTTCACTGAATCTACTGGCAGCTGAAGCTTAGAGATCCACAACTGCACACGAAGCAGAGACTGGAGTCAAGCTACTGAAAAACCCTCCCACTTTGACCAGTACAGGAAAGGCTGGGGAGGGACTGGCTCTCACTCTTGCTGCTGGTACAATCAAATCTCTTACCGCATTTGCCTTGCATGCAAAATGAGCCATCAGCTCTAAGTGTCATGGACATCCTCTAGGAGGTGAGTCCTTCGGCCTCTCCTGCTCCAGCCAAGTGGAAAACACCCCTACTTTTCTCAGAAGTAGGATGACCACTACAGAAAAGCTTAGAATTCAGTATATAAAAGCTGCTTTTGAAAAAAAGAGTACACACACAATCTTGTTTCTTTCCCTTTGACCTTGTCTTTTGAAAAACTGGCGTGCCTCTTGCAGGACGTGGGATACTCTGCTCACTGCTTTTAAAACCAGCAAGGGGAAGGGGAAATGTGGAGTCCCCAGTATATGCCTCATGTCTAACCAATGGTGCAGGATCATCCACTCCTGTACATCTAGCAGCTGCTCTTCTACCACTACCATTTGCACTTAAGGTTGAACAGAATTCTTGACAGCACAGTTTAATTTTAAAGATTTACAGAGGGGCACTATTCCTGCAGAATATTTTTCAACTATTCCTGAGCACTTTTGGAAGGATCTGTGGCAATAACCTCCCCTGAATTTTCTTATCCGCAGTCAGCTCTTAGTTTGCCAGTACAAGCTAATGTGAGCTCGGAGGCCAACCCTAACAGCTCAGTATCTAAAGCCTTAGCATGGTTCCAGATTCTCATGTGTTTGTCTTTAGCATTCTAAGACTTTTCAAAATACAGACAGAATCCAAGAACAATGGACTGTGCAAAGGGAGGGAAATAAATTCATCTGCCCTTCTATTTAATTGCAGAAGATTCCTTTTGCCCTACACATCCATGAAATCTCAGACTAAAGACAACCCCAACCCTAGAAACTACTGAAGCTGGAACCTTCACAATCTGGTGAACTTGCAGAGGTGTGAAATACTGTGATCTTACTGATTCAGTTGATCTATTCTTATCCTGCATAATTATACATTTCTTCACATTCTCCACTGCTTTGCAAGCTGCAACAATAAGAGTCTCACTGTTAAGCCATGCTGGAGTTATCTGTGGCAGTATTCCTATTTTCATTTGCACTTTTTACAGTCGTGGTTTCCTCTGCATCCTACACTGAGTAAAATGCAGCAGTAAAATATAAGCAGCCTAAACAGCATCCATTTTAAATAACAAGACCCAAATATAAATCTTAACCTGCGTACTTCTCTGCAAGATTGGCTGTACTTGAAATTATCAGTCCAGAACTTCTCTATTTCATAGTCCAGTCCTTTTGGCCAAGAAAGATGTTCTTTTATAGTGATTACAGTGAAAAAAGCCAACTTGCTGGCCTGACTCAGGCTGTAATTATTCTGTGTCTTTATACGACCTTTTTATAGATCCTGGTGGAAAGGCTGAAGGAAATCCTACACATCACACAAGGTCTAAAATCTTTTGTCCTCTTGCAGAAAACCATTCAAAAATGAGTCAGGGAGACTTGTCCCTTCGCTACATGATTTTTATTTCCTAGAGTTAAGCTAATGCATGCAGCAATTTCCCTCATTTTGTATTACTCCAGCTTTAATAACAAAGGTACTGACTGCAAATTGTTCTATAAAAAAAATACACCAATTTCCCAAAACCAAAAAAAAAGCCTGATTACCTACTTATATAAAACCCTCAAAGAAGCAGCTACACACTTTAAAAGGAAGTATGGGACAATAATTAAGCCTCCAAGTCAAAAGTTCTATGCCAACAAGGTTTAATATGGTCTCTCAATCTCAAAATAGACCAAAACTCTTCATTTCTGCCATTTACAAACACAGAATCGTTCCAAATTACCTGAAAGCCATTAGAATCTAAATGAATACCCATTCTAAATCAGTGTGTTCTGTACTACTACTCCCTGGCACGCTGGGGGTCAAAGACATGTAGGAAAGGGAGAGTCTCCCTCCCAGTTCTTTACATGATATAGAAATTACATTTTAAAAAATCTAATAATCTAACAGGAAACCTTGCACTTAAATCCTCAAGTCTACTGTGAGTGGACAAATAGGGAACCAGGGCAACCCACTTAAATAAATAATCCACCTACTGCTACTAATTATATTTTTCTCTTCTCATGTAGATGAAAAACAGCCAATTTGTACTATTTTCAGAATAATATTCAAGGAACAGAGGAAGTTATGTACAGCACATTTTAAACAAAGTCAAAATACAGAAACCAAATTCAAATTCAGTTGAGAAAAGTTTTAAAGAAATTAAAGCTAATAGAATAAACCCTTCTCTGTAAATCTCATCTTATAATTTCCTTTAGTTAAAGATAACAACATATTGGATTTAAGTCCATACATAACATATCGAATGCTTTTTTTTTTAACAGAGGATCCATTCATAGCAGCTTGTATTTGCAACATATGCAGCAAATTATACTATTAAACACTTAATCCCAATAAAGTTTAAATTTCACCCCTAACAATAACGCTTGTACAGTTCTTGCCATACTTGAAATCAGATTCTAGAAATAAACAAAAGTCATAGGTAGGTATCATGACAATTAATAATTGAACATTTGAGATATATTTGAAATGCAGCTGGTTACGTGGAAATGTTCTGATGAAATAGTAAGGATAATCATTAAAATTTTTTGCACTTGGCAAATAAGTAATAGAGCAAACATTCCCAAGATGTAGGAGAGTAACAGCTAGGTGAGAGCCTTGCCACTCAGCTTACGTGTCTCTGAAAAACACGAGCTCTCATGGGCCCCTCACAGCAGCCAGGACTGATCCCACTGAGAGGCCAGGGCAGCTCCAGGGCTTTGGGGAAGAGCCGAGCACCTCACTGACCCCCACGCAAATCCACAGAGGGAAAAACCCCTTCTGCAGCACAGATCCCCTGGTACTGACAGCCCCAAGAAACTGCACTGGCTGGGGCAGCTCTGCAGAAAGAGGAATGGACACACACGAGCCACACCAGCACTCTGAAAGCTGAACAGAACAAGTATCAAGGAACAGAACTGGACAAGTTTCAGCACAAATACCCACACAGAGTAATAAGTCCCTGAAAGCAAGATCCATTAGAATCAAGGATGTCCCAAGAAATCGAAATTTTATTTCTACTCAGGTGCTCCATATATTTCTGACCCAACTGATATTAATTATGCAGCTCTGAACAGGATTTTTTCAAAGCTACTTTATTAAAAGAGTCAATTCCAAGACAAAAGAGAGATCCTGCAAGCAGGCCTCTATTTTACAAAACCAATCATGCCACTGCAAGCCCCAGAGCAGGCATTCACATCACCCTTCAACGTGAAGCATCATTCCTCATTTTTCTCAACCCATATCCTTATTTAGCTGTGCAAAAAGCTCCGATTTGTGTCAAATTTCTCAACTAAAAATAATGCTGTGGTAAATAATTGTTTCATGCAGCAACCCTTTAACTTATACAGGGCAGAGTCCATCAGGAACCTGCAGCTATCTAACACTTAATTCAGACCAAAACTCAACTAAAGACAACCTCAGTTTTCCTGAGACTTTGTTAGTGCGATCACACGTGCTACACACGCACGTATTTCCATACAGCACGCACATAGGAACAAAGGTTAACATTTCAGCAGTGAGCTGAGATATTGCACACCACCACTGAAGAGCAGAGTTAGACTTCTCTAGGGTTGTTAAATGCTCCCTGTGAGAAAATGTGCTAACTTTTCTCTGCAGGCAAAGGCATAGACTCTTTAACAGGTACGGGGTACTTTGGATATCACTTAAAGACACAGATGTAATTTCTCAGAATACAGATGCCTGACTCTTTCAAATCCATCTATCCCAGATGCTGAAAAAACAATTGGGTTCTTCATTACAAGAACAGGTTAATGGAACTGGACCTGTCTCCTATCAGCTGGGGAATCCCATTATTAAAGTCAGCAAATTGCTTCAGTAACATGGAATAAACTCATGAAGGTGTTCAGAGCAGTCTGATTTTGGGAAGAGCTGGGGAAGAACTAGCAGGTGCAAGGATGTTGCACTCAGAAAATGTTTTCTCAGGAGACTGGATAGAGTTGATGACATGGGAAACTTGGGTTGCCAACTTTCTACATAGTATATAACTCTGGGAAAATTAATTGGATTATGAAGGTCGAAGAGAGAGGCCAGCACATTATTGAAAGATAATCTAATTGACTTTTGCCAATTTTATCTGAATTATTACTCTCCTGATGAAGAGCTAGTGCCACTTTTTCATTGCTGCTAGTCTTTTTTATTCACTTCTGGGCTTCCTTCTTCCACAGACCCATCTGGAAGTAAGAAATCACCCAGTAAGCAGAAATTTCCCATAACTAAAGGGTTGGTTTTGTACATCCAGCTAAGCTTCCTCCACACTTCTTGCAGCTTTTCTGGAGAGAAGGTCATCCAGACTCAGCATCCTTGCTCTCAGAGTGAGGCATTTTCAAACAGAGTAAGACAATCTCGAGTGGTAACAGTGGAACCTAAAGGTTGGCTTTGACTCTTCTGACCCAGACACGCACATCACTGGTTAATGTTTGCATCATTTAATTCATTCACATTTTGTGCCAGAGGAATCTTACTCCACGAGTTAAATTTTATTCATAGCTCAAGTCTACATTCAAAATCAGACTGGGCTGTTATGGAAGCAAAGACTTATAAAAATTGAAAACTCCCTTTGAAACACATGCTTTCCAGTAAGTGCAGCTAGCAAAATGCAAAACACGGTCAACATTCCTACACCATGATGTCAATTTTCATACACACAGACAAAATGCTGCTGCATGTAGAAATCAGCTCTGTCTTCCTCACTGGTGGCGTGCTCGTGTCTCCCTCGTTTCACTCTCAGAACTGCACCATGCAGGGGAGAGTGCAACCCCTCAAAAGGTCCAGAGACATCTTCTGAATGTAATAATTCTGGCAGAAAGCCACACTGGTTTTTAAAAAGTGAGCTTCCATATTCTGCTTCAGCTCTCCTGAAGAACAATGCACGTGCTCTGAGGGCCAGTTCTGACATTTCCCTCTACAGCAGTTCAGAGGAACTCCTGCCAGCAGGGATGGACTGTAACACCTGATAAAATGGTCTTCAGTGACACACAGTAAAAAAGTGACATGCAAAAACATGGAAGTCACTTCAACTTTTGCAAGGTTTTTAAGCAACAGGAAAATTATCTTTATTATCTGTGCTTTTTCTTTTTTCCAGAGAGACAAACAGAGCCATTTTTCAAGAAAACAGCTGCAGGCAACACTTTAAATGCCATCTGTCCTCAGCAGTTATATGACGAAGAGATGGATGGATTCACACCACACAACAGGAAATATGACAGCCAACTAGTTAGCACTAACAAAATTCAGCCTCAGTTTGCTTCCTATGGGCAGGTCTTACTCCAGAAAATCTCCCACTGATGTCTCAGGCAAAATCCCTGCAGACTCCACTCGTTACTCGAGTGCAGAATGTTGTACTGCAGAGGTAGAAAGCTTGAATTTTACAAAATAAGGTCTCACTCGTGGCACAGCAACCCCATGAAGGACCTTACACCTCTGGAGTACAAGAGCCCTCATACTATCACTGATTTAAAGTGAGCTTTTGGCAGACAAGGAATGATGAGACACTCAACAGTACAGCTGAAGAGGACTAGGTCTTCTCTTCAGTGTTCTCAAGGACTGGCCTTAACACTTGAAACAGTAAAAAAGAAAGTTTATAATTCCTACATTTCCCCCATTTCTAAATAGTGGCATCTATGTGACACATAACAGACGGCTCACAGAGGTCTAAATTCAGCAAGTAAAATAAGCAATTACAAACAAATACATCATTGATGTCTGCTGAGGACATAATTCAAGCAAGTTCAAAAGATCAGAACAAAACCCACATGTTTTGTTATCCCAACTAAGGCCCTTCTCAAGATGGTTATCTACAGGAAGAAATTTTCTCCAAGAAAAGCTTAGTGTTCTGAGAACATCTCTGTTTCCCTTGGAGAAACCATGCAGGTTGGGGGTTTTTAAATTAAAACTATATTATTAAATTTTATTTATGAGTTAAACAAAATGTTCCCTTTCGTTGTCACACAGCATAAGGGAAAAGCTTTAAAAGGCTGAGTTTTAAGAACAGGTGATGCTAACAGGATATTGGAAAGACCCATGAGACTTACAACGTTAAGTAAAATGTATTTGCTCACTGATCTAATTGCTTACTAATTTTTAAATCTATTCCCACCAGATAACTAATGGCATTTTAAGCCCAGCTCCTGGCATTAAAAATACATTTAAAGTTCCCTCCTAGCAGAAGATAAACAGCTGCATGGTAAAACCCCATACGTTAAGATAGCATTCTGGAGGTTTTCCTTATAGTTTTAACCAACCTATTGTGTTCCAAATTTAACTGAAAGAGGGAGGAAAAGGAAACGGGAAAAGCATTTGGGTGTGCAGTTTCACACTGAGGGGAAGGCCAGCGCTCTCTCATGCAGGGAAAATGTCTGGAATATTTGTGTTTTACAGAAGGACTGATCACATAATGAAAGTGGAACTTAAGCCAAGCCATATTTAGTAAAATATCAGAAGCTGTTTCTCTTTTTATCTTCCTCAAGGAAATACTAGTGTTTGTTTAAAAACAAGAAGCTATTCCAGAAAATAAGCCAGAATTTCCTCGCACACTTTAAAAATCATTCTAAAATTTTAGCATTTGAAAATATACCAGAAACATCCTAAAATTTTTTACATGAAAAAGATTTATAACTATATTAAAAAAAAAAAAAAACTTTCCAGGCAGACACAAAGAAGTTCCAAATGTAGGCACCCATTTAGGTTTAGAGCAAGTTCTCCTGTCCAGAACAATGCTCCAGATACTCCTGGAGTTTGGAGAATGTATTTCTTTGTTAACTTTTAAATTATGAGTCATAGCTGACAGTACATCCAGAATTGGTTCTAGTCCAATGATCCTCAAGTGTAGCCCCAAGGAACACCAAAATGACCTAAAAGCAGCCGAACTGGTTCAGACCAAGGAACCAGCCAGTCTATCATCTTCCAAGAGCAGCCAGTAGCTGGGCACCCAAAAAGCATGCCCGGAGCAAGAATGCTGCAATACTTTCCTGGACTCTCTTCCCAGCCTGCTGGGGTTCATCTGTGCAGTGCCCTGCAGTGGATCTTACCAGTGCCCACCCTGTCTCCCCTGAAATCCGTGTAACCTTCTGTTCAAAAGAGTATGGGAAGGGGTGCCCAAATATAATTTCATGGAAGAAAGCCACCTTTCATTGTTTGCAATCTCCCTCTAGTAGTTCTACTTAAAGGCACTCAGTTCTTCCAGTGCAAGAAAGAAGTTACCAGCTGATTCCTGCCTAACCTTCCCACCCCATTCATAAAGGGATCTGCACTGTATACAGTGCACCAGCACAGGCAAACCAGGAATTCACACAGTGAAAGGATGATACTCTTTGCTTTGTCTTACACCTTCCTTTCACATCATTTCCTAATGTTCAATTAGCATTAACTGCTGTTCTATGAAAAGACTTACCTGAGAACCACCAGTCTAGAGGAAACATGTCATTTGTTAGTCACATAAAGCACCTTATAATTACATAAACTTATAAAATCAGGCGACAAAACCAGAGCCTATTCAAGCAGTCCTACCAGAATAGTGGCTTTAGCAAAATCCCCTGCACAGCATGCAGCACACACAGCCCATCTCTCCAGGGATAGCTGTATTCTCTGTCCTGTTTCAACACAAGCACTGATGAGATCAGCTGAAAGAATCCGTAATATGTCACATGTCCCTGGCAGTTTACAACTGGGATATCACCTAGCAAGCAGACAATACTCAGGACACTACTGTGCTATTGGGTTTTTCAGCCAACATCCGTGTTACTCAACCAGGGAACAGTTATAAGCATTTGAAGACTCAAGAAAACAAAACAGCAAATGAGTAATGAGGCCCTGAAAACATCTAACAAGAGAAGACTCTCAGGAGAGGAAGCCAAATCATATATTAGCATATTTCATTTGTTATATAGCTACAGAGAGCACTGAGTTTGTTCAGCCTTCTGCTTCCCCTGCTACACCACAAGAGGCTGAAGCAGCTCAGAAAGCAAAGAAAATGTCCATCAGAAGAGGCAAATCTGAATTTATCAGAACAAGTACCCGTCCTTTCCCATTTCTCCATCCCAGTAGATGGCCTGGAACAGCCACATATGCAAGCAGGGAAATTGCAAGCAAAACAGGGGTGTTGGATTTGGTTAATTCCTTGCTGAATCAGCCAGCTGGGAACAAAGCCAGTCCATGCGATCTTCTCAGAGCTTCAGCAAGGTGCAGGCCAGGAAACACTTACTGCCAGAGACTGAGAAAACACAATCCTTCACTCTTCACACTCTGTAGCAGTGCAGGTGTGTCCATGTCCATCTTTTCTCTATGGTTCTAAAGGGCAGGAGGGATCAGGCAGCTAAAACTCTCCTCTTTACACCTTGAGAGCCTCTATAGGTCCTTTCTCATACACACACTCTAAATGTTACCCTGTTTTGCTTGCATGCACTAACAGGAGACTGCATCCTAATAAATTTTAAGCAGCTTCAAATTTTGGCAAAGCACCTGGTGACAGAAAAAAACACCATGACATAAACACAGAAATACATGATTCTACGTATAAACAAATTTTCCACTTACTTAATGCTACAAATCAGCCTTATTAACCAGTTGGGACCTCCCACCAGGAGGACACCAATGACACCAGCTAGCATACAACAGCAATCTAGTAACTACAATCATAAATGCAGTTTTAATATTGTTTCACAATTTTGTTGAGCTGACTTGCATTCACTGTGTTTCTAGTGCATCCAGAAGCATGACAAACTGACAATTCTTGGAAACCACATTTCTCAAAACAGACTGAAAATACTGTTTCCATTTTCCCTCCATAATGATGTTAAATCTAATAAATACAAAATTAGAAACAGAAATAACATTGTTGCTAAACACTTGATGTAATATGCTGTCTGGAAGGGATTTATTAGGCCAACTTCTCAAAAACTGCCCTCCCTTTATAAACATGTGACACAAAACTTTGCACTTCTCAAATATTCTCAAATATGCACTCAAGTACTAGAATCTACACACCAGAAACCTATTATTTCAAAAGAAGTTTAAGGGTGGAAGTTCTGGTTTAATCAGCTAAATACGATGAAAAATACTTAGCCAGAGTCTTTAGAAATGCCTAAGGCACCTAATGCCTGGCTCCCATTAGATTAATTGAAATTTACCTTGTTTTGAAAAATCCAGCTAGGCACTTACCAATGCAGTTGGGTACTTAACAGTGTTTGTGTTTAACGTCTCCAGTCTTACTGAGACTCATCAAAACAGACTCCACAAACCCTTCTGAAAATACTGCTCTATCTGCATTAACTTAGCACTCTTGTGCGGCTGTCATCATCCAAAAGGGGGTTCACAGAACTGCCCTTCCTCCTACAAGCTGGAGTGAGGACATTTGGAAAATGTGACCCTTAAATGCAGGAGCACTTGACAGTCTACAGTCTCCAGCTAATATCAAGTTGTCCCCTTATGGGAAAGAAAGTTATGTGCACGATTTCAAAACCTAAAGGAGTCATTGTCTATCACTGACAGTAAAGTGAGTGCAAAGAGCACATCAGGAGTGCAGTGCTGTGGAGTTCCTATGTGGATCTTAGTAGCCTCTCCAGAGTTGCCATGGCTGTATCCAATGTCCTTTCTGGAATGTTGTGCTCGCTATCAAACTGTACTTCAAAAAACAAACCCATTCTTTCACCATGCACAAACTGTCTCCGTTTTGCAGGGATTTTGCCTAATAAGAATTACACTGGAATTGTTCAAGTGTGACTGTGTTGGACTGTTCACAGCCACAAAATTATCATCAGTATTATCAGCTGTATAAAACTGCAATAACACATGGACTTGACTGAAGTACAACATTTGCACAATATGATCTAAGTTATACCTGAGATTTTTTGGATAGACTCACAATAAAAACAACTACAGAGGCACGATTATGAATTTGCTCCTACTATCACTGAAATTAATATACTTTACTACTTCATTGCAAGCCACATTAGAGCTCCTGGGGATTCAGGTGAACATGCAGAACAGTTTAAAGAAAAGTTTTAAGCCCAAAAACTGAAGACAAATTCATGAACCCTGCAGGCTCTAGAAGTAACAGCAAATAAAAAGGACTCAGATTTTAAAATGCATATTCTTTTCAAGTGAAACACATTCTTTTGGATGGCCAAATCTTGAATTGTGGATGAAGAGTAAGAGCTTTAATATCAGTACAATAAATCATGTACATTTTCTGTGATGCAAAGGCAGGAGTAGGATTTGTTGCACTGTGCAGAACTGCCACATCAGTGCTGTTTATGCCCCAATTTGGTAAGGAATATGAAGGAACCAGCTGCACCAAGCAGACCTGAATGAGTAATTATCAGTGATTAGGCATGAAAGTATCTTCCAAAACCAAAGACCATCCTGGAGCCATTCCTTCATTTCTTGACTACTCTTTCAAGAGAAATTAGAAGCCACTGGCATTTGTTAAGAGATTATTCCTATTCTTGAGGCTTCCCTAAGTGTGCCAGACTCTTGGATATCTGGTTTTGGAAACAACAGTTTGCAGCTCTACACACAACTGATCTGAGAACTTCTGTCCAACTTTCAGTGTAACTTCATGAGAAATTACCATAATAACAAATAACTTCAAGAGTAAAGGGGTGCCTTCATTGATGACATCTGTACTCTTGGTCATCTCCCATAGCTGACTTGAATTTTTTATGACTACATTTTAAAAAGTAAGTATTCAGACATAGTTTGTGTCTCAAGTCACAAGACACATGCATCAATTTTTCAGGCAATTCCACTCTTGGACTGTAAACTGGGGGTAACAGCAGTTCAGATTCTATGAGCACTGGCTGAGCAATCATTACCAGTCATAAATTTAAAGCACTTTCAGAAACTTAAGCATAAGTTTTCTGGTAATGCAGTCACTGAGCTGCAACCTTGTCAATAGCAATGAATATTTTAAGTCAGAGTACTCGTACGGAGTCTCAGATGTGTTATTTGTCTTTGGAAGCAGCAACTCAATCTTCGTACCAAGAATAAAACCACAGGCCTTTTGAGGCTGATGGCAAAACTCCAGATGGGTGCAGAATTGCCACCTGCCTACAGAAACAGAAAACTGCTTCAGATTTAACTCAGGACTTGCCAATCTCACCCTGATATTTCTGATCAAGGTTACTGAAGGCTTAAGAATGTTGTACGGCATGCAGTTCATAATCTATTTTCTGGACATCAGTGTGCAATGCATTCAGTGACTGTAAAACAATAATCCAAAGGTTTTCCACGAAGATGATCTCCAAGTCCACTATGTCATATAATGGACATCAGATTTTTGGCCTTGCAAAGCTCAGCCTTGAAGACATTTACTATGTTGGTAGTTTTTGGCAGATTGGTTATGGCAGAATCATTTTGAAGACAATAATGTTTTCAGCATGTATAGCCTTCATTTCCAAAATATCACAGATAGTTAGAAAAGACCATAATGCAGGCAGGGATTGCAGGAACATAAATCACGGAAGCAACCACCAGTTTATTGAATGCATATAAGACCTATGAAACTTTCCCCTCCATAGAAACCAAGTCCTAATGCTTCTTAAACATCCAGACGCGGTGTCTTTGCTGTTATTCCCTCTGCACACATTACCAAACCCATGGTCTTTGGAGGCAAAATGTACTGACTTGTAGAGGGTTTAATCTGGACTGCAGGAACCTACAAAAATATCAGCATATTCCTGATTTGAAAACAACATACCAGAGAATAAATCCAAAATGAATCCATGTGTAAAATTCTTGATGATATATATTTGCCCATACAAATCTGCTAGCTGTCCATTTCTTCCTGCCAGTAATCCATTAGTAAGACTATAAAGATATACAGTCCTACATACATTTCACAACAAATTTAACAGCAGCTAGTTGAATGGTGTAATAAAATATCATCACAAGGTTAAGAAAGAGTTGGTCAGCAGGCTGAACATCCTGACTTTTCAATTACCAATGTGAAGCAATATGTACTCAAGAGGTCACTTCAAAACAGCAGAACTGGACTTGGACATTTCTGCTTTGTTAGCTTAACCATCTCCTAAAACCTGTACTATTAACAGCTCTCCTGCTACAATGTGAGGAAAAATGAGGAGCCTTTTACACAATATTTAGCAATAAATTCAAAGCTAGGGATATAGTTAACATTCCCAGATACATGTAATCTGTAGAATACAGTAACTTCTTTGGATAGACTCATCATTTAAATATTGAGAAACAATTAATTATTCCATGTTGCTGCTACCATTTGATAGAGGAGTATCTTGTTTGTTTTCAAGAAAAACATACATATGTAACTTGCTTGTAACACCGCTGGCTTTAGACTAATGCACTTCCATTAATTTCATTTATATTGGCACTTAGGAGAAAAGGTCAGCTCTATACTTGCAAAAGAACACAGCCAAGGCTTACCCATAAGTGGTCTCTTCCTGAGTGATTTATGCCTCTGCTCATGGCCACAGAACAGGTTTAACAATCAGGCAGCTCAGCAGTGCTCCCTGGGTTATCCTAGGAAACCTAATTTACCTAACTAGTATTGCAACTAATTTGCCACTGACAAAATAATTTTGTCAAATTTGAGACACAGCACATCTGCAAGGGCAGAGATAATTCTGGAGCCCAGCTGAACACCACACTGCTTGTTACCATGCTGTGAAGGATCAGAAAGGACTCCTGTAACCAAAGTTAAGTTCCATTGCTTCTCAGGAACAGCTACCTCTTTTTCACAACTTCTCATGTTAAAGTTTTCTTTGCATTACATTCATACCACATTCCCACCACATTCTTTTTAAATGGTCATTATTTTATTCTGTACCTGCCCCAAGCAGGATGAAATTAATCAATTGCACATAAGTGATATGACATAGACTTGTGACCTTGCCCAGCATCCAATTGTTTCTAATTGATTAGCTCCAGACATAAGCACTTCAATAGCCAAAAACAACAGAAGTGGAAGTTATGGTACAATATTAGGGTAAAATGACTGTGTGTGGTCCATACAGTATGGCCCCAAGCGACCAATTAAAGAATTAATGGTTATTGGATACCAAAAATGTTATGTTAAATAATATAAAATATCTTTAATGTGCCTAAAATTGTGATAAAACACCTAAAACTTAGAAGCAAAAAGGCCTCCTACAAGATTGGGGTTAAGTGCTAATGACTCAAATATGCCAAACAGATTACAGTATTTTAAAGGACAATCAAGACCATAAAATTTGACCTGGACTGAAATGTTCATAAAGCTATTCACAATAGCAGATTGATTATTACAATGTGTTTGGGTTGTTTTTATTATAAAGAGACAAGTGAAGCTATGCCAAACCATTCGTGGAGAAGAGGAAACTATGCCACTACTGGTTCCAGCTCTGCAATAAGAAAAATATGAAAGAAAAAATACAAGAAAAATATTGTAAAAGCAAAAAATGGTCCCTTCATAATGAAAAGGCCCAAAACCAAAATTAACATTTCCCTTCTCTGAGCTTCTATTCTCATCTTGAACAGAACTATTAAGGGAACTTCATAAACTATTTTCTGAGTGTTTTATAGGGCTGGTTATTACAGCATCACTCCACTGCTTGCACACAAAAATACAAGCTGAACAGGCACAGCAAATCTGCAGCATTTTTGCCCTTGCATAAGAAACATGCAGGCCAAAAGCAGATGCCACTGTGGCCCTATCAGCTCAGACATGAGTTGAATGCACTGTGTTTTACTGCATGATTAATACAGACGTAAATTTTTACCTTAATGGCAAGCTCTTTACCCAAGTAACCGGCGTACTGGTCAGCTGCAACCATAATCCACGGACAGGAGGAGTTCACCAGCTGCCAAATAACTCACAGCACACAGAGCACTCAGCCGTGCTACTGAGGGTGCATTGGAGCCCCATTCCCACTACCTCGAACCTCAAAGTCCACCCTAAATTGATCATAGCTTACTCAGCTGTCTAGTGCAGTCTCCTCAGTTCTTCACACTCCTTTTGATTTTACTTTTGCCTGCTGCATTGTTCTTCAATTCAAAATTCTTCAGGATGCATGTTTATATACTGCCCTGCACATCAGGCTCCATTTTTCAGCATTGCAATAGCACAAACAGTACACAGCAACACTGATTTTATTTAAAGGTTTTACTTTTCTGTTGAAAACTACTACAGCGCTTCAAAAAAAAGGTTCCTATTAATTTTTAAAAAATACATCTCAGTTTATTTAGCCATCTTTTTCTCAGGATTTCTGGATTTGTGTGTATTTAAGACTGAAGAATCCTTGAAACATTTTGTGCTGTGGGAACTATCAGTATAGAGAATGACATACTATAACAACATCTCTGCGGCACGCCAGCACACCATATTTCTTGAAATACTCACTTCTTGGAACTGATTAAGCTCATGTGTCAGGCAATAGATCAGATGGCAGCTATGGTTTTTTTCTCCACGGTTCCTGTACTCATTGAACTCCTGGAGCAAAGACCTTTTTGGGCCACCTTCCCTGCCTTCCTGCTTCCAAATGCTCTGGATGTTTCTAGCCAGGTATTTCTATAAACCTTGTCACTTACAGTACTTTAACACTTATCAGGTGCTTAAACTCCCAAGGGCAAAGAACAGCTGTGCTGCCTAGAAAGACCCCTGGCATTACACATCTGGCAAGATGTCCCTTTGGTCACCCTTTGGTAAAGTCAGGTACAATATATTGAGCAAGAGAGAGAATGTTCACTTCCCACGTGGATGTCTTTGAAAGTCTGAAAGGAAAACCTTCTCATTGGAAGTCTTTTAATTACAGTGCAAAGTGTGCAGCAAAATCACCTGACAGGACCAGGAATGACAACAGCAACAAGGTCATTACCTACCTGTAGGTGAGCACAGAGAGCAAAAGCAAGCCAAGTGATCTCCCAGGAGAGCCCAGCGGCTTTAGGGCTGGCCATCCTTATGCCTTGGGGCTCTGCTGAGAGAAATTGTTTCAAGTTACAAACAAAATCAAGTGGGCTCCGCCAGAATTTCAATGACTAAAGCAAACCGGGCCGGCCGCTGGAAGCAGTGCAATGCAAACACGGGAGTGCTGTGCTGGCCAGAGCGGCAGGCGCGCAGCGCATGCCATGAGCACAGCCTGCAGGGTGAGGCAGCTCCAATTAGGGAACAGAAAAGGACCAGAACGAGAGGTTTGGGGAAGCTGGCAATAGTGGACAAGCTTGATTATCTCCTGAATGTAGGAGAATTTATCAAATTGGGAATCCCTCCCATCTTGATCTCTAGAATGTAAAATCCAAGGAGCATAGAATTTCTGATGTACTTTCCAGCACTTTCACCCACTCAAAGATGAGAGCTCAGCCCTGGGATTTCAGCAGTCATTTGCACTGCCTTTGAAAACTCTGATCATAACAGCCCAGAAACGAAACAATCAGGGCTTAATCAGAGTTTAGGAAAAAAAAAACCCCAACATCAATTTAGTGATCATCAAAATCACAAAGCCAATATGGACTTGTCAATTTCAAATTGCCAAAAAAATCATCATGTAGTAATACTACTAATTCTGTTAATTCCTTGTGTCAACACATCTTGTTAGACCACACATTACCAGAGTGATCTCAAAACAGTGCAAGTTTCATGCACCCCAATACACACAAACAGCCCTCCCTCCCCTCAGCCACCGCCCCACTAGTTAACCATGCCCCACAGTGAATGCAAACTTCTTCAAATAAACCACTCCTTTCTAAAAAATCAGGCATCCCAAAGGAAAACCATCTATCCAAACAGTTCTTGCACCTGTCAACTGAACACAATTAACATTCCTTACAGAGAGAAGCGTTTTATTCTCTCCTTCCAAAAACATCCTAAAGTTCCCCTCCCTCCCAAAATCTTTAGCACTCCTGGATGCTTTTGTCATTTAAAAGTATCAGCCATACAATAAAAGAAGATTTCTTATTTTCTCCCCCTTGTCCAGGCGTTGCCGAGAGCCCCAAGTGGCCAAACACACCAGGCTCCGGTGTCTCCCAGGTGCCGGTGCCTGGGCTCCCCGGGGGCTGGACAAGCACCCGCGCCGCCGTGCCCGGCCGGAGACTCCCCTAGAGCGACCCTCGCCCACCACCGCTGCCGCCGCCCCCCCTCCGC
>VZRQ01005815.1:520756-550075 GCA_013397975.1 Machaerirhynchus nigripectus | reverse complement strand
TGGCGGGGGCGTGCGGGGCTCGCAGCCCCGGTGCCGTGAGGCGCCCTCCGCGGGGCTGCGGCCGCCTCAGCTGCGGGGGTGTCCGTGAAGGCTCGTCCCGCTCCGGTCGCTGAGCGTGCCCAGCCCTCCCCGTGGAGCCGGAGGCCTGTGCCGTCCTTTCCCTCTCTGGCTGGGAATGCCGTGGAGGATAGCTGGCTTCCGCATGGGCTTCGCACAGAACGAGCTGGAAAATGGGTCAGGAATCTCTCTGGTGTAACAAATGATGCTTGTCGGACGGCCCTGTCTGGTTTGTTTTGTGCTCTCACCGTGAGCCTGACTAACCTCTCCTGTGTTTAACCACGGACCCCTCTGAAGGGAAACACATTGAGAACAAACCCTCCCTCACCAGGTGCACTTAACAGTGTAAAACTCTCCCTTGTAGGAATTCAAAGAAAGAATCTGATTTAAACCTGGCCCAGGCCCGTGTGAGAGACCTCGATGCCCAGCTAAATGCGAAGGAAGCTGATTTAGCAACAGCCCTGAATGAGAACCGGACTTTGGAGAATGAGCTCCGTGAATTAAAGGATCAAGTACTCAGTGTAAGGCTTGCTGTTGGAATCTAAACTTTGCTTTTGCTCCTGCAGCTTTTGCTTGTTTTTCCTTAATTAGTTAATGACATTTAAAAGCAGAGAAAGCCTGTAAACTATGAGAGTGACAGGTAGACAAAAAGATTTTCACAATCTTGCTGAAAGCAAATGCTACTGATGGTGGTTTCCTTAAAACTTCCACCTGTTGTAGGTACCTTTAATTCTATGACCACAGGATGTAATGTTTCTTGTAAAGTCAAAGCAAGATGAAATGTACTGCAATAGTCCCTGTAGCATTCTCTAACACATCAGGGAAGTGTATAATAGTTGAAGTGTACATTAGTTTGTCAACATAGGCTGTATTTGGAGGATTAAGTGTCAAAAAATTACATTAGAAGTTTGGAATAGTAACAGTTGTAAAGGGGAGGAATATATATGGATAGTACAATTGATTCATCAGAAGTCTACTTTGAGTAGTCAAAATTAGCTGATGGGATTAAGGGCTATTCTGTACTTGCCTTGTGGGAAATCTGGTCTACGTAACAATTAAACAGGATTCTATCTGTTGCTGATATTCTGGATCCCACTGAAATAAGAACTTACACAGAGTAACCCACTCACTCAACTAGTGTGTTTTGATTGCTGTGGGAATGAAGCTGAATGACCTGTAACAAACTGGCTGCCTTAATTTGAAAAAGTACCTCTTAGTTTTGATAACCCTGTTGTCTGTCTTTTCTAGCTGAACCTGTCACTGGAGGACACTAAAAAGCATCTCCACAGTGAAATGTTGAGGAGGGTGGACCTAGAAAACCATATGAAAACTTTGCAGGAAGAAATGACGTTCCAGAAGCGCCTTCATGAAGATGTATGTTTTAGCTTATTAACAAGGCATCTTTTTAGGTGTCCATGATCCCTGGATGCACTTAAAGTCCATCTTAACATTGCTTTTATCTCTAAAAAGGTAACTAGCAACCTATGGCAGCCCATCAGCTCATAAAATCCACCTAACTAGGGAGGCTCAGGAAAGTACACCACCTCACATTAACTGGGATAGTAGCAACAGGTATCTGGAATATGAGAATTTTCAACTGAAATCCCAATCTCTTACTTTGTGTAAGCGAAAGTGCATGTATTAGTTACTGTTAAATGATTCCAGATGTTTATTTGAAGCCTAAAGTAATTGTAGAAGTTAAATCTCCTTTAGGCAACTTGTGTTCCCAACTTCCTTAACAGTTCTCAGAGGTGTCTGGTAACCTTTGTGAGAGAAGTCAGTACATACAGCTAAATGAATAGGTTACATATGAATGAAAACCAGCTTCCTTCTCACTGGTAGGAATCTCAAAGTGTGTGGTTTAAGTGATAGAGAATTCTAATTTCTCTAACCAATTGCTTTTACTTTTTGAATAAAACAAAAATAGGTGAAGTAACAGTGCTTCAGGAAACGGAACTGTATATACATGTGTTCTAAGTTAAAAAACCGAACAGAATCTATCTAGTTCAAAGAATTAGTCTTACAAATGAAATATTTACTAGATTTATTAGTTTAAGCAATGTCGGCAGTGAGGTGGAAAAACAATAGTGAGGCAGCAAAGGTGAATGTGCCAGACTTAATGGATGAATAAGATATACATAAAGATGAATTACTGTGTACTCAATGATAAATCTGCTTCAATAGTGAAGGACTCGTGAAGCTGGTACACTAAATCCAGTTTCAAATTGTATTGCTTGTTTATTCTCTGAGAAATTTCTTCTCCTAGGAGCTCAAAGAGACAAAAAGAGCCCATGAGAGCAGGATAGCAGAAGTAGAATCTGGCCGTCAAAGAGAATTTGAGAGTAAGCTCTCAGACGCTCTGCAGGGCCTCAGAAAACAACACGAAGAACAAATTCAAGGTTACAAAGAGGAGATGGAGCGAACATTCAGTGCAAAGGTGAGTTTGTAAAAGGTGACAGTAAAACAAAGCTGAAGTTCTCTGCACCTTGACATAATTACGGTCACACTGGCATAGACAGCTGACTGATGGAGCCCCTGCACTCACTGCAGAGCTTCTTGGCATAAATTGTTAGGGAATTTCAAAGCAGTGTCAAATTTGACAGCAGGATTTCTGCAAACATTTGATCCCAAACACAACTGGTTCAAGCATAAATACAGGGAGTGATTAGGAAAAGTTGATCCTATTTCAGACTTCTGACAGATTCAGGACCAAGGTGTGTTATGTTTGTATTAAGCAATTTCAGTCTTGAATAAAACCTAACTCTTCCTACACGCCAATTTGCATGCCAGCTCAGGGAGCTCCTTTGGATTCTTGTGTTTCTGTTTCCACTGGAAATTCTATAAGTGCCTCTTGTAGGAGCACTTTATCCCTTCTTGGGACATCTCAAGATTGAGCTGTTTTTAGAGCAACTCAATGCTGCTTGTAACGATGCAGGAGCTCTTTAATAATAGACCTTTTAGGGAAGAGTGATAATAGTTTGATTTGTACACCCAATATCCTGCAGCCCTATGCTTTGACAAGCAGCTTTTAAACATATTCTCCATTGGTCTTCTGGAGAATCAGTTTACTTAATATCTATACAATGTCCTCATACATAACTAACTGAAATATCCTAATCCAGCAATTTTCATTACTTGATTATTGCTGACTTTTTCTGACATAAATGTCAAACTTGTGTAAACCCCCCTGGAAAGCAATACAGAACTTTCTGACCTGGACTTTACTGGTACCTGCACACTTCAGTGAAACATAACTATTTCCAGGTGTAACAGGTGAAGATTATTTGGTTTTCCTTCCTTATTTATAATACATGGTAATATGCAACTCATGACTAACAGTGACTTATCCACAGATGGAGAATGCCCAGCTAACTGCAGCAAGAAATAGTGAGTTTGCCAATGCTGCTCGGGAGGAGCTGATGGAAACGCAGAAGAGAGTTGATACTCTGGTATCTCAAGTTAATCAATATCAAACCCAGGTGCTGTCTTTATTTGTACAACCTTATAATTGTTTTAATTTACTGTCAATTCAAAATATTGGCCTCTTCTCTCTAATCTTCACTTATGGTTTATTTTCTTTTCCCCATCTCCTTAGAATGTTGCTTTGGAGAGCAGAATAAAGGAGCTACAGAACTTGCTGGATTATGATCGTGATCTCCATCGAAGGCGTATGGCTGAAAAGGAGGAAGAAATGGCACAAGCTCAGAGGCAGGCACAAGCACAGCTGGAAGAGTATGAGCATCTCTTGGATGTGAAACTGGCTCTAGACTTGGAAATCAATGCGTACAGAAAGATGCTGGAAGGAGAGGAACAGAGGTAGGCTATGATGAGATCTTCATCATGAGAACTTGCTTCATCCAACACCTCTATACTGTCCCTCAGAATGTGGAGGACACAAGAAAAAAACATTAAGCACATCATTGGTGCAGTAATTCAGTTACTGAAGCATAATCTTCTGTAAATGGTATTTATATCCCACATCTACCACATGGTATAGTAAGATGAAGTAACTTCATAAATCCACCTGATAAAATTCAAAGGTCCATTAAATATTCCTCAGCTCTCTCAAAGTTTGTGCTGTGTCTTAGAGATGTATCAAAGAGCACTCAAGTTCCATGAATGAAGCTGGGAACTTGGATCAACTCCTGTCTATGTAGACATGGTATCTTGCACCTGTGGTGAGAACATGAACTCTCAGTACGTGCTAAGAAGGGTCAAAAGCTTAAACTGACATGACTGAAGATTGCGTGTGTTGATACTTTACATGGATATTTAGTGCAGTTGTCAGTCTTCTCTTATCAATATAAGCTTGCTCTGAACTCTGGGGCTGGGACTGTCTTCCAAACTTAACAAGCCACTTAACTACTCTTGCCAATAAAAGTAACATTTTGTATTCAATGCCCCATGGAAAGCTTGGATATAGGAAGCTGTTAGGCTTGGATGTAGTGGGAGGGTAGGCATGAGAAGAAACAAAGCACATCCAATATTCAGGTGGATGTTATCTGACTCTCTTCTAGGCTAAAGCTGTCACCCAGTCCATCTTCACAGAGCACGGCAACTCAAGCAGCAAGTCAGGGGCGACGGTTCCTACACGGGAAGAAAAGGAAAATCAAAGAAACCAAAAAGAGGGAGCATAGTGCTCCATTTAAGACTATTCAGCATGTTTCAGCTACTGGAAATATATCTATTGAAGAGATCGATGCAGATGGGAAATTTGTCAGGCTTAAAAACCACTCTGATGAGGTACTTTAATTTTCTAGTCTGCATTGCAATGTACGACTGCTTGGGGATGGCTTTAGCTTAGTGATACAGAGACTGACCTTTTGGTACTGCAGGTGTTCTGTTCCCAGGGCTGTCTGAGAGGTGCTTTTGGGTGGAGGTGCAGGGGGTTCTATTATGCAGAAATCTAACACCTTCAGCTGTTTGTCATCAGATTCAGGCTAGCACTATCACAAGTACTACTTACCCTTGATGAACTAAATAGGGTGCTTTAGGAAACTGGATAAAGATGGCTTCGTATTAGTCAAAAATACTTATAACAGCTAAAAGGTTGAATAGAGTTGATGATATCTAATGCATGCAGAGAGTTCATCTGGCCAATTAGCTAATTCTTTAATGATTTTAGTTTGCAAATCCAGCACTATTAGAATTCGTCATGAGGACTTCAAAACATGTGGCTTGTAGTTTAGCCACTTCAGCCTGATATACACAGTGACCCATGAAGTTTTAAGGTGTTTTTTATATATATATGTATAGTTGGTAGGTGGCCATGGCAAACTTAATTTATCAGAATCTCCCTGGTAAAGAGCATCATGACCCTCCTTTAATGGAAGGTAAGAACAGGTGTGTCTTAACTTGACTAAGATTAATCCAAAAGTAAAGGGAGAAAATATAGGAAGGCTTTAATGGAAATTTTGCTGGTTCCTCAAAATTGTCAGATACTTGAAGGCTACAGGAGGGGGATTAAAACTGGCCCATGAGTCTGGAAAGAACCTTGTGTTTGAATTACATGGTGTTGGTCTGTAACACTGAGAGAAATTTCTTGTCTCACAGGATCAACCTCTACATGGCTGGGTGTTGAGACGACGTATTGGAAGTGTGGCAGATGTTACTTACAAGTTTCCTTCACGGTTCACTCTTCAGGCAGGCCAAGTAGTTACAGTAGGTACTGGGTTTGTAAAACTTCTCAGAGCTCAGTTCTTATGTTAGATGTCAGTAAAGATTCCTGTAATATAGAAAATATCTAGACAGATACTGCAAGTGTCTAAAGAACTGAAGCTCTTACTTTATGTGGAGATGGATATGGGAAAAATCCTTGCAGCAACTTGACCTGAAATTACATTTTCTTTAAAGCTTGGACTGAGCTTGGATCATCCCAGACAGGAGTGTGCTCTAACACAATCACTATATTCTAGTTTTTTCTTAGGGTTTCCCATGCTCCTGTGACTTGATAAAAGTTGTGCAGAGACTTACACTGTTGCTCAAGTCTTTAGCCTACTCCAGGTCAGCAATGCTGAGCTCATGATTTGTAGTACTAAGCTAAATATTAGCTCTAAAGTCATACTCTAAGTCATGTACATGGTGATCCAAGAGCTGAACTCTACACTTGCTACTCCAAACTGTGGAAGTGAGCTTGTTGGACAGATCTGTGAGTGACCCCAGGCAAGAGGCTCTTGCCCACACAAATTGCTGCCCTGAGCACGTCTGTGACTATGGCCTGGCTCTGTGACTCAAATGTTCTTTATGGGCCAAGCAGGGCTGCCTCTACATTGGGCAGAAGCTGTTAACAGCCTTTTCTGCACTGTTTTTCAGTCTTCAGCTAGAAAAACTTTACCACCATTCTTGGTAGTCCTGAAAAGAACTAACTTGTCAGGGATTACAGTGGTTCTGTTTCTCCTACTGGGTGTCTTTGGTATTAAAATACTTCATAATTATATATATTAGACTGAATCATAATCTAACTACAGAAGAAGATTCTTCAGAAGCTCACTCTAACTTTGTTGCAGATCTGGGGTGCAGCTGCTGGTGTAAGTCCTGGTCCTAGTGATCTGGTCTGGAAGTCTCAGAAGTCTTGGGGAACTGGGGATAATATTGGTGTTACACTCATTACAGATGATGGTGAGGTAAGTGAAATAATTAAAAGCTTCTACTGCCCTAATGCTAAACTTGTTTGTGCTTAATTCCTGAGGGGTCTTGGTGGCAATTGTGTTCTAGGAACTCGCAGAGAGGAAGATAATGCTTGTACCCAGAGGAGAAGAAAGTGAGCAAGATGATGAGTATGAAGAAATCACTGGAAGTGAAGCGGAGTTTGCACCTCAGGTAAGCTGCCTGAAGTTTAAATACATGCTATCAGCAGAATCATTCAATGGCCATTTCTTTTCCTTACTAAATGAAAATACTTCTTCAAGTACTATTCATATCCCGCAACTCTTAAATGTTTTTCTTGATGTCAGACCAAAAGAAGAAGAAAAAAGAAATGTTGTTTGGTTTCATGATAGTGGTTCCTGTGAGCATCCTTAAGCAGGTGAGATGGTGAGACTTGTGCTTGTCCCCTCATAGAAAACTTGCTTCATCAGTAGTGCTGCAGTCTCTTGTCCCACATAGGATGTAGCTTGCATGGCTTCGCATCAGAAATGCAACTGGAGTTTTGCTTATTCTCTGGTTGAGTATGATCAAACAGTAGCATTAATTATTTGGTATCTTATTACTGACACACTGGAAACTACAACCTTTAATGTCCATTTCATCTAAATATCTGACTATGAACTAACTTAAAAGCTGTTATCCCAAGAACAGAATGCAATCACTATGTGTGACTTACTTGACACTCCACGTCCCTGGCTTGCTTTTAAGGTGACTTCAGTGTGAACTTAAGGTCAATATACTTACAAACTTTTGGCTACAAACTTGCATCCTGTGCAAGACTCTCCAGTCCCTTCAAATGGCTTTTGACTGACCATAATATAAGTCTGAACTGATGCATTTTGGATGCTCCTACTGTACTTTGATATACTATTAGCTATCTTTAATTGCTGAAATAGTCTAAACCAACTAATACAAGGTTTTAAGTTGGTCATAACCAAACAAATATAGACTGTACTTGACTCAAGCTGGTTTGTGTCTTGACCTGAAACAGTACTATGGCACAAACTCCAAAGCCTGAGAGCAAGGGGATGCCTGGCTAAAAACTCTCTCCTTCCTACTGACATGTTAAGCTACTACAGCTCTTCCTAAAACTGATCCTACACAGTTACAAGGAGGAGTTGTATCTTACTGCACTAGGTTAAAGCTCTCACTACCATTTCCTAGATATTTTCATAATGTATTTGCCTGAAAACTAACTTAAAAGTACCTTAGTATGGTCTTTCTGAAAAAAATGTACCTAAACAGGCAGTTACTGCCTGCTGCTTTTTATTCTATTTTTTTGTCCTTTCAAACAGAAAATCTGGGTAAATATCTGTTACTACAATACCACATGGCTTAAAGGATGTTCATCAGTCTCCTGACTCGCATGCACATTCTTGTAATATTTTCAGTCTCACTGAAGGATGGTGAGACCCCGTTAAAGAAGCTATTGAGAAGGTCCATAATGCTGTTCTGCCCTTTGGGCTCTCAGTGATACAAGCTTCTTTTCACATTCAGAATAGGGCCTCTCCTCAAGGGTGGCTTCTTTTTATTTTAAAAGGCATTTTTTGAGTTCACTAATATGACTTGTTTGGTAATCAATGATGGAAAGCAAAAGTAACTTTTTTCCTTACACTTCTAGTCTGTTTTATCAGCAACTTTACAATACAGTTGTGTGCCATTTATGGTAAGAATCAATTCTAATACTTCCAGTCAAAGTTTAATGTCATTCCTGTTTGCTGAATTCCTATCAAACTTTTGACATTAGTACCTATATGCTTCTGCTGCATTGGTAGTACTGAAATGGCTGCTTAGTAAACAGAAGTTAACTCATTGCATGCAGTAAAATAACGGGAAGAATGCATGCTGGGCTTCAAAGGAAGGCAGGGTTTCCATGCTTTTTTGCTTCTGCTTCTACCATCCTAACGAGGGCAGCATGTATCTGCATGCCACTTAGGTTCTGATGCTTGGGAACTGAGATGGATGGCCTTTCATTAAGGAAGGCACAGGCTCATGTATTGCATGGACTTAAAAACTGGTGTAGTACAGGTCATGTACTGCCTCCTGAACATCTGCTTTGCTTTATTAATAAGTAACTAAATCTACAAAGTGCTAAAACCCCTACCTGCCTATATGAGGATCAAGTAGGTAACCAGCAAGACAGATTAAGTTTGTATGCATGCTAATTAGTCTCACGTTTGAATGTTTTCTCTTTGTAGCAAAATGAAGATCCCAGCTGTTCTGTCATGTAATGTGGACAATCATCTGAAAACACCTCTCAGTCCCAGGTCACAAAGACTGTACGTGTGTTGAGATCTTCTGTAATATCTGGAACTTGGAATTCATGTATCCCATCTGATGTCTTTGTGAGAAGCATTGTCCATAACATGATGGAATTTCCTACCTTCTGATACTGGACCCTGGCCTTGGATTTACTGGTACAAAGAGCAGTAGAATACAAGCTCCATGTGAAGTTACTTTTATTTCTACACAAGGATCTGGTTTCCGTGACCTGCTGAAACAGAGGGTACAGAGTTTACAAAGCTTCTAAACATGTGCCCTAGAAGGATGTTAAATACTTGACAATGAACCTGAGGCTGCCTCAGCTTTCTCAATATTCTGACGTGGTGTTCCTCCAAAGGTAATTTCTCTTTCAAGCCTGAGTGGGAAACATGGGACCAATCACACCCTTGCACCTTGAGCAAGCCTGAAGTAAAACATCCCGAAGAGTGATGAGTGTCTGAAATGTTTCCTGCTCAGATCCTGATGCAGAAATACATAAAACTGGTCTAGATCATTTCCTAGAGTGAAACACTTTAGAATTAAAAGCAAGTTGTAAAAAATATTCCTGCCTGTTATTAAATGTACTGTTCCTGTAGTCTAGCACCTGGAAATCCCTGTTTCAGTATTGTTATATTCCTAGGTCCACTGTATCACAGCAGAGCTGTGCCAACCTTAACTTGGACAAATGTATCCTGTAAATGTGAAATAGCATCTCATTCTGACAGAGCAGGTACTGTGACTAGTGCTGCTGGCACTGTTTGAATGGTCCCAACAACAGCTTTCTAAGGAGCTAGAGAGAAAAATAAGCTAAGTCAAAAATCAAAACTAGAAACCACCAACTGTACTGAAAAATGCATTAAAATCGCTGCTCTTGGAGCCCTTATGTGCTAAATCTCCTGCAGGCTGCAGCTCCCTGTATGTCTAACAGGACAGCTGGAATGCTGTTTATGGGCCAGTGTGCAATTCCCTGTCCCTCTGTAGCTCTGTGCTCCATGGAAAGCCTGTCCTGTACCCTCAGGAGGGGACAGTCAGTGTCGGGGGCACTGCACTCACTCTGTCTCTCCACCAAACTGCTCCCCTGCTGCCCCTGGGGGAAAGGAAGGGCTTTGAGCCCTTGTTCACATGAAGTGAACTAAGAGCAGGCGGGGAGGGCAGCAGCTGAGCCTGCAGATGTCTCTCAATGCTGGAATAGTGTTTTGATTGTCTTTTACCTTGCCAAAGTGTTCAGTTCCAAATTCAAGACCTGCTTTGTGTTAGGATGCAGGTGTTAAGGTGAGGCTTTCCTTCTGCTAGCTTAAACTCTTACATTATTTGAAAGTTCTAATTTTGAGACATCAAGAATACATGGTAGTTTAAGACTTGGATTTTAGCAGATCCAAATTCTTGTTCCATCTCAAAAAATAGAAATAGCTGCTGCTCTAACTTTGCTGTATTTATCTTGGTTTCTTAAACTTTTTTAACTATTAAAGATATTTTTGATGTATATAAAAGCAGTCTTGGATTTAAATATTTGCAGATTAAATAATAAAGGTATGTCTGTTCAATGGTTTCTCTTGAGTGGCTCAAAAGACTGTGAGGTAATAAAACTGGTGACTTTAGGGACTGCAGAGTGAAGAAACCTTCAGAAATGCACTCTGCTCTCCTATTTATATTTATCACTTACTTCAACCAGAGCTGAACAGCTCTGAGCTTAAGAGCAAGCTTGAGCAGACAGCTTGCCCATAAAATATTCAGCTCTTTTATCATCAATTTGTCTTATATGGAGAGCAGTTGGCAAAAGACTACACGTTCCTCCAGGGCTGCTCACTTTGTTTGGTCACTACTCCATTACTAAGCAAAGTAGGAGATGGTAAACAGAAAAACAAAGTGATTCTATCTTCATTTTGAGGCTTTTTTGGTATATTTTTAGTTATCACATATCTTTCCATCACCACCTAAGTCTTCTCTTTCTCCTCCTTTCCATCCCTTTCAACTAAATATTAAAAATAGAAGTGTATTGACTTTTCCTATGGTTGTAGTAGGCACCAGTGCTACTCACCCCTTTCTCTCACTGGAGTTCTATACAAACCCTATGGCATTAGGAGCACTTTGTACCTAGTTCCAAGCAATTTGTCTCTTTTCCTTCTGCTAGAAAAAAATGTTAACAGACATAAATGCTAGACAATCAATAGAGAAGTAGCAATATTATTAAAATTGCAGTGCAGAGGTGCCATGAAACTAATACTTTCTTTATTCATGCATTTTTTAAATGTAGAATTGTTTTTGTTACTGAAAGCTGATCTATTCAGCAAAAGTGGACTCCAGCTCAAACAAGTGCCAGAACCACAAGTACAGATGCAGCAACCACTGTTCTTATCCCACAGAAATATTTATTCAGTTTGGTCAGTAAATTAGAGGAATTTTCAATGCTGAGAACTTGTACTTAGTACAACATCATCTTAATATTGACAACAACCACTTTGCCTTTTGTCAACATACAATGCAAAAGATGTATTAACTTGTTCACAATAAATTACAGTGTGATAGATGAAAAGAGCTCAATGACATCAGTAACTTAGGAACTGGTTACAGTTAGCTTCACTAACAGTATTTTTAAAAATGGTTTTCAATAGTAAAATCATTGCAGCCAAAGATAAAAAAAACCCACATACAATAATAGCAAGGAAATGCATTTTTGGAGCAACAGTGAGCTACCAGTAAACACTTCATACAGTGATCTTCAAGGCACAAAGCAAAAAAACTGGGTATGGGTTTTTTTGCAGGTTGACAAATCAGGGAAGGTGACATTTTTTTGAATATAAAATAAATACATTTTAAAAAGACGCATACAAAAGTCAGTAAGTCAGTCAAATAGCAAGGCTTTCACAGAATGCCACACTGACAGAACATTTGTGAATCCATTTCAGTCATGAAATCATGTTCACAGCTCGAATGACACAATCACTGAGGCAAGGGAACTATCACTTCAACATAATTAATGGGGAAGAAGCCAGACTCTCCATTTAACATCCCCTCATACCAATTCTCATCAATCTGATTGGTCAAAGTTATGACGTCCCCTTCCTTAAACCCAAGCTCGCCTTCATTTTCTGGCTCAAAGTCATAGAGAGCTTGGCAGCAAGGCTGATCCATGTGCACTGAAGAACCTGCCCCAGTGACAGAAAAAACAACCACATTAATTGAGCTTCACAGCATCCCAGCAGCCACTAAGCACAAGGGGTCAAAAATGTAGCCCTGCTGTCATGTCAACAGCAACAGCTTTTCCATGGCTTTTACTCATTAACATCTGGTGCTTCTACATATAAAATACAAGATCAGTGATAATCAGTTTAAAACATAATTCTGTTTGTCCCTTCAGTTCCGATGCTACTCCTCTTTCATTCCTAGTTGCCTTCCCTTTCAGAAGGATGTTTATCTCAAACTGAAGGTTTGAGTAATCAGTTGTCAAACCCCATGTGCTCTCTCTGGAGCAGCTGCCAGAGGAATCGGAAGGGCAGGAGCTGAGGAAGTAGAAGAGTCAACAGGGGAAATGACAAGGAATCCTTTAAACAAATGGCACTGCAGCACATGGATCCTGTGGGAATACCTACCAGAGGGCAGGGGCTTGTGGTCTGTCCTACAAGCACAGCCCTGCAGCCTGGGGCAGCCAGCTGGCCAGGTTTCCAGCCACTCCTGAGTTAAAGCTTCCACCCTCACCTGAGCAGTGACAGTTCTGGGTTACTGCTCCCTGAGCTCGTGGGCTCCAGTCCTTTGTTTCACACATCCTCCATCTGAACTAAGGTAAAGGCTAAGGCAGGAACAAAGGTGCCTGTCAAATTACTTTAGGGATGAAAACTGTTTTCTGGTACAGTATCTGGCTGTTCTTGTGATTTACATTGTTTATCCTATAAAGATGTTAATTCCAAATCACCCTTAAACGTTATAAAAAAAAAAGTTAACCTCATAAACACAGTAAATACCATTTTAAAATATATTCTCATGGAGCATTGGTAATTAGCTTGGATTTGTGGTACCAATATATATGTAACATATTCATATTTATGAATAATTAGAATGTATTTTATTAGAATAGTTTATGTTCAAATTGTAAAGCTCAGCTCTGTGGTCAAGGAGTCGACCATGGTTCAACTGTAGTTCAGCCATAAGAAATGTCTTAAAAACACATGTAATGAATCCAAGTAAAAGTCTGGTGATTTTTGAAATACAGTTATAAATGAAGAATAGGAAAAAAATGCTGCTGCCTTGTAAAGAGGAGTTCCACATCTTGTAGCACAACATCTCTAGAACACTAGAACTTAAATGATTGAGGTTGTCTTATTGGGAACATTGCAGCAATACTCAAATATTCCAGTCTTGACTCTCCCAGCTGTCATTTGTTACTGGGTAAACTTGCATGCAACTGGTAATGCAACACAGATATAATAGCTAAAATGGCAAAAATGCATTTTAATCTGTTAATCATGGTAATGAATAGGAAACTATTAAAAAGTAACTGTTTAGGCATTTTCTAGATAAAGGAAGTAGGAGAAATCTCTTAAGGAAACCAGCTAACAACTAGAGGTGCTCACTCAGTGAGAACAGTCAGGTGAAAGCATCTTTTGAATTGACAATGCTACAATTGGGGGCAGCATCTGGTGTCAAAACTGGAAAGTAGGAATTACTTTTCTTTTTTGTGGGTATACTTTACCCTCGATAGCAACAGAAGAGAGCTTTTATTTATAACAGTGGAAGAGAAGTGCCAACAAGAGACTCAGCAAAGCTCCCCAGAGCAGCACTGTCACAACACCAGACTCATCCTCTCCTGTGGAAGGCTCAGGGTAGTGACAAAGTCTTACAAGGACCAACTCCATCAGAGCTACTCTAATACCCTGGCACAGGTGGAAGCTTGGTTGTCATACATTTGCTGAAACACTCCAAGCAGAAAAAGAGATGATGAGCCAGTTGCCCAGCAAAAATGGACGGATCACGTTTAAAACCAAAAATGGACTGATGGTGTTTATAAATAGCTGAGTTATTTCCAGCCTTTGCCAAGGTAGAACTGGTACCAGCTCTCTGGAACTGTCAACAGCAGAAGGCGGCGATCGGAATAATTGACAGAGTTCCTCGCCTTCACCAGCTGCTCCAATGGGGCTAATTTGTTACTGCAAGCCAGGTAATTTCTGACAGTGAGGTAACTGATAGGAGATGGATCACATTTGGTTCATTTTAAGCTCCAAAGAACTGCAAAGAAACGTCTGGCAGCCTAGAAAGGTTTTTAAATAATGGTCACAGCCAGCACACCCGGTTTCACTCCAGGCTGTAGGATCAGTCAAAGTCTTCATTAGAGTCAGGCAGCTGCTGCTACTGTATAATCCAAGGAGACAAAGCTTCCCTGACAAAGGTAAGGGGGCAGCACTGCCTGACAGTCTGCACCACACACTGCTTAACATCACAGAACTGCTGGCACCACTCCAGCCTTTTGCTGTCTATTAAATAGTTGCACATATGTTGCAGAGGTTTCGGCTGAATAAATTGCATTCTTCTATTTCTGCAAACAGGGTTTATGTTAATTTGCAACTCCATGTGCACCTCCTTTATTTCTCTAGTTTACTTCCCTGTCACAGTCAAAAAAGAACTGTCATTAATTTCCAGACCACTCACATCTGGACAGCACAAAAGGAGGGTAACCAAGAAGCTGTCTGTGATTCCTGGAGTGTTACAGGATGGAACCAGAATGTCATTCAATGATGGTTTGGGTTTTTTTGTTTGTTTTCCCCAAAGGGACTGAGTTACTGCCTGTACCTGCATCTACTCTTCTATACCATGCTGTATACATCAGGTAGCAAGATTGTACTTTAATAATCACAAACTGGAAACTTGCTAAGATAATTAATCCCAGTCTCCCTCATAGCTGAAGTGAGTAAACACTCAGATGCTTATGTTAAATTCCAGCATGTGGCAACCAGATCCATATATTTCATATCACAGTCAAACCTGACAAACAAACTGAGTGAAAGGCATGATGTAATACAGCAGTTAAAGAGTTCTAAAATGAGCCAGATGATGCTCACAGCTGCAGCTCATTAATGAGGATAACAATGAATTAGAACTAGAGATTTTTTTATCTGCATTTACTTGAAGCAGCCAAACAACTCCCAAACAACATAAAAATTAGGTTTATGTGAATCTAGCCCTGCAAATGTGTGCAAGTCAAAAGTAGTAAATAATCCTCACATGTTAGAGACCTTACAAAGGAAAATACTATTTCTGCTCCAAGAAGCTGATACTGAAATTGAAACACTTGTGAAACACGGGGAAAGTCGTTTCCATGCTCAGAACTGTACCATGGCAGTTGTGCTGAACGTGTCCCATCTTGCTTTGCACTGTCCTGCAGATCTCCATGGGTTTGCTGAATACCAAGACACTAATTACCTTGAGGGACAGTACCAGAGAAATTAAAGATCTGTATTTTGATAGGGTCAATATGGAAGCAGGGCAAGTGAAGCATGAAGGCACTTGTCTGTGTAGGATGGGGAGGTCAGTTTTCTAAACAAAAAGAAGGTGATTATAATGCTATCTCCCCATCTCATGGAGACTTCAAGGCGTTTAGCAGTTTTTCTTAGAACTGCCTGGTTCTCATTTCTAAATCAGAGACCATAAAAAAATCTGATCTGTTTCATTATTCCAATTTTAAAAAGGGACAGAGAGGTTTTCCCATTTATGAGCAGGGCATATTGAGCCCACTGCAGTTCACAGAAATCCATATGGACAATGTTTGAGTAAGAATAGGAAAACAAAGGAGAATGAACAGTGATTTCAGTGAAGATTTGTACCTGCTGGGGAAGTAAGCACAGCATCCACAGCTTCTTCAGGAGGAAAAAAACAGGATGCACCATCTTTCTGATGCTATTAGCAAGACTTAAGTATGGCAACAATTATTACATATATCCTATTTCTCCTTTTCACCTCTTTCATGGTGGTTTTATTTCTTTTCCACTCTGACAGCAGTAGGAGAGTGAAGCAGAGACAACCCCTCTTTTAGTGATATGCAAACAGTTGGTGCAACAGTCCATGAATGCAGTCAGTGAATGGAAGTGCCTCACTCCTTCCCTATTTTAGTGATCAGTGGTCATTTATTTTTCAGTTTTCACTGACTTTCAGCTCATTAAAACTGAGATTTTTCTTTAACTAAGTGGGCTGGAAGCAACCTTGAGAAGTCATCATCCGTCTTTCTCCCAAAGGCAGGTTTGATTATCCTGAAAGGACATCTTGGAACAACTGCTGGATGGCAATGATAAACCACTGTAATGTGGTTTGACACACTAGTTTATATACATATGCTGAATCTGAATCTCCTTTCTCCACTGCACATGCAAAACAGGGGGGAAAAAAGCCTATATAACTTGGTAAGTAGCTGCCAGGGCCAAGAAATTTCATGGCAATTTTTAATAAAGTTGCTATGTTTTTGCTACTTTCATCCAGATGTGCTGTGAAAATACCAAGGAAGTTACTGATCACTGCAAACATCTCCAGGGCTTTGGATGAAATGTGTCCTTGTGTCACAAGTCTTAGGAACCACTGGTGTGACCTGAGAGAATGCACAGAGAGGGTTGTCTCCCTCCACCCCACATCTGACAGCAACACAAAAACTCATCTTGGCATCCAGGCAGCACGAGGGGCTTCAAACAAATCGAGGAATCAGATCTCACTGGGTGGGTTTGTGCTGCCAAACTGCTGCAAAGCCCCTTCAGCATGGATTGTGGAATGGGCACCTCTTGTAGCACAGTGCAAGAAAATTAAAGAGACACTAGAAGGAGCATGAAGTTACAGCTCCAAGCTTTATTCTTTCACTTTTAGTTCTCTCGTTTCTCTCCCAACAACCTTTAAAAAGAAACAAGGCTGGAGGGAAGAAGAAATTGGAGAGTTAGGGGGAAAAAAAAAACCAACAAACCTTCAGGAAAAGATCCTAGATACCATGCCAAGTACAGAAGGGAACCTTTGGCTCACTACTTCTCCTCTATTTTCCTTCCAAATAACGTTTATGGAAAAATCTCAGGCTTTTTCATTCTCTTTTCTTTGCATATTGTCACTTGGGTTTTGTTTGGGGGTTTTATTGGTTTGGTTTTTTAACTGGGCTCATCTCATCACACAATGTAGTCATTAAGCTGATAGGGCAAAATAATTTTATTATGAGATGAGGAAAAGCTATTTCACTGAGTAGTGTAACCTTACTGATTATTACTATTCAGTCAACATTCAAAAGCTGACTTTTTTTTGTGAAATCAGGGCCTAATCAAAGGAAAGGGTCCTAAGCCCACACCAACAGGTACCTGAGTACTTCAGTTCATTAATGCACTTTGGTGCATAATTTAGGGGACAGTAAAGGTAAAATATGTTAAATCAGTAAGGGTGGGAGTCATCTCTCTGAGTTTTACACAGCTAATATTTGAGATCCTGTACAGATTATTTATGCTCTCAGACTGTGGAGAAAAATTAGCACCTGGAGATACTCCAGACTGTGATCAAACCCACCCACTGTAGGCACCTGTCTTTGCAAGAAATGAACTGTTTTCTGCAAGTGCCTCTCCCTCTCTCCCCTCCCACCCTCAGTGGCAATACAGAGACCTAAAAGACCAAGGAGAATGCCACACCTAAACTTCAGATGGGTGAGAGTCTGCTGAGAGGAACCCTGCTTCACAACTCTGTTTTGAAATCTGGGAAACAAGCCGGGGTCAGATGCACAGACACTGATGCCTGACTGAGCCACTGTTCTCATGGTACAAGAAATACCTCAAGCAACAATCTGGCAAAACATCTGGAGACATGTGCATTCAGTGGTGACAGACTTACCTGATGATTTTATGGAAGAACTATAGGCAATCCCATTGTGCTGCTGATTATCACCAATTTCCAGAGTTGTAGTTATTACAGGCTTTGGCTTAAATTCACGCTTAGGCCGACTAGATGCTACATTTATTCTGTAACACAGAGAAGAGCAGAAAGAGATTTACTTAGGAAGAAAGAAGGAAGAAATACAGAACTTAAGCTCAGGTTAAGTGCTTTGCTGTTTGAAAAGTGGAGTAAGAAAATCTTCTGCTGGTTTTGGTTTTAGGTTTCTTTTGGTTGGTTTGTGTTTTGGTTTTATGGCACTGGGGTTTTTTTGGGGGGAGTGTGTGTTTTTACTAAAAGCTGCTCAATTCTCGTGCAATACTTGAATTTCAACAAGTCCCTAATTTATTTAATACTTTGGTCCTGCTGACAGAGGCATAAAGCTCAACAGCCTGAGTTTGAGAAGTGATGAGCACCCACAGCTGCCACTGAGTTCAGCACAAGCTGCAGGAATGAGCTCTCTGGAAAGCTCAACTGCAAATGACATATGGAGAAACACATCCAGGACAGGGGCCCAGGGACTGCACGTCCCACATGGCCTTTTTATCAGGGAAAATGGGAAACAACCATTTAGCCAGCAAAACTGTCTAGTACCTCCTGCTGTGTGTGCCCCAGCTGAGAGCTCCTTGTCCCCCTGGCCCCTCCAGCAGGGATGGCACAGGGTGGCTGCAGACACAGCTGCCCTCGTGCCCATGCTCACAGCCCCAAGCAGTTTTCTGCACTCTGCCTACGCCCCAGTGACACTCAGATCTCTGGTTCTCCGAGTGACACATTAATGACAGCAGCATTTCTCCCTTCTCTTAGGATGACACAAAGTACCTGGGCCTTTCATACAAGTCTTACAGCCCAGCTCTGCTCCTGGCCAGCTGGCTGGTTCCTTACTGTGCTGTAGAATTCTGTTTTACCCCTTAATCTCAATAAAAACAGTCCAACTTCCAAGCAAAGCCTCCAAAACACGAAGTACGCAAGTTGGAATAAACCCCCAAACAAAGGGAGGCTGTCCTCATTAACCTCCACAGATGGAAGAGACTCTGCACACACTCAGAGCTCCCTGGGCAGATCCTGTGCTACATTAAAGTCTCCCAGCACATCAAGAAGCTGCCAGGTGGCAGGGGTTTAAAGCCACGGAGCTCAGTCTGGCACAAAGCACAGCAAACGTGCATCTGGGAGGTGGTGCTACAAGATCTCTTGCTTCAGTGACTTTCCAACGTTGTGAACCTCAGCTGCAAAAGAGGTTCAACACTTTCTGAGGGGTTCAGTCTTACCGGTTTTGCAGCTTGCTCTGCAGATCCTCCAAAATTTCTGTGGATTGTTTATGGTAATCTAGTGCTGCTTCTACAAACACAGCCAACTGGCTGACTTGTTCTACCTGAAAGACACAGAGGAAAATAGTTGTAAGGGCACTGCAATACATTCAGCTGAAGGATAAACAAACAGATCATTTAAAACAGACCTGGTATCTCAAAAGACCACAGTACCTTGTGGAGGTTATTGGAAAAGAGCACATGTGATTCTATCATAGAAACTGCCAGCTGGAAACTGAACAAAACTGAGGTGTAACTTCTAAGTTCACTAACTCAGGGCAGGGTCCTTGAGTCATTTCCTTTCACAATGTGCAAACCCCTTCTGCTTTCAACTTCCAAGCCAGCTGTCTGTCAACACCCAAGCCCAAAACATATAATAGGACATGACCCCTTAGCAGGTGAAAGTGGAGCTTTTCTGATCACTGCTGGAAGAAATTACACTGCGACAGCTCTTATGACTCAGACCCATTAGTGTTTATTATCAATGTTTACAAATTGCAGTTCTGAAATGATCTGGACTTACCTCACTAGATGGCAGCATTTATAAACTGATACATGAATCATGATTTATCTAATTGGATTTAAAACGTATTAGCCAATCATTCAAAAATATGAATGATGAGGAAAGGGAGAATGTGAAGGAGATGGAAAAAACAAAATATTTTTATTCATGAGGTAACAAATACTCTCATTCCCCTAACACAAGCTGAAAAGTTCAAGCTGTATGGGGTATGGAGGAGTGACAGATATTTGTCTTCTTCAAGACAACATTAAGAAGAGAGACCCCAAGAAGTCTGACATCTTTCCATTCCATCATGATGTCTTCAGACATTGGATCATAAGAAAATATCTGAGTAAATGTTCTACAAATGTTTTATGGACCCATGGCAATTTTGTGTTATACTTTGTCTGCTTTTACTCAGTTAAAAAGATCATTAAAAATTCTGCCAGGACTCCAAAACAGAGCCAAACACTGTCACATAGCATAAAGAAATGAAATGCACAAAACCAAACCAACAGCTGATACAATTCCATCACAGTCTGAAGAGAGTAATATAAACAGCTGAGGACAACACACAACACGCCTGGGGTTTGGATTGGTGGTCAGAGAAAATGGATAAAGGACTGTCCAAACAAGCCAACTAAGAGCCAGGAGAAATATGGAGTTGGGGATTAGGAGAAGAGAGAGCGAGAAAGAGAGATTGGGAAAGAGCCAGAGAAACTTGAGGGACTAAAAGATGCTTAGGAAGATGAACCTGGGACTGGCTGTGTGGGAATGGCAGGAAGATGGATCTGATAAGAAGGGCATGCAACTGTCGATGTGGGAGGTCTGGAACTGGCTGTGCAAAACCCTGAGAAAGATGAGGATCAGGACTGAGCCTGGGAAAGGCACCTGGCAGGATGGCTGGGAACCAGAGCTCAGAGAACAGACTTGAGGGCAAAAAGACCAAGAGAGGGAGACACTTGGGGAACTGGAAGGGAGCAGAAGGAAGTGATTGCAGTTAAGATCTCTGCAAACAGTGAGACCATTTGGGGTTAGACAAGGCTGTAACGAGAAGTTTTGGGAGAAAAGACAGACTGGGTCAGCATGAATGTGGATGGGAAAGAGCACAGAGTTTTCTTTGAACAGAAACAATAGGAGATGGGTATGGAAGAAACTTCAGAGGGATATTCAGTTCACCCCCTCCCAAAGGTAGAATTAGTTATACTAGAATGCATAACTCATCTGTTTTCTAGTGGCTGAGCTAAACCAGTTGAATCCCTGCACTGTTTTATCCTCAGTTTGGGGCTTTGACTAATGATAAACAGTACCTGAAACATTTCTCAGCTGCTTATGCAAGGCAGAACTACAAAACACACATCCACTGCAACCAGGCAACTGGTAGTGCCTACCGTGGAACAGTGCTGAAGTTGTTGGTAAGAGCATGTTCCAGCTTTTGCTGCCCTCATTAACTTGCCCTGGTAAAACAGCAAGAGGCTTAACTGCCTTACACTGTACACTGCTGTAACAAATGTGTCCCACTTACAAACAGTTCAGGAGCTACAGGCTGGTTTAAACTGGGTGTGCATAGAGGGAGAAGTTGCTTGCAGTTAAATATTCCCACTTCACAGCTCCTCCCTGCTGCAGTTTGCTCACAGAAGACAGCACACTTCTTACTTTGGAAGTGTGTTTTCTGTGATGCTGCATCTACAGGAGAGGAGAAAGCTTTGGAATAGGCTCAAATAGGTCCAGCTCTCTTTTCCTACAATTCCATGATAACTCAGGAGAAAGCACATCCCACTATTCCTCTGTGTGTGGACAGAAGAGAGGATTATCCTGAATGGCCACAGCTGCTCCTTATTTAGACAATTTCATGATGGACTTGGAGTCTGAGCCAAAGTCCACATACCTGAACCCAAGCCACAAACTCACTCTATGGACTTTGCAGAGCCAAAGAGTAATAATGATTTTCAGAGGAAAAATCATTCAGAGACTCCATGTAAGCAGCAAAGTTTTGACTATAAGTGAGCTAAAATTCAGAAAGCACAGAGGGTGTATGCCCTTGCTTGTACTTTCAGCAGCAAGTCTTGACTATACCAATCTCCCGACCTTCACCCTCTCACTGACCAAACTGCATTTTACTCTCAGCTAGTCCTGCTTGAGGCCTCTGTGACCATCTGAGTCACTGTATCTCCAGAAGAAATTCCTGAGTTCTTGAGCTCTCCCATTCCCTGCAGTGCAGGGGATTTAAAAGCAGAAAGAGGCAGAGTTTCTGCTTTCAGACCTCACCTCCTGAGAAGGATGGGACTGGCTTTAACCAGTCCCACACATCTGCCCCTCCAGGATGCAGTGCAGCAAACAAAGATGCAGCACAGACTTACGTCGTTTTCTAAGAAATTGAACATGCTTCTTTCAGCCAGTTCCTTTGACTCTTCAAATTTTTCTACTGCTTGTTTAACTTCTTCATCCGGGATCTTTCCAAAACGCTTCTTTTTATAATCATAATCCAAGCGGCGTCCTTCCAGTTTCTTCAAGTGGTGCTGAAAGAGACAGAACATTCATGAGAAGGACCAAACGGGACATGCCCAAACAAACACACTGTGATTTAAAGAAGTATCAGCGATGGATGCAAATATATGCAGACTTAAAGAAATAAAAGGCTCAGATTTGTACAGTCCATCCCTTTGACCCAAGGCAGCACCAGGTAAGTGCAGGGCCACACACATGAATGATATTTTAAATAAAGAGCACTTTGGTAGCAATTGGGGTACTGGGTACCTTGATTTGCCAATCTTAGACATCCACCTTATGGAATTCACTAAATGTGCAACAGTTCAGATTCTCTGAGACGTTGAGAGAAGCAGGATCCAACCTAAATATTTGTATGTCACCATATTCTCCATGTAATTCAGTTTTATGTCTTGAATTATCTTCAGTATGATGACTAAAAGTTAAAGGGTTATATCCCCCTCATAAAGCAGTGCTCCAACAAATCTTGTATTCTTGTTGTCCTTGTCAAGTATCAACTTGACACTTCTATCTGATACAACTACTCAAGCTTTTCTGTTGCCAAAAATCATGGGACTGACAGACTCACAGAATGGACTCAAAGTGACAGTACAAAATGCTCATTAAAGCTAACATCAAACCATTTCCTTCCATCAGTTCAGAAGAACACAACAGAAAACAGCTATGCATCAAAGGAGACAGCTACAGACATTGCTGCTATCTTTTTGCTATGCTTTCCACATTCATTTGTGTGTAAACAAATAAAATAACTTTCATTTCTGCATTTATCAGGGTTTTAACTTCCTTATTACCCAAATCCATTGGAATCAAAGAGACTGCCTGGCTTTCTTTGAATTGTCACATTGTAAACAAAAACACTGAAAAACTTCACTCTAAAGGTTAAAGATGTGTTCCTTAGTGTCCTATATTTTTCTTATAGTGGCATATGGCACTTCAACATTTTATGACACTATTCAGATCATTCTGTATTTGCCCTGAAAAGCCTTTTTTAACAGTTATATTCATTCTCCATTATAAACAGCTTTAGGCTGACAGAGATGACAAGATAGGATAATCACTAGCAGTAGATCACAGCCCACTCACATGTTCATAAGCATTAATAAAAATGTTCATTAAAATAAACCAGCAGAAAAATAAAGAATATAATTCTTTTCAGTATCCTTGTACTGACTGTACAAGCAATACAGCAAATTGAGTAAGTTAGACAAGGGAGAAATAGCCAGGCATTGATTCTAAGCAGATTTGTCACTGTTTTGCTAGAGAGAAAAATCTATTACAACAAAATTTATTTACCTTATTGCTTTCAAGAAAAATATCTCAGGGAGCTAGAGTTTGATTTGACTCTGATTGTTGGTAAGTGGAGCTTTACCCTGGAAAACTTACCCCAATCTCCTTTAAATCTTTGTCCTGCAGTAACTGTAGAGGATCAATAAAATTTTGTTTGACATTAATATCAAGCGAGTCCTTCACTTCTGCCATTTGCTTCATGCTCTCACCAGCATCCAGTAGTGCAAGGCCTGTGGTAAAGAATAGGCTCTTACATCTCAAGACATGTAAAAGCAGCAAATTTGTCTTTTAAAACAGCCATTTCAAATAGGTATCTTTTTCACTCTTCAAAGGACTGCAGCAGGTACAAAGAAAATAATGCAAGTTATGCTTGTTCCCTATAGAAAACTAGGACTAGAAAATTTTTGTTCTGACAATACAGGGTTTTTCCCCTGACAGATACCAGGGGAAGAAAATTGTTCTCCATACTGTATTTGCATAGGTCATTATTAAAAAATATCATCCAGTGTTACTGTTTATTTCCTTCTACAAGAAATTTTTCCCTTAGTTTGCTTCTCAAATTGAGTATAACCATTTTTCTATAAAGGTTGAAAGAAATAAACTGCATTTAACAATCACCCTAAATTACCTAGGTTTGGCAGCTTGGAAACTAAAATGGTTAGCAACAAGGATGATCAGACAGGCTCAGTGACAGTGCTGTCAAACCCAGCTGCAACAGAGGTGGGCAAATGTGCAGGAGCATTCTGTCCCTGAGCTGAATCAGTCATCCCCTGATTCCTGCACTTAACCTTCCCTCTTACCTGCAGTGGCCAACTACACAGGTTATGTCAGTGAGTAATACTTTGCAAAGAACTTTATGCTGAAATATTGGCAGAGGAGATGCACAAACTCACCAAACATAGAATCATCGCCCAGCTCTCTGCCATACCGTATCATGCAGTCTCCCAGGAGTCCCTCTGTCTGGGGGTAGCCTGTGGTTTTAACTTGTCCTCTGATCTTTGACATAGTGTTCAGCATCCCCAGTTTGGCTCTGTATGCTGAGAGGGACAAAGAAAAAGAAAAAAAAAAAAGGATAAAACCAGTTTTAAAACTGATTTATTTAAAGCAATAAATCAATTCACAAGCAAAGTCACAAAGCAAGTCACTAAGCTCATCTCAGACTGGTAATTTTTTTTATTCCCAACCGAAAAAGCATCATTTCTCCAGGCAAATATTCACCAAGACTCACATTCCTTTGCATAGTCCTGCTTGGGAGCTCCCTGATTAGAAATACTGCAGAAAGCAAATGCAGAATAGATACAAGCACAGCCAAAGCCAACTTCCTGCTCTCTTTTGCTTAAAACAGCTTTGCAGAACTCCAGACAGAAACCTCACAGTGATGACCTGATTAGCTTTTATTTACCTAGAATTAATTTCCAAGTAATAAAGCAATGTTCATCAAAACCCAGCACCTATTGTTCTTATCCTACCTGGATTTGGCTGAAGATACTCCGTGGATTTGGACAGAAGCTCTGTTACAGCTTTATTAGTAACATCAATTTTCTGAAAACAAAAAGAAAGTCTACTATGAACATTAAAAAATACACAGAAAGGCAAGGGGAATTAAAAAAAAAAAAAGCACATAACTGCAAAAGCAGAAACTGGCAGTAACATGGTTTAATTTGCAACACAACTCATTAGCAGACAGCAAACATGTCATTTCATGTAAATTTCTGAACATGAATTTAAACTAAAAAATATAATCTTTTCTCAGGAAAAAAAATCCAGCCCAAGCAGTTAGGTTTTTATCATTCATTTTATCAGATGCAAAGGCTTTGTGATATTTACAAAGCCTCACTAATGCCACGGACTTCTCTAAACTCCCACACAGCCAGAGGAAGAAGGCTCCTCCTGATGCTCTGCATCCTTCTTGGAGGAATTTCTCTTCACTGTCGAGAGGTGTCAGTGGAACCTGATCCTCTGCTCAAACAGCCTTTGTGGATGTCTCTTCTCCCTTGGCTGAGCTGAAGAGGCTCAAGGTTAAATTTGCATTTATCCTTTTATCTTTCAGTTTGGAAGCACATTACAGGGTTTCCTCCCCCAGGTAAATCTACAATACCATTCAATCACTTGAAACATAAAATATATTTGATTCTGCAATAGCTTAACATTGAAAAACATAATGTGACTTTTCTTACCCTTTCCATCTCTTGAAATTCCTCATCTAACTTTGTTCCTTCTGCTCCGCTTATTTTTTCACTGAATAACTGTAAAAAGATAATTTAACACAGGCAAAAAAGGTATTATTATTTAATTACAGAATAAATATCTCTGAGAGTTACAGGAATTGACTCCAGGTTAGAAAATAGCCAGCATCTATTTGAGGTAACTATGCAGGACAAGAGTAAACAGTCTTGGAAGTGAGGCACTCCCTTCAAGAGAGACAAGGATACCTGATACGAACTTAGAACAAGCAAACAAAAAATGTTTTCTTGTGCTTGAAGAGTTCATACTCTACAGGCATGACCTGCACTGTAGATTTCAGCACAGGGGCCACAGTCTGACTGCAGGTAAATCCAGAGTAATCTTTTCAAGTATGTCTCTGCAGCTCTGTACTTCTGAGTACCCTCTGGCCCTGTGTGCCAGGAGGTTCAGGGAGGTAACTCCCATTCCTGCTGCTGGGAGTTACGTGCAGTTCTGTGGAAGGAACAGACCCATGGAAAAATGCTTCACTGTGACTCACGTGTGAGACTGAGCATCTTTATGATCAAAACAAGGATGCCAGGTGTTTTTCAAAAACTCAAAGCACCAGTTTCAGACAGAAGATTTCAGTAAACCTTCTGAAACGGCTCAAAGTTACCCAACTTTGGTGTGAAAACTCCAGGCTGTCAGACCTGACTGTGGTCCTCACTGAGTAAATCATGGCCAGGAATAAGCCATGAGCAGAACTCAGCCATCTGCTTCTTGCAGCGCATGGTACCTGCACTGTGACAGCATGAAAAGAAAGCCAGATCCTCACCCAGTGTGAAACAGCCTTTGAAAGCATCACTCCACTGTGATTGAACGCATATTTAACAAACATTAAATTCCTTCAAAAATACCTAACATTTCTCTGTTTTAATTGACTTTTTATCACTGATATTGTAACAGTGTAGTGTGAAATTCAGACCTAGCTCACGGAGTGCTGGTGTTCCCCAGACCTGTCCCCAATAAAGCATTTTGTTTGTCCTCAGCGCTTTCTAAAAGGGAATTCATCTCACTGAATTAGAAGGCCCTTGGGGACTTGCATAACCTGAAAATGGGTCAGGGCTCTCAGCAGTGCAATGGTTCCCTGTTCTCGGTCACTGCCTGCACGGCACAGGTGAGGGGGGAGAGCACTGCCCTGCCAAAAACCAGCGAGGAGCTGATGAAGCAGAGCTGGGAGCTCAGCAGTGGCTGACCTTGCATCAATATCACCGCAACCACACAGCCAGAGAACAGTCCTGCTTAAGGGGAAATGTGAGTTCAAAGAGAGACGTACAGCTAATTATTTGTATTGGCTTCACAGCAGCACTCACAATCTTCATGTTTAATATGCCAAGCAGCACACACTTGTCAGGATCATTTCTCTTCCAGAGCAATGACAGAGCGAGCACAAAGGCAGATAAAACAGATGGAGAAGCCCAAGTACCAGTGAGTTCCTGCAGGTCATCATCTTGCTGCTGTAAGACATGACAGCAGAGAAGTGACCTGAGGTCACACGTGGAGCAGGACACTGCCCTGGTCTCTGCAGGGATGTCTGAGGAGTCCTTGAGCAGACGGAGAAGGTACATGACAAGGCTGCATGAAAAGCAGGAATTCCAATCAGGAATTCTGCAGCTCCTCTACAATAGCAGCTTCTGTCTCCTTTCTGTGCACTGTTAATTCCAAAAATAATCAATGCCATTTTCCACAGCCTCACACATGTCTTCTTTCTCCAGCAGGCAAGGAAGAGATCTGTGCTTTCCCAAAACCTTTTCAAAGGCTGAGTGCAGTGGGGGAATTACCCTTCTCAGGCTTAAGCTGCAAAACCCACATTCAGTAGCAGCCCAAGGCTGTCCCATTACAGATAATCCATTTATATGCTGGTGGAAAACAAACATAATGAAGTAACGTTTTTGCTTGACTGTGAAAGCATAATCAATAATAAAATTCTATATCTATTTTACAGTGACTTGTGAATGCAACTCCACGGAGCCAGCCACAGGACCCGCAGATACTGTTTCATATGGACTCAGAGGACAAGCTAACACACACCTACACCTGGGAAATAAAGCACTGAGCATACAAAAAATAATTTTGTTAACATGCTTCCCCAGTTCTATGCAAACATTAACGATACTGCAGCTCCTAGCCCAAGGACACACTTCTTCAATGGTATTTTCTCTGAGCTCTGATGGCCTTTGAAAAACGATGCTCCACAAAGAATGACTCCTTAAAGTCTGTAAGTTGTCTGAGCTACCGGCAGTAAAAACTGGTATAAAGCTCTAATGGTTATAATTAAATTTTACACCTCTACAGTTTATTTCATATTGGTATAATTGTAAATAGCTATACTAGTCTTGCATTTAGGAACAAAAAGGCTTTTGTTCTGATCATACTGAATTGAGAAGTTGTAAAACTAGCATCACCCTTCTCACAATTAAAAGTCACAGGATACCCAATTAATTATTGAAAATGGGTGCACAACGGAGACAGCTGCTGAGTTTTAGTTCCCTGACTATTTGCTGAGCATCGCTTACATGCATTATATCAAGCTGCAAAATGCTTTGAACATAAACAGAAGATACCCAGCTGAAGGCTATGTAATTGGCTATGTAAATGGCAATATCTATCAGGCTTTACGAGTCACCTAATCAAAGACAAAACTGCTACCATCACACAAGGCGTGCACTCCAAGGGGGCTTGGAATTTCTTGTACAGGAAGACTCCTTCAGCTCCAAATTCAGAACCTGGGCACCGTGGATTCAGCACCTTTTGACTAGACAGGGCCACAATTCGTGGCTGTGAAAAAAACCAGTTCCCACCAGGGGGGCCACCACTTCTTTACTATTCCACTGCAGGTCAGAAGCTAAAGCCTTTCATCAGTCCTATTTCTGGTGAAGCTAACTAGGTTTCCTCTGGATCAAAACCTACACCCTGAGAAGCTCTGCAATAGGAAAGATTTCTTCCTCTCAGGTGTCTGTAGAACTCCCTCTTATCACACTTGAAATATTCAAGTTAGTGGGGAGAAGGAAAAAAGCAACGAAGTGAAATTACGAACATGAACACACTTCCCAATCAGCCATTTGTTATCACCTCTCATTTGAAGCTACACGATAGCAAACTACCTTCCACTCTACAACTGGCATGCTCTATGTAATAGAAGACCTTTTTGCCTGAAGAAACACTGCAGTTTGTACACAAATGTTCCTTGCTTGTTACTTCTTGTTAGATCCTACTGTTCTTTTTAATATTGAAAAATTAAATATGACGTTGTAACATAAACAATCTGAAAGTCTCTGGTGCGCGTATTTAGAATTTTATATGAAGAAAAATCTGGAATAGAACAAATAGGCTTTGAAAGAAACCCCTCCAGATATTATGATTTCTATTTTAGTTCTGTATATCCAGCTACAGTTCAAAATGCAATCTGCAATTTTGCTACAGTCTTAAAAGACTAAATATTTATCTGCTAAGGCATTTATATTCCAAGATTTCTCTCTAAACCTAATATTGGGATTTTGTTCTCGTGATAGTTCTTTGTTATTCTGTTTGTTTTCAGACAATATAATTTTCTTTTGATGTGTTTTGTTATGATGAAGCACTGCCCCAAACCTGGCAAAAGCTGTTCAAAACCTGGTTGGAGAAGGCCCTGAGTAATCTGGCCTAGTGGGAGGTGTCCCTGCC
>VZRQ01005815.1:349724-517250 GCA_013397975.1 Machaerirhynchus nigripectus | reverse complement strand
AAAAAAACCAACAAACCAAAAAACCCCACCAAAACCCAGGCCATCTAAAGGACACCAGGAATCTCAAGAACCTGCTTCCCAAGAAGCAAAACATACTTTTTCTACCAAGAGATCTCTGAATCATACAAACAAAGTTAAAGAAATGCATGAGAGTACTGCCAGAGTGTTTATATTCAGGAAGAACATTCCTGTCTCACTAATATTTATGAACCCTTTCCTTTATTACTTGTAACTTCTCAGGCAAACAGGAGCACCAAGATCACAGATTATTTTTAGGAAGGCAGGTGAACTGAGTCACATGAGGATATGCCAGCTGGAGAGGAATGGAAGAGAAAGGTGTTTGCAACATGGCTTGCCTGGGAAGGGGGATCCGAGGGTGTCCCCAAACACATCTTTCCCACAGGGAGATGTCCTGTGAGCTGCCAGTGTAGCACGAGCTCAGCACCGAGCACGTCACCGTTAAAGGGTCACGTGCAGATCTGTGCCAAGCATTATTATTCAGTCTACTTCCTAACATGGAGCAAACTCTTCACAGATGAGCATGACCCAAATGTGTAGAGAAGCCCAGCCAGGCAATCAACTGAGACCTCTACAGTCAACCCTCCAGCTGCCAGCATCAACAGGAATGGACCCAGTCCATCAAAACTGGCCATATGCTCCTGCAGAGAAAAATGCCCATTGACACAGGGAACGTAAGGCCTGCAGCTCCCACGCAGAATCAATGAGCAGCTGCAGCTGTCGGGCAGCAGCAGCACAGCTCTGGCAAAGCCTCCGAAGTGGCAGCTTAGTTCTACTCAGAAAGGAAGCTCCAACGGTGCAATCCGTGTATTCTGGGACCGGGAAGCCCTTGCCAGCACTGGTGCACACAGGAAAACTGAGCAGTGACAGCACTCCCCACTGATGGAGGAGTTTCAGCAGGCTCCAGATACACCTCTTAGACAATCCAAGACGTCTTCCAGCAAAATCCCCTCACCAACCCACGAGCCAGAGGTTCTGCTTTCCCACTGATTGTGTGAGACACTCATACCTAGGCAGACAAGAATTTCTGCTGCTCTCAACTCTTTTGAGCTGCACCATTTAGTGTGAACTCTCCTAACTTGGAACAACTTGTATGAATAAAGGCTGTAGAAGACACCTGGGTACATGTCAATGCATTTAATCAACTTAACAGCCTTTGCTTGGGAAACCCCATCAAAGAGAAAGGAAAAGGCACAGAGCCCAAGAACATGACAATGAAGGTTACTGGTTGAGGAATGCGTCTCTTCTTGAGGAAGGACTTACATAAGCCAAAAAAATAGATGGAAAAAAATAGTTTAGAGTGTTATTAGTTGAACAGCCTGATATTATGTAGTCTAAACAAAAGATTCTGCCATGTGGGAGGATTATCACAACAGAAGTTTTTCAAAAGAGAAGGATGGCCATTTTGACAAAACTAATGAGGGCTTTACAGAAAGATCTGCCACACAATGTCTGTGATGTGGGTGTTTGACCAGAGCTCTAAGTTCCCAGCACCCTTGCAATTCTTTCTGCTGACAGGAACTCCGGGATGCATTAAATAGTTTTGATTCCTGCTCTTTCAAAACAAAGAAAGAGAACAAAAAGGGAACAGAAATGAGTATATTAAAGGTCTTGATAGACTGAAAAATTCTGTGGATGTGCTTTAGAAACTCATCATCTCTCAAGAAAGCAGCAGCAGATACAGTAACATCTCTTGCTCTCAGAAAAGGTCTACAATTAAATAGGTAAGATGAAGCACCTGGCATTACACAACTAAGTAATCTGTAAAAACAGGCCAATATGCCAGACATGGTCCTGCATTTTATGAAAGTCAATAATAACACCTACTGAAAGATTATTTATTAATCAACTTGATATTTGCTGTATCTGTTTTTTAAAAAATTCAATCTCCTTTCTTTTACACCAATACTGAGAACTTACCCCATATGATTCCTGTGCTCTTCCTAGTGTATTTCTTGTATGTAATTTTTTGCCAGAATTAGGCACAAAATTACACATGGCTTGGTTTGTTTGGGTTTTTTAAATTAATTTAGTAACAGAAACATCAGACATTGAATTCTAGCTCTGCTATCACTTGAAGTTGCTCTACTAGTAAACCTATGCCAGCAAGAGAATTTTAAGTAGGGTCAGGAATGCTGGGCACTTGCTGTTGCTTAGTCAACACTCAAAATCCTGTACCCAGCTGATCTAATCTGCACACAATCATGCAGCCTTTTAAATTAACCTTATTAACCAAATCCAACCAAAGTATGTGTAAATATAGACTGTGTAATCTAGCCTTACAAAGGAGTCTGCACACTGAGAAGGGTGCTGTCTCTTGCTCTAAGCAAGCACGCCCTTTGAAAGGTCTTAGCATATTTCAGAATATTTTATCCTCAGGGTGTAATGGGCAGCTTCACCCTTTCTGTGACACTCCAGAGGTCTCGAGTGTCTCATTAAAAGCAAGCCCGTGCTACTTGTGCTGCTTTTTCACGTGTCTGGATTCCAGACTTTTTGCTCTCAGCAAGAACTATTTTTTAGCCACTGCCATAACTTCGGATGCTTCAGGAAACACGGGGAACAAATTCATACAGGCTGAAACCACACATCCAAGCTCCTAATACAACATTAATGTAGGGGAGGAACTGAAAGACTAAATACTTGAATTTGGGTTAAACTGACTTGTCCTTGGCCACACAGTAAACAACTGCTAACTCTGAAATGAAAATGCCTGAGTCCCAGATCTCCACTCTTTGCTCCGAGGAATGCAGTCTTAAATAAAATATTCTATCTATATTTCTGGGCAGGCAAAACAAGAGAAACTTATGTTTATGGTACACAAACTGGGAGTTGCACAACTTATTTATAAAAGGAATGCAATTTATTTATTTATTGTGAGAATGTAATGTCAGATTTTGTCACAAAAAATTAAAAGATGAGTGTACAATCTATGCAAGAGAGATTTTACTGTACACAGTCTGTAGAAAAGTGAGAAGTGTTTATATCTATTTTCCATGTTGAAATGGATATGCCTAGATGGTTCCAAGTTTTCAAATTTTGAGTGATAGCATCTAAATTCTGAAAAATGATGTGTCAAATGACAGTCTTTTCCATGCAGGTCAGAAGGACCAAAGATTAACAACTTTTCCCTTTGCTTCAACAAATACAAGCAAGTAATGAAAAAGAAGAATAAAACAAAAAAAAATAGGAAAAGAAGATACAAGCATAGCAGTATTTGTGAAATAACTCAGTGGCTCAGCAGACTGGGATGGAATGTTATTTCCTATTGAATTTTATATGATTTTTCTTCAAAATAACAGAATTAATCTACAGCTTTTATACACACGCACACGTGCATTTACACACTCCCATATTCCCTTAAGTAAGCCAAGAGGTATTAGGGACCTGGATGCTTTTGAACACCCCACCAAGTGCTTAGCTAAATCTCTAGGCATGTAAATACTTCTTAAGATTCTAACCCAAGAGACTCATCAGAGAAGCACACAAGACTCAACACTGCCAAGATATGAGCTCTGTTTCATTTCAGATTCTAGTCATAAACAGCTGAGAGCAGCTAAACTACTACTACTGCATTACTATTACTTAATGTCTTCTTTCCAAGAAATATTTTGTCCTTGAGTTTCTTCTGGTGCAGCAGAGAAAAGGCTTCTGTTGGTTACGTTCAAAAATAATTGCTGGATAGGTTGGGGGTGTTTTCTTAATCAATCTATACATCCAATAGATCTAGAATAGATCTATATTCTTAATCAATCTACACATCCAAAACGTAGAAGCATCAGTATGCCTTAAGGCACATGCAGTTTAGGGCAGCTTCTGTGTATGGTCTACAACTATCACAAAGAGAACACCACAGAAATTGAATATATTTAAACAACTGCTTGACTATGGAGTTACCTGTGCATGTTTGGCCCCATCACTTCCTTGAAAACTACAATGTACATGGCAAGATCCGTAGCACTGTGGCCTAATACATTCCAAATCGCGTTAAGAATTCTGACAATCAGAAATACCTTTTTTCACAAAAATAAGCTAGATACACATAAACTTGACTGCTCTAGAAAAAAGGCAGACTTGCACAACAAAGCTCAGATTGATGGCTCCTGGCTTGGCAGCACTCTGTCAGTGCAAATGAAAAGATACACTTTTGCCAAGAAACACTGCATGATTATTTGCAAAGCAATGGCAATCCTACCTACCCAAAAAGTACATGTAATACTATTAAATTATACACAGAAGTCCAATTTTTTACTGGGAAAAAGGTCCCATTTTTACTTTTTACATTTTTTTCTTTTTTCTGCAATGAATGCACTGATTTCTTCCAGGAGTCCACTACATGCCTCCTTTTACTTCTCAACTCCCAGTCCTCTGCACTTGCAAAATTAGCTCAAGCTGGCACTTCTCTCACCTGTATGACCAGTGCCAGGGTTTGCAAAAAATGAAGTTTTAAAGGAAACCATGGCAGAAATTACTGCTTTTGAAAGGGTAACATATTTAATGCTCCATAACAACTTAATTCTGAGTCCTATTTAAAACATCAGCGCTTTAAATTCCTGTATTTCATTTGCGAACCTATTTGAATTCAGCTCTATTTTCAAAGAGGTTTGCTGCAATTTGTTCTTTTAGCCTGAGGATCCCAGTTTCAGAACCTCTGGTGAGAGGTGGCCCGAAGCTGTACCAACCATCACAGTTCAGACACTGGAGAAGAGGTGCAGGAATGGAACATGCCCCTGGCAAGAAGGGATGTAGCAATTCAGAGCAATCCCTAAGCAGCCACTACCAGCTGGGCTCCCAGGCTCCCAGGGACAATTTAAAGACTGCTGCAGCTCCTGTGCAAGGCTGAAGTACAAACACTGCTTGCCTGCCTGGGAGAGAGGCAGCGAAACTGATGCTCCTCTGTCCCATCAAGGTTAAATCCATGCCACAGGTTCCAGTACCAGGACAAAGCCTGCTCTTTGTTAGAGTATCATCGTGTTTGAGACTGAGAAACAGAAGAGTTTGGCTCAGTGCTCAAAAACTGAAAGAAGAAGTGGGGAAGGGTAGAGCAAGGAAATCACTTTACCACTGCCACTGTATTACCCTCAGCTCTGTGCCAGGGGCAGGCAGCTCTGCTAAGGCACTCACCCCCTGTGCCAGGTCTTCCTGGCAGTGCCCTGGCTGTGCTCCCCTCACCTTGCAGCACAGGAGGGCAGCGCTGTCACTCTCCCCCATCTCTTGAGTATTTCTACCGAACTTTTAAAGTTTTCTCTCTCACAGAGACATTAAGCCAGCCCTGCATCCTGAGAAATGTTGCTTTCTCCTCATTTACTAATCACTGGTACCTTGGCACCTTTCTTTTTTCATTTTAGTCTCTTTCCACTACCAGTGCCTCCATTTAGCTTGTTTTTCTCTCAGTTGCCTCACCCCTCATTATCACCCACCCCTCTTTGCCTTATGTTTCTTTCAGATTCCACTGTTCCAACATACACTTCTCTCCACCTCTGCTGGATGTATGGCCTGCTCAAAACCCGAGCAGATCTCGTACACAGACACACTTTTTCCAGAAAAAGGTCTAATCATGGTGTTAGTTCCAATGCTCAGCCCAACTCAGAAGGACCGAGAATTGTCCAGCTATTGTTCCATTTTTGCTGCATAAGTGTAAAAAAAAATGTTCCCGCAGCTAGGAGCAGTGGCTTGATAAATTGTTCCAAGAAATGATATTTAGGCAGGAAATGAAACATTTTAGAAGGACCAGTTACTTTGTGCATCTACAGATGATAAGAATCATTCAACCTTCCATCCTAAATATTCTCTCTCACAAGCCAGCCCCCCCCCCTTCCTTTTTCCCTGCTAGTGGCTCTTTTCTGTTCCCATCAAGAGATGCATATACTTCTGTTCTCTTCAGTGCTCTGTTCAGGAGTCATTTATTGGTACACGCTCATGTTCTTTTATCAAAGTACAAGACAATTACCAGGTTTATCCTGGTAGTTCACAATTTCAACGCAAGGTTAAAAGAATAAAGAGTCCTAGGACAGAAATACTGCAAAGAACATCCCAGACAAGATCATGTACTTGCTGTTATTTTGAGAAACAGAAAATAACAAAAGGACCAGGAAGAAAACAGCCAGAAAGAGATAAAAGCTACCTTTGCTTTCTAAGAGAGTTACAATAAACCTTTCCTTGAAAAGCCACCTTCTATCAGCTTTGCTTTCTATCACATAGATATGCACCCTTTATGACTCCACATTTCATTAAATTTGACCTTCTGCCTTTAAATTGCAAAAGCACTTTCCCACAGATGCAGGGACACTTGAACTTAAGAACACAACAGATAAGCATCACCACTCGCACTGGCTGTGAACAACTACTTGCACAACAGCTTATGAAGTACTGAGCCAGGCTCAGAAAATGCAACACACCTTGGTTCCAAACCACCTGCAAGAGTAGAGGTTTTTGATTAGAAACCTGTCACTCAGACAAAATGTCATCAGCGTGTATTAAACCCTTCATTTTGTAAATGTGACTTGAGTCTCCTCCTGCCTTCAGACCTGTCAGCAGCAAAACACTTTTCGATTTAAGCTTCAGGTGAGACCTACGGCTCTACCAGCTAACATTAAAGACATGAGCTAGAAGCATACAGAATGTTTAATGTAATTCTAGCAGAAAATGTTTAAAGGAATGTATTCCACCACTTCATAAACCTGAAAGTCTAAGTTCTTTCTCTTACAGTGCATACAGTATTTGTTTGAGATAATTTTCTTTACTAAGTTTTTTGACAGAAAAATATTAAGCAATCAGTAATCACATGCAGATAATTACTGAGGGACCCTCAACTGTAGCTGTAAAAAGTGTCTTTTATTTCTTTCCCATAACATAGAGCAGCTTTCTCCGCTTCCTAATTACACGCATTCCTTATTCTTTTTAACCACTAGCACAGAGTTTCAACATTAGCCACTGAACAATGTGAAAGGAAATGTGTTGTACATTTAAAGGAAAGAAGAGCAGCTGTCACAAAGCAGAAGCTTGATTCCAGCCACAGAGACCTAGAACAACATCTCAACAGCAGTAGCCTGGCGCTTGCTATTCCAGGCCATTGCGGCCAAAGGACTTGAACTCCAATAAAGAACAATTCAAACACAATTTTTCCCCTCTGCTCCCCCACAGTTTCTCACAAATGAGCTGGACCACCCAGTGATGAATGGAACTTGTTATTAACTTACCCAGAAAATCTGCTGCAGTAATATCATTATCCTGAAACTGGACTTTCACCTCTGAGTCCTACAGGCTCTTAAACCAGCTGAACTTGGGCACAGCCACTGCTTCTAGTTCCATAATTCTGAGACACATCGTGACTGTGATCTAAAGTCTTAAATGCTTTAAATGTGAGATCCCTATCAGCCTTGGCATCCTTCCCAGGTACCTACACGGGCTGAGTGCACCCACTAACACTGCAATTTTCACTTTAACTGTCTGACCACACCAGTGGGATGACAAAGTAAGAAACACAGGCTTCACACAGGCACTTCTAAACCACAGTGCTTTTACATTTGATGCCCTTGGCAGCTACTGAACTTTGGAGGCAGCAAAAACACCGAGAAGAATGTTCCAAATACTGCCTCCATCTCATGGCAAACTCAGATTTTCAAGTTACCTACATGCTGCCTACTCCTCCTTGCCTATAAATCCAATTTGTGGCAAAATCCAGACACATGTCAACAAGAATAATCATATTCCTAAATACAGCCTTCATCTCTATGCCATTGCATAAAGCACGGAGTTCCAGTAAGTATTTCTCATGTTTTCTCCAGACTTGTTCCAACTCTCTGCACAGAAAGATTTCCCACTGCCCTTTGATGACTTCGGATGTGGTCCTTCCAAGCAGCACTAAATGATCTTTCCTACTTACTGCAACTGTTCAGTCAGAACATAAACAACTGTTCTGAAGCAAGCCCACATAATTATAGCTCTGAGGCCAGTATTTCTATGTAAGACAAAACAGCTACCCCAGTTCGACAACTATACTTGGTCTTTAATCAAATCTAAAAAAGTATCAAAAAAGGAGAGTCAGATACTGAACCCAGAGGAAATGGAGGCAAATGGCACGAGTCAAACAGATCGTTAGCATGAGATGGTACATACACCAAAGCAGTGCTGTCTATGGGCTTAAATTAGATGCATACAGATACTGAAGAAAACCAATATCATGGACAAAGGACAGTCTTGTCCATATATGAATAAAGTACAAGACTCTAGACTCTATAATGTGATTTTGCATTTCTATAGAGAGTGACTCATTTCGCACCAGGCGGTGCCACGTCACACTATTACTGAGCATTTTAGTCCAACTTGTCTGCTACAGCTATTCTTTAGCACATGCATTGTACAACAAAAACTACTTTGTACTGCAAAACCTTGAACTCTTCCTGACAAACCTCCACTGTTTCCTAAAGAACTCAGCACTGATGCTTACACATGCATTTATAAATCAGGAAATTCAAAGTCACCACTATTGTACACATCTCTAAGGGGAAACATCATTGTAAGAATTCAAATGTAATAAACTAACCTATCTCAATTTTTGGACACAGACACATTATTTGCTGTGCAAGCCTCCTTTAAAAAATGTAACAGTGTCGACTCAAGACTGTCCACTTTTCAGAAGAAAAGATACAGGTGCTTACAATGAGAAAAACTGATGACACTGAAGTCTCTGACACTAATTTAAATTAATTGGTGTGAGAGTTCAAATAGCCAAGAACAATGACATACCTGAAACCATGAATCTCCATGGTGACAGAATCACATTTTTACTTCCATATTTCATTTTGCAAATCTAAAATAAAGTTCCCTAATCTGTTTAAAATCTTGTTTGTGAAAGTGAGCATGCCCTAAAAAGAGACATGTAAAGCCATCAAAGGGCCATAAAAAGATACCAGTAGTGATTATCCTTCCTCACTTTTCAATTTTGCTGACTTCTCACTCAGTTCCAAGTTCTTTGTTAAAAAAAAAAAAAAAATCTGAATTTCTTTGAAAAGTAAATTTTGGGGATTTTTATTCTGAACTATGATCTGTTTGGCAGTTGCTTGTCCAGCCAATATAATGAGACAGAACATGCATGAGCAGACAAGTGGAGGTAGTGGGTGCATCCCACAGGGACAGCCTGTCCTTCTCAGGGTGACCAGGACAAGCAGCACCTCAGTGCCTGTCAGAACCATTTTCTGCCTCTCTTTCAGCATCTTGTTTCAGGTACAACTGGGCAATATTTCATCCCGTTTCCTCTGCATGGAGAGGAGCTGGAGCTGTGAACGACAAGTTACACACTGAGTGAATTCCACTGGCTGTTACCACATTAACACTTCTTCCTCCCTCCACAGGTTCCAAGTGCAAAATTTCACTTGGCAGCAATACCATTCTGATCTGGCCTTAAAACAATCCCCCTTTCTGAAGTTGTTCTCTGTGCTTGTAAGGAAGGTGTGGCTTCCTTTTGACATACTCATATCTACCCACTGCAAAGATGGGAAAGGGTGATTATACTATAAACCAAAACCCTTAAAATCAGAGATTTAAATAAACCCTTTGCACACTTCCTTTCCAAGTAATATGAGAACCTTTCATATTATCTTCTTACTACTCACTCCTGTGATGTTTCTATGTTGGATGTCTCGCATGACTATATTTAAAGTTTGCTATTACAGATGCTAATAAGTAATTGTCAAAGAAGTCCCTTAAAACATTCTGTTTTACCCAGAGTATTAGGAGAACGTGAGAAGTTACACCACACTTATTTTTCACTGATTAGCTTGCCTCTTGCTACCTTTAACGTCCTTTGACAACTTCACCCTAACTTGTGTCTCTGCTGTACATCATTTGTCACACTAGTGCTTACTCTGACTGAGCAGACCTTCCTTCCCCAGACACTCCTCTCAGTTGAAATAAAGGCACTCTTTCCTCCACTGAAGAAATGTGTTTCCTCTCTCCTTCAACAGCATTTTCAGTCTTTCACTGAAGCCAGGCTGAAGCCTCTCAGATCTCACTGTGTAAGGCCTTGCATGGCTTGAGGTGCTGCTTTCACCAGGAACATTGCTTTTACCTACGTTCAGGTTGACCACCATTTCACTTAAACCACTCAATTGCCCTGTTTGGATTCCAGGATTTGCAGGGTTAGGGTTAGATCTTTTTGCCCTCACATGATATATTATCATAATCATGACAGTCAGCATTAACCCAAGGTGAGCTGGTAGCACAGACTCCTTGTTGGCTCCTCATTCAGAACTTCAGTGAGATACAAATCCCTTACAAAGCAGAGTTTATTCTACTCTGTGAACAAAACATTCTAATAATCATTAAGGTACTTTTCCACAGCTGCTCAGCCTTCTCTAAATCCTTTTCATCCCTGTTGAGACATTCCCTCCATTTCCCTTGCACTGGTAGTAGCAACTCTGGTGTGCTGTGAGCTCTTCAGTGGGTTAATCCACCTGAAAGCTGCTCACACATTGGAGCTGGGTTGATTCTGAGATGGATAAGCTGCCTCTAACAGCTTCGTGTGTGTGATCACACAAGCATCCAGATCTGACTCGAGGAGGTGCACAGGACCTTACCCTGAAGGTAGAGCAAGGCTACCACAGTCTAGATTTAGGGTGATGCCCTAGGTTTAGAGTGATGCAAGTAGCCATGCAAATTTATCCTGCATCTGATGGCATCCAGCTGTTAAAGCTGACTGCACAAACATTGTACCTGCACAGGTATGTGTGTACAGTGAGGTGGTCTGACTTCTTCAATGACCTCTCTGCCCTAAATCAGTATGCTTTACATTACCTTGTCCATTCAACACCTGTCAATTCATTTCTGCTCTCTTCAAATGACAGTGACCATTGCCACTCAGTCTAGTGAAAATCTGTGCTCTGCCTTGTTCTAGGGAGTGCTGGCATATTGTCAGTCATAGCTCTGGAAGAGAGCACTACTCTGATTCATAGCTCCTAAGAGGAACTGAATGCACTTCGTGTTCCCAGAACATTATGTGACCAGTTCCAGCACAATGCCCTGGAATTAAACCCAGAAACTGGATCCTTCTCTTTTCTCAGGTTAAACTAGCCTAGCTTATTCAGGAAGGTGGCTCCCACTGGCTCTTGCAAAAGTTAACATTAAATACATCACTGATTGTAGCACACGCCTGAACTCAGGAGGGTCTAGTCAGCTTTCAGCACATCAACAGTCACAGAACTATCCATGGATGTAAAGCTGTGCAAGTATTTTACAACTTAATGGAACCATAACCCAGTGTGTTACCCTGTAGCTGGGTCCTGCATGAAGTCTGACTTGGCTGGAGTTGCTACAGAATAGCCAATTGCACCATTTTCCTGTTAGAGTAACATGCTATTGCTGGTATTTCTTTTACACCATTTGAAACAAAAAAATAAATCCTACTTTGTCAAATAGGAGAGGTCAAGCAACACATCAATCATAGCCTGCATATGCAGAACAGGAAATCAGAATCCTTAAAACATGTAAATATTTGTTTCTCCTTAAAACATGTAACTGCACTGCATAATTCATGATTACCCAATTGCCCTCCTGCATTTCCACCACCAGAGATTTCTGCTTATTTGATGAGTTTATGGAAAATCCATTTAAATACAAATCAGCTGATCTAAAGGTTCAATTTTTTTAATATTTTTTTGTAAAGACTGAATCCATTGGACCACCTTATTAGGACACCAGGCACCTACACATCCTCAGTACCCACACGCATGATTAGCAAGATCACTTACACACAACCGATGTCAGAGACCCTGTCAAAGAGCAGGAAAAAGTCATGGATAACCTAATTCTGATTTCTGTAAAGCCACAATACACCCACATCCCCTTTGCTGAAGTCAGACCTATTCATTATACATTCAATACCCAAAGCAGTTTATTTGAGCCTTAGTAATTACTTGGCAAATAGTTTTAAGCACCAGTGCAGACCAGCTACGGGAGAAATAACACAGACAAGATGTGGGCATTTTTAACAGTGACTTACAGCTTTAAGCTCAAAGCTTATGTATTTGGGCCAAATAATTTTAAATTTGTCAAAGTTCAAGAGCTGCTAACACTAAAAGATATGTTGCAAATATTTAGGAGTATTAGTTTTACAAGTTACTATACAGCTATGTATTTATCTAAAGTAAAAACTTCGGTGGCAGTGCCATAGCTTGAAGTGACAGTTTTAGTGAATCCATGACCAGCAAAAATGTGGTCAAGATCATCCACTCCAGAGCCCCAGGCGAGCTGTGCAGAGCAATTTGTTAAAAAATGCCAACAGAATCTACTCTCTACAATCTCTACACAGCCAGATACACCGACAGAAATTGTAATTTTAAGTTGATTTGCTTTAGAATTAACTTCTCCTCACATTAGCATGCTATTTCTCATCACCATTTCTGCATGTGTAACAGCAAGTCTACTTTTCATGCATGAAAAGTGACAAATAATCTGTTTATTGCTCTTTGAGAAACTACTTTCCAGACAGCAATTCTTACACAACTCCATTCCACATAATCAAGTTAGAAATTTGTCCTTCAGTGTTACTAAACTGCTGCTTACGTGTTTCAGCACTTAGACTAGCTGTGTGGATTTTAAATCAAGATAAAACAGACTGAGAACTCCTTCTCGTATCCTTACTTTTTACTGCACATTATTTTGATTTAAATGGCATCATTCCTGCTTATCTAAGCTGCCAGTCCTGTAGTTTCCTGTGCTTTTGGTACAGTGTGAAACACCCACATTCTTCTGCCACACAGCCAGCCCCCACTACTTGCTACTCAAGGCAATCCACCTGGTTCTGCTGTATATGGATTGCACACTTTCCCTTTGAATCAGCAAGCGTATTTTCTGCCCTCTTTGAGAGGTTTCTTGTTTATTTGTTTCTTTCTTTTTCTTTTTTCAAAGGCATTTTAGTTCTCAGTTTTCCCAAGTCTAAGTTCATACCCAGCATCAGAGCACTGTGAAGCAACGTGCTTCCAGTTCCTGGGTCTACTACAAATGCAACTGAATTTTTAATGGTCTTAAAAGTCTCAGTACTCAAGTATTTCGAAAAATCCATCAGTGTGCTCCCAGCAGCACTGCTGACTTAGCTAGGATCCATGGAGGCCCTTAGAAATACTACCTATGGGAAAAAAGAAAGGATTTAACATAGCTCACTCTTTGCTAATGCAACCTGTGCTCATCATGAGTTGGAAAACCTAAATGGAACAAACAAGTCTCAAGCACTTTAATGTATCTGAAAGTTTGTAACAATCCATGCTCCTTTCATTCACTTAATAGAAAACCTCCATGTATCAGAGTGAAAAGTGAAGGAAAAACCACCACAACCATTATCTCATCACTTTGTTCACCATGACCAGTTTGGAGAGGAAGTCACTGTACACTTTTGCCTTGTTTTCGTAACTCCATTTCAAAACATGCCAGTGGTTTTAGGCAGCAAGACCCTGTTACACACACCACCACAAACTCAAATGCAATTGGGGATAACAGGGCTCCTCAGCTCCATTTCTAAGAAAGATACCCACTGTCCTGAATCTCCACAAGGCACAATTCTTTCTAGTAGTAAGTGCAGCAGTGCAGAAATGCACCGCTGACTTCATCCACGGGGACAGAAAAGAACTTCCCTCAGCATGCACACAGAATTGACTTCCATTGTTATCAAATTAAACAAATGGCAGAGAAAACTGAAATAATTTCCAAGTATAATTTGCACACAGAACACAGACCTCTGCAGAATTCCCCAACCAGCTAAAAAGCACTGGTGCAAATGAGGTCAAAGGGCTCTGTCCTCCTCTGTGGGGGCACAGGGCTTTGCAGCAAGAAATTCCTACAAAAAAGGCAGTACATCCATCAGCAGCAAAACAAGCCAAATCCCATGAAACAGGAACCCTTAAGAGATCACTGAAGCGAAACTCTTAATCATCAAATTCAGAATGAAAATGCCACAATTCTTGCATTCTCCACACAAAAAAAAGTGGTGCACGTGGCCCTTTGAATCCTGAGTGGTTACTACAACATACAGGGGAAAAAGCAAGTGGGGATTATTCAGAAGCTAAAGCCATAAAATGATAAACAGTTAATCTCAGAGGTAAGTAACAGTTGCTATGTACCAGTGCCTCAGGCAGGCATCCAAGCAGATCACACCAAACACAGAACTCATCCTAACATCTTGAAAAATATTATTTTCTTTGGAAGAAATTTCAGAAGAGCAGAACGGAGCTGCTGGTTCTGAACTGATGGGAGGTTGTAGTTAGTCTTTGATTACCAATTTCCTCATTTAGTGGGTCTCCTTCCCCCCTCAGCCTGCACACATCTATTGTGACCCAGATGCCAAGCTGGCAGGTGCTACATTCTCTGCGGGAACGAAAGACAAAGCGTTCCCGTGTTTGTGGCATTCTCTGACCATACAGATGGCACAGGCACCAAATTTCATTTTCTACCTCTCTCAACAGGATTGCAAAAGGCAAAATCATAACTTTGAAGCAGAACACTGACTTTATGACCCCCAAGCCAACATTTTGTTTGTGGCACTAAGCACAGTTCACACACACACACGCAAACCCCCCACTCATTTTCTGCTGAGGAGATACCACTACTCGAAAATTCCAGTTTCCAAAAGATTGCCCATTCCAGAGGGGTATTAAATACAGTAAAGGTAACTGAAAATACCATGTTCAGCCTTGCCAAACTTCCAGTCAGTGAAATTATATCACATTTATATGGAAACTTTAATCCAAACTCGTACCTACATTTTGCATTTATCAATACATATGCAAAATAAATTTAAAAAACAATAAATAAATTTTAAAACAACCCACAGTGACTGGACATTGCATCTATACTCTGGAAGCCCATAATCTACTTTTGGTTCTGCCACTGGCCAGCTGCTTATCTTTGAACTCATGGCACTTTTTAGTACCATATTTATTTGCATCAGCAAGAAAAGGAGTGAGAGCAGTAAGACCTACCAGCCTTTGCAACACACTCACAAGGGAATAAAGGGGCTGTTACTACCTAGGACCATTAACACTTGGTTTTTATATTTTATTACTTTTTTGCTTGGTTAAGAAAAAAAATTTAAAAGTATTATCCCCACTTTTTCACCTTTGATCTGTAACCTGACTGCACAAGAACAGAAACACTGCTAATCATAGAAAACAGAATTTTAGAACCCCCTGATTTCCTTTGAGTCCTGGATCCTTAAGTCATGTTCAGTTGTTAACCAGACTAATTTCACTGTAGCCACTACAGTTCATTAAACACAAGTACAGTATCAAAAATCCACCTTAATTAGGGTAGTAAGGAACAGAATTGATTCTCCTCAGAGACTTGGCATTGCCCTTTGAATAAAAAGTATGTAAGGCCAAGTTATTTTTGTGTTTCACATGCACAGCTGCTGCTATCTGAGATGCTGCAGGAAATTAACTGGTGTATTCTCCCATCAACACATCTAACTCTTAATAACGCTCATAACAGAAACATGTACACAGTGATAGGACACTGGGGCTCCAGAAAATCGAATTGAAGGTGTAACCTGACATTTTAATAGCTCTTTTCTAAGTGGACTTGTGGAAAGCATTGTTAAAACCTGCATCTTCAATTCTCAGCTAGTCATAAAACTCCAGCAGTGCCTTCCACGAACAGAAAAGAGACCAACAATGAGAACTCAGAACAACACAGAATTAGACTATGGCAATAAACTAGGGTGAAAGTGGCATTAACATAAACAGAAGCACTTTGTCCTTAACAATAGCAGCATAAGACCAAGTCTGGGGTTTATATGTTTTTTCCAGAAGCCATGAAGAACGGGATGCATTTCATACTTGAATTACACACGTGCTTACAGGAAGTGGTTGCACTGCAGCTTCAAGCAACACCGAGGGATGCTAAGGAAAATCTCGGTGCAGTGCTGCTGCTGTGCTTCACTTGGCTGTTTGTTTTTCAGCATTGCAGGATTCTCAGGAGCCTGCACTGCAATGTATTACCCAGCGTGTGCCGCAGTGACTCAGGCAACAGCAGGAGTTTGGGATGGAGCGCCAGCTCTCACTCGAACTTTCAGGATGCCTGTGCAAAACTCTACAGCAAAGCCAAGAAGCTATAAAAGGAGATGAATTCAAGGAGAAAGTTCAGCTCCCGTTCTATTATGCCACCCTCTATTCTATTGCAATGCCATTCAGACTTTCATATATAAATATTTTATGCATAAAAGATAAATAACCTCCTTCCAAATTGCAGCTGCATCTCTGCTACGTTTCTGATTTACTGCATTATGATCCCTCTCTTGCAGGCTTTGAGAGCTGCATTGTTAAATGCTGCAGAGCACATGACCTCTACCTTCTGCTAACTCGTATTATATGCTGCCTGAGACACTCAATGGGTTTTTTGCTACATTTCTGCCTTACTGGCAGGCTACCTCAGCAGCTGGTAAGAAGTAGAAGAAGTACAATTATTCATCTCAAAACATATCAGACAAGAAACTAAATTCTAATGTCCTTTTCACCACTGTTCTTCCACAATTCTGTAAGATTTGAAGAAAAGTAAATCCAATTATCTAATAAAAAGTAGGAGCAGGACAGAAGCTTTCTCTCTACTACTGTCATGGATTTATCATGCCCAACTCACACTGGCTGTGAAAGGACAGTATCTCTAACAGGCTGTATGATAACAGTTTATAGTCCTGGGAAATACATATAGCTGCATGCAGGCAATAAAGTTTTCCTTTCATGTCTTACTGTCAGGATCAGGTTCTCTTTTCATAAAGTTTACCAAAGCACTTCCTTTGCTATCAAGCACTTGTGTAACTGAAGCTTTTGTGTATCAACTCAGTGTCAACATGGACTTTTAAAAGGCTTAAATATTATGTCTAGGCTAGTATCTGCAACATAACAGAAAAATAGTCAGGAGAACAAAAAAAAACCACCGAAAAACACCACCATCAGCCCAAATAACCTAACAGCAAAATCCAATCACACAATTTATTCTGTCTGGGGAACAAGGTGGTCTTGATTCTGAGCTGGTTTTCACTCCCAACAGATTGGATCAAAATGCCACATAAATCAATGGAGCAAAAGCAGAAATCTGGGAGATATGAAGCAACATCCCTGTAACTGTTAGTGATAGCTGAAAGTTTAAAAAAGATTACAAACCAAAAAAAGGCCTTTTAAATTTTGTTTTAAAAAATTGCAGCACTTCAAAAGACAAGTTGCATTCAGGATATATAAGAAAATAAAACACAGAGCATATTATTTATATATTTATTCTACTAGGTCAAATCACTTTCAGAAAGCAAAAAAGTAGTAACAGATTTTGGTTGTTTTGGTTAGAAAATCTGCTCCCCCTTAGGCTCTATCTATAGACAATAGAACCAGCTCCTGATTCACACTCTCTTGGAGCCTCTCTTTCTTCACTGACAATAGGAGAAGGTTTGAGAACCCAGCCTGCAGAGGCTACAGTAGCTGTTGATGACATTACAAATAAGGTATTCAGAATAATTGTGAATATTGGCAGTTGTGTTTTCTCAGAAAAGCGTTACTTTCCACTACCTCTGAGAAACCAAGCCTAAGAAATACAATATGAATAAGCTGTTGAGAGTGAAACTGCTTCTATACACAGCCTTCAGCTACAATTAATTAAAAAAAAGTAAAAAGATGTGTGAATTCAAACTCAACAGCAGATTTCCTATGCCAGTATCATGGCTGAGCTTTCTAAACATCCTAAGGGAGTGAGGTTCTGAGCTCACCAGCCACCAAGTACTTTGGAAAATCCCTCATCTTTACACAGAGGTCCTCGCCCGGCTGCGGTTTTAGAGCATAGCAGAAATCAGAAACGCATCTGACACCTTTATAAGTGTTTCTAATAAGGCTTTCTTATTCACTCTCTGTGCTTCCTGCTTTTCTAAACTCTAAAAATACTCGCAGCACACACCAGAAGATGCAGTCCTCCCACCACCTGGGTTATCCCACATGCACAACCACCACGAGAACAAGGCCTGCAGAACCAGCAGGCAGAGATACACACACCTACATCAAAAGCTTTCAAACTGAAAACAGGAAAACAGATCAGATCTGGCAGAAGCTGAAAGTGGCAGGACACAAACTCTCATCGCAAACACAACTCCACGAAAGTTAATTTTAAAAATTCTATTTGAAAATATATTAAAAAAAAAAAAAAAAAAAGGCTGAATTTCATGGGAGTTGCACATGAGTTAATCAGCCCTGAGAAACAGCATGCCCTTGCTTATCAGCCAGTGAGAGGTGGTAAGACACTTCACGAGTTCTGCTTGGTATTTCATTAGTCAAATGGGTTATACTCAAGGAATCATTACTGATATTTAATGGAGAGAACGGCAGTGATCCTCACTGCAGTCCTCTTTCAATTAAAGAACTTTAATTTAAACTTGCAAAGTAAGTAGAAAGCACAGTAAAGGAAAGTCTAACAACACGAAGGGTATTATCACTACATAACAGAAACTTTGAGACACATCCAAGCTTTGGGTCTGTCCGTTCTGTGACACCGGGGGAAGCAATCATTAGGGGACAGACGAGGGAGTAGCACTGCAGCTTTTTACATTGTAATGCACAGAAAAACAGCTAAAACTCTACTCCCTCAGGGGTGCAGACCTCCCTGCAGTAATTTCAACAGATACTGTAACACAAGGGTTGTCTTCTAGATCTCACTACCAGAGACTTCAGTGAAAAACAACAAACACGTGCAATTTTCAGTGGGAAAAAAATACAATTGGGTAAGAAACTCTAGGGGAAAACCATCAGAACACTTCTTGTGAAGTACTGGATTACAAACAGACAGACCCATGGTGACTTTTTATTACACCAACCAAGTTCGCAACAGCGTGTCACGCCTGATTTTGGCGAGGGCGTTAGTGACCATAAAAAGTTAGCTGCTGACCTTTCATAAAGCACTCATTTACTTAACTGTAACTTCAGACAAACCAAGCTGACAAGCACCAGACAAACATCCCAGAAACCTCAGCTGCATGTATCAAATCCTAAGTAATTTTTGCTTTTTTCCTGGACTCCTGCGCTTCGAATTTAAGCCTACACACAAAGGTGATCACCACTAGTCAACATAAAAGCTGGACATAAAGACACACAGAAGAGGCAGGCTTTTTACAACAACAACACTGAAATGCAGTTCTTTTGCAAAGTTCAGTGGTTCAGTAAGAGTACACAGAGTTATTCTATAACTCCATTTATTTTATTTTACTTAATCTTTTTATAACTATACATCAGTACGGCTCTATATTTCGTTTAGAACTGCAGTTTATTTGCATTGAACAGAAGTCTACCTTAGCATGGACATGGTATATATGGATCTTGTCACTTTTTTGATCTTTATTCACATTTCTGAATGAACTGTCAAATACAGACTGTCTTATTACACTTGCTTCAGCCTTCAAATTTTTTGTCCTTAGGTTCTGTCAGCTTTCAAATATTATTCTTATACCTTAATCACATGTCCTGGCACAAGTCTCATTCCCTCCAGTATTCCTCAATGTCCTCTGGGACATTTGCCAGTTTTTGTCATCTGCCCCCATTCTCCTTTGGGAACACTAAAGGAATTAATTTCATTCTTTCCCCAAGCAATGCCTGTCTCTGCTGTTAACAGTTACCACTGGCATCTCTCATCCACTCAATACACAGAGGTCTGTGTCTCCTTAAGTGATCCCACAGTACTTGGAAATTTAACAAATCTTCTGTAGAGAAATACCTCTCATGCTCTGCATTTGCTTGCTTTAGCATTTTGTAAAATAATTCTTCTAAGAGATGGAATCCCAATATTTCAATTTTTCATATTCCACCTTATTTTTGTTAGTTCAACAACCTTATACATCTAGGCACGACTGTGCCTCTATGTGTCAGAGATAAGCAGTTTCATTGTTTGCACATGGATGTTTTGATCCATTATATAAATATATATGCTATTTCTTCTGCTATTTTCCCACTACTATTTTGCCCAACATCTTACCTGAATTCTTACAGAATGAGCTCTTAAGAAGTGTCTTATGTTACCTTACATACAAAAAAAAGAAAAAAATCCAGGATCTTATTCCTGAACTTTAATTTCCTAGTAAACACTATTTCTTTCCATAATGACAGACTTTTTCAATCAACTGATTTAAAATTTCTTGCTCAGCTGTGCATTTGAAAATAAGTTGAAACTTTACCTTTGACCCACCCTGAGAAGAATATTCTTCTGAGTTATGCATTGCAGTTCCTTAATGTATTGAATACTGGAAGTCATACCACAACTTTCCAATAAATGCAGTCAAATTCAATATATTCTACAGCTCCTTTTTGCCATTACTACTACCTTTATCAGATCCCTTCCATCCTTTTTTGTTTGTTTGTTTACCTGACGTCTGGGCAGGATTAAGGAACCTGCACTGTTACCAGCTGCTAGACAAGAGGAGTGTTGTGGTTGCCTCTCGAACTTCCTCAGTTACGTATGTTCTGCATCTTGAGTTACAAGCTCACCACAGCAAAGGCTGCATCACTTATGAGCACATCAGATGCAAAAAAAGCCAAAACTCTTTAATAAATTGTCCTTGGGTTTCTTTATGCTGCAGGTCAAGAATTTTCTCAAAAGAACAGCGAAAGTTAACTGAAAGATACCAATTCACAACATTTTTCAGGATCAGTACATTCCATGAAAGAGAGCACACTACTGAAACATTAGATACAAATATTTGGCATCTCTGTATCCAAACAAAGTGCAGATTCTGCACTTGGGCTGCTGACAAGCTACATAGCTGAAGGAAGACCTAGAAAGATGACAGCCAAGCACTCAGTGAACCTTTATTTTCTTTACTCTCACCAAGACAAGAGCAGTTGTCGGATTGGACTGAATAGGTTACAGGTTAATTCCGATATTACCATTATCATTAATGACAGCCAACAGAAATACAGATCTCTTTGACTTGGAATGAGCAGGCAAAGCAGCTGAGACTTCCAAAAAGCTTCAGTGGAAGAATCCCACCACAGCCACATCCCGAAGCCCTGCATCAATGCGGGGTTTTGCACTGGCACCATCCTGCCATGGAACTCAACCAGTCTCTCTGCTTGGCAGAAAGGTGTTTCCCTCTTAAAAGAAAGCAGCTAAACTATTAAAGCAAAGCACATACATCAGAGAAAAGAGATAAAGGAATCAGGAGAAGATGAAGATTCACTCTAGAAAAGACAAGAGTACAGCATCTAGAAAAGGAGGGAAAACTCTAGAAACATCTGATACCCTCTACAGGACAAATACATGGCATTCCAGGTAGGATAATAAACCAGCAATTTGTGGAAGATTGAAACAATGAACTCTTTAAGGGAGAGCTGGTACCCTACAGGCTGTAGCTGTAACTGAGGCCTCAAATCACCAACACGAACCCATCATTAAATAACAAATGTTAATAACCAAAGGAAAGACCCGAAGCCCCAAGCAAAAGAATGGAAAGGGCAACCTTCTCTTGTGAGAACAACACAAGAAGCTGACAGGCAAAAACACAAGCAAAGGACACGGAGGCAACGCTGAAGGAAACGCTCCCCGGAGGTGCCAGGGTGATGCTGCCACAGACGGAGGGACCCGCCGCCCCGTGCGGGAGCGGGCGCCGGGCGAACCGCCCATCGACAGCACAGCCCGCCCGGGCCCCGCCGCCCCCCTTACCTGGCTGGCTTTGTGAAACTGCTTCTTGAGCCCCGCCACCGACATGTTCGTGCCGCCGCTGCCCCGCGGCCGCCCGGGCCCAGGGCCGCCAGGTCCCGGCAGGNCCTGTGGGGAGCACTGCCCGGGCATCCACAGGGCATCCACAGGGCACCCCGCCTGTGGGGAGCGCTGCCCGGGCATCCACAGGGCACCCCGCCTGTGGGGAGCACTGCCCGGGCATCCACAGGGCATCCACAGGGCACCCCGCCTGTGGGGAGCGCTGCCCGGGCATCCACAGGGCACCCCGCCTGTGGGGAGCACTGCCCGGGCATCCACAGGGCATCCACAGGGCACCCCGCCTGTGGGGAGCACCGCCCGGGCATCCACAGGGCATCCACAGGGCACCCCGCCTGTGGGGAGCGCTGCCCGGGCATCCACAGGGCACCAGGCCTATGGGGAGCACTGCCCGGGCATCCACAGGGCATCCACAGGGCACCCCGCCTGTGGGGAGCGCTGCCCGGGCATCCACAGGGCACCCCGCCTGTGGGGAGCACTGCCCGGGCATCCACAGGGCATCCACAGGGCACCCCGCCTGTGGGGAGCGCTGCCCGGGCATCCCCAGGGCACCCCGCCTATGGGGAGCACTGCCCGGGCATCCATGGGGCATCCACAGGGTACCCTGCCTGCAGAGAGCACTGCCCTGGCATCCCCAGGGCACCCCGCCTGTGGGGAGCACTGCCCTGGCATCCCCAGGGCATCCCGCTGGCGGGGAGCACTGCCCGAGCACCAAAAGGCCAGTCAGCTGCCTGGTTTCATCTGTCCTATTTCTAGTAAGGCTGAAAATGTCTCGTTAAGGCTCTGTCTCATTTCTTGTGGTTCAATGTAGCATCTCTAGCTGAGCTCATCAATCTCAGGTCTATTATTGTAGGTGGTAATTTAATTATGGCTCTTAAAACATGAAAGCTCTTGCAGTAGTTCAGAACACACCTGGCTGGTGCTGCACACCAGAACAAAGTCCACTTGGTAGTGTGATTCCATACCTGCAGTGATGCTGCTCAGGGTTCCAAAGGGCACCGTCTCCCACTCAGAGGAGCAGATGGACTAGAAAGGATATTTCTGTTGTTTGGTTGGCTGTTATATGAGGGATGGATTGGTTATATACCGAAATATGACTGTGGCTCAGGAATGTGCTGATATAAATTAGAGATGTGGTTCTGCCTTCATGGTAAAGCACTTCCAAGCAATGCTTAGATTCTGGGGAAGATAAGCTCTGTGATAATGCTGCTTGATCCTGGCTGTAAGGATACTTGGGAGTTATGATTCAGCTGAAACTTATGCAGGGAGCTGGGGAGCAGTTCAGAGACAAGCTCTGCTGGCTGCAGCAGGGCTCTCTGTTACTCACTGTCATGCTCACTGCATTTTGATTGGGCTGGGAGAGAAAGGCATTTCCAGAGTGTGTTACAGTTACTTCTTTAGAATAGCAAAGAAGAAAAAAATACAAGAACTTTCAGAGTGATTGCCACACTGTAATTTGGGAGAAAGGAATCAGTGTTCCCATTTTTCAGAAAAAAATATACCACTAAGAAATTAAGTGTAAAGACAAACACATTAATGAGTTAAGGATCTGACAGTTACATGACAAACGACTCTCTACAGAGGAGAGGCAGAAGAGAAAGCAAAGAAGAGAGCACCAGTCAACATTTGCTCTGGAAGGTTTTTTGGAAATGTTTGAAAGAAGCCTGCAATCACCATGTTATCTATCCCCACATGTGTCTGGGGACAGAGCTTTTTCAGCCTCCTTACAAGTAAACATGATTACACCTCAGACACCTGATTTCAGCAATTGTTTCTCCTCCCTAACTGAAACTGGCAGCAAGATGTTAACTGCCAGGGTCAAATTAGTTATGGCTTAAATTAGTGACATATTTGCAGACACCTCAGGTGAGGAAATAAGGCCTAAACTAAGATATTGGAGCTCCATACAAGGAATTAAAGCAAGCTCTCACTGTACTATGGAATTAGGGAGGGAAGGCAGCTTTGGCTAATCTTCGGCTTTAAGAATGGCTGGACCAGAGCAAAGAAGGAAGGAGTTTGAAATAAATCGCTGTGGAGGGGAATGAATGGATTAGGGAGCTGCTGTGGCTGTTAGCTGTAAAATTGGATTAGATAAAGAACTTTAGTAAGGCTGTACGTCTACAACTTCTTTCTTTTAAAAAAAAAAATCCTGCTTGTAGCCCAAGGACAGCAGCCATGTTGTCTCTGCTGAAGTGATACAAGAACTTGCAAGTGGGAAATGCCCTGTGGAAATTTCACTTCATAGCCTAATTGCTCAATGATACAGACAAGGTGAAAACCTAATTAATGAGCCAACTTGAATAGTCCAGGTGTTAATGACTTGGTGGAGGCACCCTGAAAGACACCAGTGTTCAGTTGAGATACAAGTAAAAGTTACAGCTTGTACCCACCAATACACAGTGGCTAAGGAATGTCTAGAAGGCTTTATAATCACATAGTTGTATCTCATGGAAAAAAAGGATTGTAATTTGCTGGGTGATAATCCTTACATTTTATGCAAAGTTAGTGATTTAGTCTGTAAAACAAGGGAAATGAGAAATACTACAAAAATAGGGGAAGTGCTTCAGATAAATGCTGACATGATGGGGAAAAAAAGCTTCTATTAAAGTGAACTGTCACAAGTAGAAGCCAGGTCAGGGCATAGTAGTACAAGGGCAGAGTGAAAAGTCACAGAGGGGACCTTCAGGGCAAAAGTTCTAGATGTCTGGGTATTTAAACAACAATTACAGTTCCACTACTTAGGAAACACTAAGTGCATGAGAGGAATTGGTAATGGTTCCAACATTTTACTGAATCAGGTGTGCTAAAATGGACAATGGAATTTGTGCAAACCGAGAACTCCTCACTGGATTCAGATCGAGGTAGTGACTAGAAAATATGCACTGCCTACCTACATGGGAGAACTGTGCTTGGAAATGGGTCCTGTGAAATGCAAACAAGATAGACTCTTGGATAAATGGTTACATTTATAGTTCACTTGCATTTCAGTGTGGCTAATACTATGAAAAAAACACCGTCAGCAGAAACTCCATCTAAAGATAAGGCAAACAATCTGATAGGTGTTTGGTTTTCAATGAACGAATCATCTTACTTGTAACAAATGAAATTGCAAGAGCAGTCATATGAAGCATTAGATTTTCAGCAGAACGAAAACTAGAAATATTTTTTAAAATTTTCTAGGGGCATCTTAGCATTTGAAATTACTTGGAATTTGAAGCCAACTACATCCACATTCGTTTGAATGTCTTTTAAAAATAATGAAAACTGTCACTGAAATAAACTCTGGGTCTTTGGTGGTTACTGCCTTAAAAGAAAACATCAAAAAGGGGAGGAAAGATGAGTTTGTAATGAAGTTCTATTGTATTTGATTCTGGGCCATGCTGACTACTATATTAAAGCACTTTTTAAAAAATATTTAAGCCTTTAGGAAAAGACAAGTTACTGTGCATCAGCTTATCATGCTTATCATTTCAACACAAGGCATTAGAAGGAGACTTGTGATGTACTCACCTGATCCAGGACAAGAGCAGCACAAACAGCAGTGAGCAAGACTGTCAGACATGATATGATCTCCATTAATGGTCTGGAAGGATTATCTGTATGTAATGACAGGGCAGATTACCTGGTTAGTTTTCATGTTAGTTGTCAAAATTGTGGCAAAAGGCTGTGGTTTTTGGCCACAGGAAGAGAACATATTTGAAAATTATTGTTTAGAAAACAAGCATTTGGAAAAGATGATCCTCTAGGAAATCTATGCCATTTGAAAGAACAATTGGCCAATAACCCATTCTACAAGAGCAAACATGTAGAAAGTCTTCAAAATAAAGCAGGCTCAGACTCATCTAGTTTGACAATTCTAGAAAAAAGAGGGGATTACTAAACTGAATTGACACTGATGCTTAAGTTTCGACCCAAGCAAAATGAAGTAATATATAACATAGTGTTCCAGAGTGAAATCCAAAGGACTAGAACACTAGGGGAAATTGGTCCCAAATGTCATCCTTTTGGTTATTTCACACAACAAACCTGAGAGCTGACACTGGGAAAGCAATGCCAACAGCAAATGACCCCAACAGCAGGAACAGAAGAAAATCCTTTCACAAAATATGCCCAAGAGGAGGACATCTCATGTACCTGTTTTAGCAGCTGTTCTATATACTTAAATGAATGAATTATTTGTAATTAAACAAAAAAAGCTGGTCATACGAAGATACGTTCACGTGCAGGAGCAGGCCAACACAACGTTTTTTGTTTCTCGAACACAAGCAAGCAATTCTGCAGATCAGCACATTCTGCACAGATAAACTGGCTCAGGTATTTGTGACAGGGCTTTACATTGCAGTATACATTTCATAAGAAATCATGAGACACGGAAAAGAACAGACAGCTTTCCCTGTACAGCCAGCATTGGCCAGAACTTGGAAAGCTCCCCATTGCAAACGGACGCTGCTGGCAGTTGGAGCAGGAATATGTGACCCTGGGGCCAGCAGACACTCTGGCTAACCTACTGCAGTTGTTTAGGATGCTTATGTTTGCTCCCCAGATCTTCTAACTAAATGTAGCTAGTGAATTATTTTTGGCATATGTGACTGTTCTTCTCAAGCTGACTTTCCATATGCGTTGCTTTACCATTTTCCAGATCTTTGCTTTTCTTGTCTCCTTCCTGTGTTTGTGTTCCACATGCTTCTCCATGATGCTGCACATACCTTCTGTCCTCACTTTTAAATCTCTAGCTGTTGCTCTGCAAGTGTCAGAAACAAAAAAGTTTGTTAGGTCTTACACCATTAAATAATAAAGATGGTTCTAATTATGTATTTCTTTTAAAAAGACAGATAAACAATTCAGGTGAGTTCAAAATCGAGATAGAGATTTTATTTTGAAGTTACATATGTCCGTACTATAAGTAGGTACTCTAATTTTGAAAAATCAGCAACCTACTTTTTTGTGTATACAGCTCTGTCATCCTGAAGCTTGTAAAAATTAGCAGTCCTAATCTCGCAAATTATACCATGTGGATGGACTCCTGGACAGTTCCACCTTGGAGATCTTGTAACTTTCAGGTGCTTATGTTGTTCCTGGTATCACTAAAAAAAATAGGTTTTGCAATTAACATATACCTGGGCACTCAGTGCTCTCAGACAACTCTAGCCTGCTCAACAAAAACTAGTTATGTGTGTAAATTAAAATAAAGATGTGACTCACCAAAATAACTCCACAGTGGAGACAAACCTGAAAATACTGGAATATTACTAATCCAGGATACCCAGAGCATTTTTATTCCCTCCTCGCTTGCAGTTTTCAACTTGATAAACCATTGGAGGAAACCTGTGAGATGTTTTCTTTTGGATGAGTCTATTGCCCTAAATGGAAACATTTCCGTTTTCTGCCCAAATCCCAAAAAACATCACTTAAACTTCCAATCTCATCATTGTCAGCACAGCAGCGTTACTCCACACGAGCAGCCGGTCCACCTGCCTGATCCCTCTGGGGATGTGTTCCCTGCAGGGACTGCATCCCCCCGAGCGCAGATCCCTGCGTGGGGCCAGGGGGATGTGTTCCCTGCAGGGACTGCATCCCCCCGAGTGCAGATCCCTACGTGGGGCCAGGGAGATGTGTTCCCTGCAGGGACTGCATCCCCCCGAGTGGAGATCCCCGCGTGGGGCCAGGGGGATGTGTTCCCTGCAGGGACTGCATCCCCCCGAGTGCAGATCCCTGCGTGGGGCTGCCACGGGAGCAGGGGTGGGAGCTGCAGTGTGAGCCCAGCACGGCCAGCAGCGGGAACCAGGCGCCTGGGTCCCAGCGGGAGCTGCTTCATGGAGGTCCAGCAAGGTAACAAATCCACCAGGAAAGGCTGGGTTGGGAAAAAAAAACCCTTTTGCTATTGGAAAATACCAAAAAGAAATATGTGGCCATTTCTGAACCAAAATGTTTTAACCTCTTTTCTGGGGAAGAAAAAGCAACCTATTGCAAAAACCTATTTGATTTAAAGAGAAAAACAAATGGTGATGTATCAGCCATAACCACAGAAGGAATATCTCTCTTTGTGGTGGCCTTTCTGCAGTAGTTATGTTCCTTATTATTAAAGAGTGAGGCAAAATAAACTCCAGCTTTTGATGAGTCATTGTAGTAACATGGGGAAAAGTTGCTTTGATTTAAATAATACCTGATAATACCTGAGTTCTGTGCTGCTGATTCACAGGTCACAAGATGAAAGTGCAGATTGTCTGCACACAGCTGCCTGTGTTCATCAGAAAATGCTGAGACTCTCATTCCTGACAATGCCAACGCAAATTTGAAGTTGAAATGTTGCTAGGAGAGTAGCACTAGCTTCAGAAAGGTGTGAAGGATATTCACGGTCATGCTAAAATTACTGTATCATAAATTACTGTATCATTCTCTTTCGAAGCAGCATGTGGTACCACGCTGGATATTTTTTAATCACATTCACTGAACCTGATGAATGTCTGAAACCTGATCTAGGATTTCATGTTAACTGTTACTCAGGTACAGAAGAAAGGTCTAAGTAACATCTTAGTAAGTCTTGATCTCTACAATGATGTTTTTCAGTGGAAAAAGGCCACACTGAAAAACAGCACATACTCCCTTGCCTTGCTTAGAGAATGCAATGCACAAGCTTTTAAAAATCATGATTTACTCAGCTTTATCGGAGAAAAAAATATATAACCAGCAAGAAATCTGAGTAAAAATCTGCAAGGACGCAGACTTCACATAGTGAGAGAGGACAAATGGTAAAATGAAGTAAAAAATCCAGTGTTTTATCTTCTCCATGCATAAATAGATGCGTAATTCTATTTTAACTTGCTTTATGTTGCAGAACAGAAAATTTTATCAACTCTGTGACACGGAGTCCTTATATAATACACAATGTGGACATTTCAAAGAGTTTGACTGATTTTTAAAAGCAATTTGAATATCAGTAAGTATCTTGTTGCAAGTTTGTGAATATTCAGGCATACCTGAATTTAACAAAACTTTTACAACATAGATGTTGTTTTGCTTTCGGTGTAATTTAATAGGTATTTTGGGATCTGCCGTGTTTGAACATCTGGGAAACATCACATGTTGTCTGTTGATCAATGAGGCAACAGGAAAGGCATGATGTGACACAGATGTTAAATATGGCAATACTCCATAGACCAACCGGATCACAAATGGGAATGATCAGACTTTGAAAAATCTGATTAAGATTCATTGACTGGATAAAATTCAACTGGGTTTTTTTTTTTCCCTTGAATTTCCTAACTGGTCTTATAACAGTATTATAGTGGGTATTATTGTGGTCAATGAATTATTGCAAACTAGCTTATTTTGAGGAACAAAATGATGTAACTGAAGACAAGGACTTTTACTATCAAATATTCTACAGGAAGATGAATGCAACTTGCCAGATCCCTGCTGTCTCATCATGAAGATTAATGTCTACTACTGGATAACTCTGCCACTTCTCATAAAACAAAGAATATATAAAGCAAATTTATTGCATTAGTTTAAGCCTCTGTTAATTGACTGCCACTATAGTAAGAAACCTTTTTCTCGCTCATATGCAAAAGAAAAATAGTGTATATGAATTCCTTTAACTGTTACCCAGGAATGCCACCTCCTGGCTATGTATAGAAATGCCCTTTGAGAGGGAGAGGGCAAAAAAGGCAGCTTTCACTCCGTAGTTTCCAGAAAACCATTTCAATTAAATATATGTTAAAAATGTGTGAAACACAGACATGCCTCCTGTCAGACTTCTTATCTTGCTCGTTGAAATGTAAAGGTACTCAGATATTTACTTTTCTAAAGAAATTGTGTGGTTTAAAATAATAAACACACCTGACATTGACTTTCTGAAGGAACAACCCTAAAGTTGTTGTATTTAAAGGCAGCAGCTGAATCAATATCGTGAATGAAAATCTGACCTTACTGAAGCTGACAGGACTTGTGCCACTGACTTCAGTGGGGCCTAAACTTTCAGCCTGTATGTTTTGAAAGTTGCTCCTATGAACTGGGTTTGAATTGTCAGAAGTTTTAAAGGAAACCAGACATATATTCTTCTGCAGTTCAGTGGGCACAGGATTACAAAGGGGAAACTGGTTGTGCAAAACAATGACAGTAAAGGTTTTCAGAGTCAGAGATCTCTCCTTCCCTATGATCAGACCAGATTAGCTGTTGCTTTTGTTGCTTGAACTTCTCCAAAAAATAGCCTTAGAATTGTTTGGTGTTGGTAGTACAGGAATATGTTCCTTGAAGCAATCATATAATCATGCTGCAATGGACTCCCAAATCAAAGCAGAATTCTACTCTGGCTGCTAGGATGATGTACAGACAGCAGGGTAAACAAGCCAGGGAATTTCGCTCACCTGGAAAGCAAATAAGAAGCATTTCTCCAGTGCATGAAGAAGACTGTTTGGGCAGACAGCAGATGAAAGCCCCTGCAATTACAGATTACTTTAACTCTACCGCATTTAGCTTCTGCCTGATTTTTTCTACCTAAATATTACAGCTGTGTGATCGCTTGCAGACTGAAATTCTCAAGTTCATAGGCAGAAATAATTTCGGTGAGCCCAATCCTACACTTAGATATTTCAGAGGGAAATAGGTTCTTTTTGGTTCTGCCCATCCGTTTCTTTACTGTGTCAAGCACAACACGGCAGAAATGGTAATGCAAGCTGACAAATCACTTACACTTAATGGGGACACTGGACTGCTTTTAATTTGCCAAATCTGTGATTGTAATATTTTTTAATGTTGTCAGTAGGCAGTAGTTTCAAGGATTCAGTGGAACAGTGTCTATTGGAAGAGATTAAAAAATAGTGAATGCTATTGTATCTTAAAAACAGGTATCTGACACGTTTGATAAACATTTTCCTTACAATTAAAAACTTTCTATCTAAATACAGAAGATACAGGAGGGAAATTACGAATTTTATTCTTTTTCCTTTTTAAAGTTATATTAATTGTAATGAGTTTTGATAGGCTGCAGATTTGTGGTTCTTCTACAATAAATAAAAAACAGCATGAAGCTTTATCACTTTTCTTCTCTTACTCCCTTCTTTGGAGGAAGAAAATAAAAGACAGGGATTAAATTGGGATTCAGCTGTATCTCTGCTGTTCCTACAGTGCCATGCTTGCTTGTCTTTCCTCATGTGTCATCTTGAAGCTACGACCCAGGCACTGATACATGGAAAGCAGGTACCCACTTACTCAATCCATCTATACAAACGTCCATAGAGTTTGTTATTTCTCTTGGCTGCCTTCTGAGAAAGCTGTAAGAAGCCATCTATAATTTTGACATGTATACTAAATTTTGACATACGTAATAAGTAATGGAAAGCACATTTGTGATTCTTTTTTTTTTTTTCTCTTCAATTTTGACTTAAACATTCCAGGGCTTCCAGGTAAAGTACTATATTCTTTAATGAGGGCCATTACAATCAGTGTGCCAAAGAAATGATAGTGTGTGCTGGGTGATTTTGTGGGGTTTTTACGAGGAAGACAGGGTTGAGGAGACAAGTGCTCAAGGGAAAAAGAGAGAAATGTTCCAGCATGAAACTGTTCCAGCAATTTGCTCTGATATTAGTGATACTATCTTCTATCTGTAGATGGCAGTGATCTCCCACTGCCTGCTTTAGGAGGAAAGGGGGAACGGTGGTGGTGATGAAATACTAAAATTAAAACCACTGTGCAAAACAGATGTGGGGAAGAGGAGTCGTAAGGCATGGGAAGGTACATGCTTTATTGTATTCCATTCGTGTGATCAGAAGATGTGTCATGCCATTTAGAATCTATACATTTCTGTACCAAAGGACTTTGATGACAAATTCCAGAATATTGTTTTGAAATTTATCCATGATTAAAACCCTTTTCTGGCTTTCTGGACTTCTTGTACACACCTTAGATACATTTCATTATTTTAAATGTGTTTATTCAAATAATACCTGCTGCTTTCCTTCCAAACCCCTCTGGGTACATAGCTACCTCCTTCATCAGTTGCTCAGCAGGTCTATTACCTGTTTAATTTTTAGCTGTTTTTCTCTTGACACTTGCATTAATTTTCACTTTCATTCAAATAAAATGCAGTAAACAGTGTGTAAGTCCATCTGGGTCTACTACAGTGAAGGGTGTGATGTGAAGCTCACTCAAAGCAAAGAGTTCTTATTAATTTCAGTAGGCTTATGACCTTGCCTCTCAAAATCTACCTTTCTTGGTGAATGGCAAGAGAGAATCTTCAAAATGTAACATAAAGGCACTATTTTCAGTTGTGGATTGTTTTTATCTTAAGGGTTCTGCCTGAAGGACTTCAAAATATAATACTTTTCATGAAGATCAGACTATAAAAACTACATTTTTGAAGTTCTATTTCAAGTGTCACATGCATCAGATTTTAAATGGAATCTAGACACACAAATGCAGATGAGGTGCCTAATAGGATTTCAAACACCATCTAAATAGCATTTTAAAATTTGCTTCTGAAGTTTATAAACCTAACGGAGATTTTGGGTATTGTGGGGATGAAGATGCCTACAATGCATGTGTATGCAAAGTGGACACAGACAAGTACCTAAGCCAGTTATTTCTTAAGAGCCATTGTTTTTAGTAGAAAGTATATCACTGCAAAGAGAAAAAAAACCCTAAAATGATTCATCTGCTTCTAAGGCAGCCCAGCCTAGTGTAGCTGGTATGAGCATTAGATACCTTAGAGTGACTTTGAGACATTCCTCAGCAAATCACGAGCAACTCTCTGCTTTGGGTCCTTGTGTTTAACGTTCAGCCATTCCATTCCTTGCTGCTGAAAGAAGTGTTGCAATACCAGCACACCTAATCTGCAGCCACTGTTGTTTCACTGCAGTCGAGCAGAGGCTTGCCATTAGAATGACCAGTGGCAAATTTGACCTCTAGTTCAGCAAGCCAGAATAAATTACTGTGCTTTGCCTGAATCTTTTTTGGAAAGATTAGCTGGGAGTTTTGTCCTGCTGCACGGGAATGTGTCACATCCAGTAAATTCTGCAGCAAAAAGGATGTACACTCTTCATCCCAACAGCAGGCTTTTCCCACATTCCAGTAAGATAAAGCCATCTACCTGGCATCACTGTATTTAGAGCTTTCTATACATGAATCCTACATTTTCTCCTCTGAATTTTGTCACCTCTCTCTTGCCACGCCAAACAGCTTTTCCTCTTCTTTACTGACCACACTCTTTGGTTCTTTGAAAAGCAGCAGCAGTTTCTCTAACTGATCTGTCATATTGCTTAACCTGCAGTTCTAAAACTGAATTTGTTTTTTTAATGAGTGAATGGTTAATCTTTATATTCCATTGTCAGAAAAATAATCCATTCATCTGTTCCCAGTGTGCAGTTTCATAAAATGCACTCTTAACAAAAATTTAAAAAAAAAAAAAAAGGGAAAGAGCAGCTAAGGAATTGTGTATGGCCTTATTGCCTATTATTTACAGATCCACACGTGTCTATATCCAAACTTGCCTTTTCCCTCACACCACTGGCAGGGCACAGTACAGAAAATTAATTTCTTTAACCTGCTTGTAGTGTTCTTCCTCCAAAAGAGACTATTGTGAGGTATTAAATAAAATCCAGGTTTAATATCTCCACTCATGCTCTAAATGCACACAGTGAGATCCCTTCTTTGGGAGTTACTTTTGGTCACTTCACAAAAATTTCAACATTGGAATTTTGCAAAAAACTCATTTAGTAATCTGTTGGCTCAGTTTGTTTTAGATACACTTCCAACATTATTTGCAGCTTGAACTCAAAGTGTGCAGGACTCTGTGGAACTCCCCCATAGCTTCCAGTGACGCTGCCTGACTTGCAGTGTCTCTGTCTATCCTTCCTCCCTCCTGCTTCTTCCCATTCCCATTCTTCTGCTCCCTCTCTTCATCTTTCTAATTCATTCCACATGCCCTTGAATATGTACCATGCAAGCTGCTGTTTTGCATTCAACATTTGTTTATCCTGGGACTTATCGCAGTATCTGAGAATCTCATAACTTTCACAGATTTTTATCCTCTTGAAGCCTTTGTGAAACAAGGAAGTGTGTGTCAATTCACAGGTGGGGAGTGGTCACACTGAGATTAAGTGAGGTGCTCAGGGCCCTGCTTAGCCGTGGGAGCTCTATTCAAGTATTTCTTGGCTCCTGATCTGCTGTATAGATTGAACATTCCTGTCGAACTACATCTCCTGCAGTGCACCACAGCCTCTTCTCGAAGTGAGGACAGGCCATCACTCCAGCATTTTTGGCTTCTGGGAGACACGAATTGGCTGGGGAGGTTCTTCTTACATTAGAACAGGGACATGAGACACAAATTCAGGAATTTCAGAAAACCCCATTGTGACTTTTCAAAATCAAAATTAATGGATGGGTAGAAAAGAGAATGTGTGTGGGAATGGGTTCAAGCGTCTGACCTACATTTCCATTCCCCCAAAAGAAACCAAAGCATCCTAAAAAAACCAAAAAAAAAAAAAATTCATGCAAAGCAGATACTTTACTCATAAACAGTTAACAATCTAGAAATGTTGGCTTCTGAAGAAAATTCTGTAATGGCTCTGGTTGTATCACAGACTGGAAGAAAAAGCACATAACTAAGATTTCATTCGAGTTATCTTTCTCTTCTCATTTCAGAGTACCTGCTGCAGATGTAGCCAGCATGCTTTTTTGCCATAAAATTCACCCACCTGTACATCCACACAGTAAGTCTCTTAATGCTGCTTCTAAATTTTTTTGAGTCGTCAGAACATAGGGCTGTGCATCCATGTTTTACAACTCAAAGGGGAAGCTTCCAAAGCAGAGAAAGGAAGGCTCACACAAGGACTGAGGCTGGCAACACGTGAAATTTGGGTGCCAGCTTATTAAGTATTCTGATTTAGCCACGATGTGAAACTCCACAGTGAGCTCTGCAAATAGCTTTGCTGATACTGAGGTAGTGACCTCTGAGGCTTTCATGTGACTCTGCTGCCAATGGGTTGTCTGGTCCACCGGGGTGCCACTTTCCTTTGATTTATCTTTTGAGTCTGAGGAATTTTTTGGGTTTTTTTTTTTTTTCGCTGTAGTAAGAAAATCCTATTTCAAATTCATTATTAGAGCTGGCCTCAGTGGATAAACCCTAGTAACTGGATATTTATTTTCCGTGGATATATGTACTGATTTTAAAACAAGCCTCATGCAGATGGATGTCTGGTTTTCCTTATTAATTAATGGAGATGGGGAAAGGAAGAAAAAGGGGAATATATAATAGCTCACTTACCTGAGAAAAGCTGTGCAGCTGGGTGTGATCTGTTGTATAAGGCAGAAAATATGCATCTAATCAATTATACTCTCTTGGAACCTTTAAAAAATTGCTTTATAGCACACATTATCACACAAACTTGGTGATAAAACAAACATTCTGATTACTTCTGCACTTTTCTGCAGACCAAATACAGTCACCATAAATGAAGTTTTTTAAAAAAGAGAAAGAACAGAAAAGTAACAAATTAAATGTTTGTGTAAAACCACTCTGGTAGCGAGCCCATATCTCCTGTTCTTGGGATTCAAACTGCTTTGCCTAGTGAAAATGTTTCAAAACTGACATGCACAAAGAGCCTGCATTCTGCTGCAAGCATAACTTCCACTGAACTGTGTAAAAATAAGGCAAGATACAATGTCAACACTAAGAACAAAAGGTTAAGTTACAGTCCTTGTAAATTTGATGGGTATTGCATAAGAAAGCCTTCTTTCAGAACATCAGTTTAGTGCTATTTTCTGTTCAGTATTAAAAACATTGCAGCAAAATCAAAAGTTTCTAGATCTATCACAAAACTGTGAAAGTAGCATTTCTACAGGCTACCAAAGATACTTTAAATCTTCACAGAAATCTCATCAGGGGACTCAATCTGTCTGCTGAAGTTTTGCAGAAATTGGCTCTCTCGCCTCTGTGCCCAACTACCTAAAGTCACCCACAAAACCAGAGACCTATTTTAGTCTCTGCTCAATGTTTTATGCAAGAGAGACAGTAAGGAGAGCAGTGTCATCTCCACCCTCACAGCAATTACAGCTGCTGACTGCACAGTCAGATGCTGTGCAAGGAGCTCAGTCCAGCTAGTTTGAAGAAGTGTGTTTAACCCTATGCACTAACAAAAATAAACTATCAGCTGATCATACTCTGAACATAACACAAAGGCTACTGCACCTTCCTGGATTTTCCTCCAAAACTTCCCCCAGAATTACCTTTTGCACAAAGGAAGTCAGCAATGCAGTCGCTGTGCAAAGGCTGGGAGTCTCCCACACCGAGCTGGCCTTGAGACAATGCTGGTTACTTCCATGAGGGGGTTTTTCCTTATATTTTTACTCTCTGAGCAATCCCCTTTCTCAACATTTTTGTTTTTCTATTTTTTGTTTTATATTTTCAGATACATAAATACATGGAAGCGTTTTACAGGAGTTCCAAAGCTTCCTGAGAAGTGACTGACCTTTATAACTCTTGGAGTATGTGCAGTTAATTGAAAAGTTCTCCTCTTGATATATTTTCTCTAAACAGTGGAAAAAATATCTATGTTAAACAGAACCCCATCCAGGTATGTGTGTAAACTTGAGAGAAGAATGCAAGAGAGTTAGTTATAAAAGGATGAAAATATTATTTATTTAGTGCCAACTATATTCTTGGTTCTTATCTGTTCTTACAAGCAGCAGTCTGTTCATATATGGAAGAAGCAATTTGAAGCCACAGCATCTGAGCTACAGTAATTTTGATATAATGGCAATGAAAAGATGCCAGCAAAGTAGCTTTCATGTGTGTGTTAAACTTAGCTTTGGTTGACAGTGTGCCCACTGCAAAACATACACAATACCTATAGGAATGATAAACAGAGCTTTCTCCAAAGAAGATTTTATTCACTTCTGTTGTAACTTAGTTATTAATTTAGTGTATAATTTAATCTATCAATTCCTTATCTATAAAAGGGATGCATCAGGACTTCTGTAAATCTTGTCCAGGCACATTTCACTGTCTTCTGAGAGGAGCTATCCTGCTATGGGTGTTGCTCCACCCCTGCTACTCCATAGCCCTAGTCAAGACTGGGGGCTCAAACTGTAACTGTTATATCCAATATAACATGAAACATTAAATTTATTATGGTAGCTGCAGGCATTAAGACTTTAAAAAAGGAATTAAAAAATACTACTGTTTGACATATAAAGAATATGAAGGAAAGACTTCTTGAAATGCTTTAAAATACCTTAGTAATATTTTCTGAACCTCTAGACACATTTACTATGATCACGTCTCTCTTTAAGTCTTGTAAGCTGACGCCATCTTATTAACTTTTAATATATGAAAAATAGGCACTATAGGAAATGTAACGTTACTAATGAGGCAAAGATCTCCCCCCTCACTGTTATTTCCTGTCCATCTCCGTGGTAAGTAACCATGTATCTTTGTAGATGGACATGTACAAGATAAGTGAAGTAGCTACTTACCCATCTGCAGTCCCGGTGGACCTTGATTAGCCAGTAAAAAACAGAGGCCACATCAAACCAACGCTCTGCAGAACAAACCCAGAGAAGTGCATTAAGATTCTGCCCTTGTAATGCCAGCTAGTGAGATTTTCACACATGGGGAATACTGAATAGGACCTTCTAAAGCTAAAAGATCCTGCAACCACATTTTGTCCCATCAACTAGTAGTTCCCAGTAAGATATATACAAAGAAATCTGCAGTAAGAACATAGAGAAATACTCCCAGAAAACACTCAGACTTCTAAATCACAGAAATATTCCCCTTGTTAAAAAAGCAGATGAAATGTATTTGCTTGTTAAACACTGCATTCGTAAAAGAAAACCTTTCTTTGCTGAGGACTGCACACAGCTTTCAAGCACTTTTCTGCAAGCCAAATACAGACATAAATGTTTTTTTCTGATATGAAATGTAACCCTTCTGCAATCTAATCAAAAGTTAGACTGCCAGATCCCAAATGATACTAAAAAAAAAGGTCACACTAAATTTCTAAGGGTCATTATTAAAAACATGTGGAATGTTCCCTCCAGTACCTTTGGAATTTAATTGCACACTGTCTGGACACTCAGAGTATTCCTCACAGGCAAGGAACGAAGCCTGCTGATGTCAGAGGCCACACTGAAAGCGCACCCTTGCTTCCCCCTGCCCATCCTCTCGTCCTTGGCCCTCCCCACCCCTCTGGCCAAACCCTAAAGACAATCAGCACAAAAAACCGCATCATCGTGGAGGAGAGCTTGAAAGTACTGTTAAAAACAGATTTTCTCAAGGGTAAGAAGAAAAACTCAAGAAAAACTGGCTTAAGTGACTGGTCCGAATTTAAACAAAACCCACCCAAAGCAGCAAACCAGGCAGAGCAAACCAGGCTCTGAATTAAAGCCAACTCATGTGAATTTCAGGTCAACCAATGGCTAATAGCAGCTCCACAGGGATTAGAAGCACTGCCTGCTACTAAACTGAGCAACCCTAAATGGAAACTCACTCGTCCATTGAAGTCATGTTGAACATCTACTGGAGCGTGACTTAAATCAATACACAGAATTCCAGATAAGCTGGTGACATTTTGTTCAGCAAATGTATCCAATAGAATATGATTTAAAGGGGTTATTCAAATCTCCCTGATACCTCCTACTGTTTCAACCTTTCTGGAACAACTGATCCAATACAAATCTTGTAGTACTTCCACGAGCTTTAGATTTCCTGACCTCCAGGGAGTGGGAGGCTTATTGCAGTTTCCCTGGATGTCCAAAAACACATCTTTTTTTGGAATGGCACATTGAGAGTTTCGTCACTATGTGATGTGAAGCGGTGTCTGTGCTGAAATTTACTTTCCATAAATTAAATAACATCTGGTAAGTGCCAAGAATATCTACCCATGCAATGCTACAGCATCCTTGCTCTGATTTACTGATACTTAGTTTCCAAAGATTAGCCTGTTGGAATTATCTAGAGGGATATGGGGTTTATTTATAAGCTCTAGTACACCTGCTCATAATTTATTTAAAAATCATTCCAATCATTTATTTTATAAATCAATTAGCTTCTACTGATTTCCTTCCAATTTACAGTGAAATATCTTCTGCCTGTTGTTATGCTGTTTATTTAAGCTGGGTAAATGTCCTTTAAATCTAGTTCTTATGCTGTAGGATGATGCCCTGAAATAATTTTTCAATACCAAATTTATTTTAAAATTCCCTTGAAAAGTTTAGTAAAAGGATGCTGAGAAATCAATTAAGGCCATGTTGATGAATTAGGAATTATTATTATTATCTTAGCTTTGCTTTGAAACAAACAGAAAGATGAAAATACCATCTGTAAGGAAAACAATTTTAAACAGGTAGAACTAGCACCAATGCACAGACTGTTCTGTGAAACCATATTTCTGAGCTTAAGGAAACTCACTGGGATCTGGGTCACTGGGTTAGAAAGAACTGTGTTAGCAAAAGAAAGATTATTGTCTTTCTAATGTAGTATGCTAGACAATTAGGGGAACTTGATTTCATATATAGCATGGAGTTATGCACACTGCAGCTAAAAACAAGTTAAATTCTTAACAAATAAAGGGGGAGAAATGTAAACCCATCCTCTATGCCCTACTTCTTCTGCCTCTGTACCACACAGTGGAATTCTGCAAGGATATAATATACAAAATGAACCTTTCTAAGCTCTGCAAGAGCACTGCACAGAAACAATAAATTTAAAAAGTACAAATCAAATTTGCTTTTAATCTCCCTCTATGTTTCTTATTTAAAAAAAAAAAGGAAAATTTGAAGACTTCAAAAAATAATGTAATGACATCTTAAGAGAAGAATCAGTTTACTACAAAAGACTCAGTTCAACTTTAAAATATACAGCTAGAAGTCCTTAAATATTTTATGGTTCACCACCTAAAATAAAACAACAACATAGAAAGACAGCAGCAAACACACTCTGCTGCCTTAACAACCAAATCTGTTCCTGTAAAATAAACCCGTGCCATGAATGCTACACTGGATTAACAGACATGAAAATCAGCAGGTTCCCTCTCCTAGGCAAGAATCCCTTGTAGCTCCATGCTAAAATCCTTTGCAAGGAAATGAACACTGCCATAAGAAACTTCAGATGGTGTAACAGTAGCATTGCAGGGACATTTGAAATAGGCTGGAATGGAAGTTTATTCCCAGTGAGTACTGCTGGGTATTCCCACTGCATGGAAGGCTTTGACTTCGATTACCTTGTGTTTGGATTATGCTTCGCCTTGCAAGGCTCTGATCTCACAGTGAATGATTACAAGCATTTGTAAGTGGTAAGGATGATGTGATATTTAGCTCACCGTGTAGTTGGGGAATATGATCCACATTTTACCAGTGAAGGGACTGAGATGCAGACTGGTTAAAGGGTTTGACCTGGAAAATTCTTCAGAAATGGGTACTGAACATGTCTCTCAGGTTCCACAGCTGTGCCTTAGCCAAATGCTTTGCCCCTGCCTGGTGCTCAGACCACTCCTCCCTGACAGGGTGTCACAGTACTCTTCTGTCCAGAGTTTCACCCCAAATCCATGTGAAATTACAGGTAAAATTCTCACTGCAGAGACAATTTTGTAAGGCACTTTGCCTCAAAATTCCTTTCACTGACATTTAAACTTCTTTCTCTTTTCCCTAGAGCGGAAGACAATCCTACTTCAGTATAAATTGCTACACAGGAGAAAAGCAGTAATTTCTCTTTCTCTCTGCATGAAATCACCTCTGCTTGGTTATTCAGACACAACTGCTGTTACTTACAGGCCTAAATAAAACTACTGAGAGATTCCAAACAAACTGGTAACATTATTTTAATGTTGCTTGGAGAGACACGAAAATCATATGCACAGGTAGTTCTTCTGCTCTCTGCAGGTGAAAGGCTGCAGATGGGTGTATGTTTTAAAACTCACTGAGATTATTGAAAAAAAAACTTAAAAAGATTTCAGCTGTCACTTGATCAAGCCTGTGGCCAACAGAGTGAAACTGAAGGTATTCAACTTCCACAAAGCTGCAGGGACAGTTAATCACTAATGAAAGATCTGGTCCACCTTGGGCAGCTGGGAATTTTGTCGTAGCCCGCACCAGGGCCAGCATTTTGTATGATTTCTCTTTTCTTTGATAAGTTCTCCAAAACCGTACGTATTTTGATATGAACCCAGTCCCTTCTGCATCATCTGACTTCTGAATCAGCCCCTCAAAAACCCTGCATTGGCAGTAGGTACCGTGCACAGAATAATCTTTGTTCTCTGCCATATGCCCCATGTGGTATTTTAAAAAATGACTGATTGCTGCATGATTGTTTTCCCCTGTATATAGCTCTTGGGCTATATATCTTCAGATGTGTTAAGGTACCATGGTACGATGCCAGACTAAAATTTGCCTTAAACAAATTCCCAATAGCTCTGATATCACTTTTAATTTATATTATAATTTCTAAATTCTAGTTGCTCCCTTGTGACTTTTTTTTTTTTCCACAAGCACATCTGGAGCTGAGAAGCAGTTCTGTGCAGGAAGCAACCATGTGTGTTAAATGACACCCTTCTGTGTGACTTGTGTCTCAGTGCAACCTGACCTCTTTCACCAGAGTGGCCAGTTGAGTCCCACAGGTTCTGGGCAGTTCTTACTGTTTCACCTACAGCAAAAAATTCCTGGGAGTGTCCACAAATCTGAACCGGCATCTGTTCTTTTCCTGTTGTTTCTTCTTTGAAAATATAAACAGAATGTTAATTACCTTGCCCTGATTTTATCCTGCTGCTCAGTTTGTTTCCTTTTAACTTCTGAATCTATTACCACCTGCCAATTTGTCTAATCCTCTATTCTGGCAGATGTAAGGTTTTAGCTGAGATTCCTACGACGATCCTGAAGGAAAATGAACCATATTCCACTAGGTCAACAAGACTCAGAAAGCCAAATCTCTCTCAAACATGACTTCATCGTTTGCAAAAATTGGAATCTACGTACAGAAAATTATTTCATAGTTTGGAACATGGATGCATTCTGAGGAGCCTGACGATCTCTCACACGAAAGAAAGTAAGTCACAAGATTTGTGCCTCCAGTACTTTCAGTGTCCTTTTCATTTTTGTCATGTTTTGTTCTGAAATGAATAATAAAATAAAACTTCAAATAATTTGGAGATTCTTCCCTAGTTCTCAGCACACACACACACACAGAAGAAAAAAAGCTGAATCAGCGTTTTCACACGTGCTTAACTCCATAATTACGTGCTGCGCTAAATTAGAGAGCTGTGCTCAGGTTTCATATTACAAGGATTACTTTCATTCTATACAGGCAAAAAAAAAAAAAAAAAGGAATATTTTACACTCTATTTTAATAAATAATTAATATTAACCTGCATCTATTAAATAAAGGTTCAAACTTGCACAGTGCCGTAAGCTCCCACTGGATGGTGTTTATCGACTTGCAAAATCAGGATCTGGTACAATGGTATTTGGAGAGCACTTCTGTTTCATACTGTGCCAGTTCAATATTGCTAACTACAGGTGTTTAAAAAGCATAAAGTGGTCCATCAAATATCAAAAGATTAGCTTTATGCTTGCCAGATCTTTAAAAAATAAATAAATAAATTTGGGGCTCTGCTTATTTGCCTTCTGGTTTTTGATACTCCAGGGTTCAGCTGGCTCATGTTTTCACGTTTTATCTCTAACCATAAAGGCGAGAACTCTTTTTTGATGGAAGCTAAAGTTTGCATCTACTCACTAGCCTGCAGGAGCAGACTTTAGGAAAACATCAAATGTCATTAATGCTCATGGGAAAACCGTGAAAATGGGCTATGCTGGTTGATAACTTACTAATTTACAAATTTTAGTAATAGACATTGGTGCTTTGAACTGCTGATGTGAATTAGCCAGGTTCTACTACTTACTTAATAGTCTATGTTCCTTGTGGCATTGAAATTATTGTGGCTTAGAAACCTACTCTACAACTGAACACGGCGCTGCTTGCCATGTGAATCTGGAACAGATGTACTCGTAGAACAGTGGGAGTTTTACATTTTATGCTGGAATAGAAACAGTATTTAAGACTTGATTGAGTATCTTTAGACTAGTTACTCCAATTGTTTCAATAACGAAACTGCTGCTTTCCCCTCCTTTTATAGTTCTTGGCCTTCAACAAGAAGCTCCACAAGGTGCAATTTCATGCCATGGATTTTCACTGTTTGTTATTTGATGGATGAGACATATTCAGAGGTGTTTTGTGAGCCATTTTAAAGAAGGAACTGTAAACCCCTGAACATCTACATCTTTTGGTCTGTCTTAAATACAGGAGCTACTGAAACAAGGGACGTGGCACAGATTTGTGGGAGGAATGAATAACTGAGTAGAACTAATACACACTTGGGCTCTATTGCTGATGTATCACAACATTGTTCCAGTAATGAACTTCTTCAAAGAATTAAGAATTCAGTTTGAAGGCTTGTTCCCCTGTCATTTTTGCACCTGGCTAGATTAATTGCCTCAAGAGCTGAAAAAAAAATAAAGATGTAAAAATTTTGGACCCATTTTTTACCCTGTGTACTGTGAGAAGAGTAACTGATTTCGTTTCACAAACTGATTTAGTGCTTTAATTGGCTGTTGGGTGATGTAGAAAATATAAAATCTCATTCTATACCTCATACCTTACAACCTATGAATCCATCAGGTCAAACGAGACTGCTGTGGAAATCACAAAACAAAATTAGCTGGGAACGAAGGGGAAAACCTTTTTCTCATTATCTTTTAAAAATCTCTTGTGTTGCTAAGTAGGTACAGTAAGTAGAGAAGAACTACACATAAACCCACCTAATTTAAACGTGGTGCTTTTATAAATGGAACTAACAATAACAAAAAGCATTTCAAATTACGAGTTAATTAAATGTCTAGATATTCTCTTTACTGTTGCATTCATTTTTACTCAATTTTAGGATTAACAAACCGCCGTGCTTAACATCACTACTGATGTATCAAATCACTGTTTATGTACCTCATACTGTGACAGTGCTTTGTGAAGCAGTCTCAGTATAAATTCCTCTATTCATAGGTGTAGCATATTTCTTTCTAATGGTCTGTAATTACTATTATCAGCTGGACAAGCAGAAAACTATTCACCCACCTAATAGCATGCAAATATTTAATATTTTAAATATTAAGTGTTCTAAGTATCAGTGACTGAAAACCCTGGTACATTCAGTTCATGCAGAATTATTTCACTTCAGAGTCAACTGAGGAATGAATAACCTTGTCTCTAGTTTACCTAATTGCCTCTGCTGGACTCCCTGGCTTTGCAGCCAGACATCTTTAGCAAAATGTGCCGTGGTCCATCACTGAAATCACATTTGAATTTCTGGTTCTAGCCAAGATCTTTTGTTGCTTATTTCATACTATCCATGCTAAAACGACTGTTATCAATTTTATATGGGTACTCTATCAGTAAGGTTTATGCTTCCTTACACTACTATAAAATCTACATTTGTCCTTTCTAAGAAAGTAGGACACTTGTAGAACACTTCTGTTTGCATGAAGTCAGCAGAAGTTTGGAATGGGCAGAATGCAGGTTTGAGCTTTTGCTTTAGTAAACGTTGATTACACGGGTATTTCCTGCACAAGGAGTTACTCTCTCAGAAACACAGAGCTGTGTTTTGAGAGTCAGTATTTTTAAGAATTTGGTTTTTGCTTTCTTAATCAAAAAGGATTTTTTTTTTCCTCAAAGTTTATTTATTGCTTTGGTTTTTTACCCCCTGAAGTACATTCCCAAGATTTTGATTTTCAATCTGGAGTCCTACTGGGTTTAGAATTTCACTGAATATTTGAGAAGTGCCCTGGCCAAGGAAGGCTTGCAGAACTGGACACTTTTAAGCACAGAAGTATTTTTAGTTGCAAATATTAAAAAAATGCACTCGCAGCTGTTCACACAGCAGTGATTGGAGTGGTTGGAGTACTGAAGAATGCTGATACCTTGATATGTTTTATGAGTGTAATGTAGCTGTGCTTCAGGCAGAAATTCTTCAGAAGAATGAGGATAAAGAACATGAAGTGGAACTGTTTAAATTCAAAAAAAAAAAGGAGAGTTACTTTTTTTTTTAAAGGGACTGAAATAATACTGAAGTTCTTATACATATATACTACAATGGAAATATATTTTCATTTGGGTACACTGTGAAATAATGCTTTCATTAGAATTATCTCAAATAAATGCCATAACATGAAAACTACACAGGATACTGGTTTAGAACTGATTTTGTTTCTTTTTTTCATACTGCTCATGCTTATCAAGCCGTCAATTGTGCTCTTTGAAAAAACAAGTGTAAGAACCCAGGCAAAACTAGATTCTCCAGGGGGCTTACAGAATGTAATCTGCATGTCTACTTCCCAGCGCCCTCTTCCACTTTTCTGTTGACCCACCTGAAAGGAGCACCTGCATTTCAGCATAAATGTGTTCTACCAAAACCCACCCAACCCCAACAGCAACTTCGCTGTGCATCTGATCAGTGTCCCACCAAGCCCAGCAGCCCTTCTCCCAGAAAAAGCCAGTATTGACTACGGGGTTTTGAAGCCAGGCAATTGATTTCAGTCTGCAAAGATCTCCTGAACTGAAGCTGGCAGTTTCCATGCAGCCTTAGAAAAGCTGGTTTCAGACTTTGGAGTTTTAAGACATAGCAGCTGGTTCAGGGAAATTTGTTAACGTTTGGGTGCTTTACACAAATAAAAGTCTCAAGTTTCATTTATTTTTATTTTTATTTTTTTTGTTTGATTTCCTCAATACCTGCTTGGAAGAAATCATGACTGCCATGACTGAGCACTGATTCTAATTAATAACTTCCAAAGCAGCATACATCAAACACTGCAGTTAAAGAAAATCTTCTGGTTTATTTGCTTTTATTTAAGGAAGAAAGCACATAAAACAACTGAACCCTGTAAATAAAATAAAATTATAAATTAAGATAAAATACCACCCTTTTTCTTTTTCTCTATAGCCTCATGCATTCCTTTCAAACATGAAATAACTTCTGAAGGAAGGATGGCTGTGGTGAAAATCAATATTTTTCCTCTAGCTGAGCCTACTTCAGAGAAAAGTCAGATCCTGCCTATGCCCTCTGCTTGCATCTAAAAATTTTAGGTTTCATTCCCTGTGGTAACTATCATAACTATACAGCTCCTTCATACAGTATATATTGACTTTGTAAACTGTGGTTGTTCTCTGGTGCGGGTATCAGTATTCTGGACTGAGCATTCAAGTGTGGAGACAGGAAGAGTCTGACATGTTATTAGATGCGTCCTTACTCATGCTCTTTGTAAGACTTCCTACATATCCCTGGATAGAAAATCAATGGTTACGTATGAAGTATCTGTGGTTACCTATTGGAAAGCAGCAATATGCTGCTTGAGTTTGTGAGAGAAGCTTGGCTTTCTTATTTAGCAATGAAGGACTGCAAAAGACAAAACCAAAGTTGACTAAATAATATAATAATCCTTAGTTTATTGCAAGAAGCACCAAAAGACACAATGAGCAGGAAGTGAAGACCTACATATGAACAGTCCCCTGCTAACTGCAGCATAAAGATTTGCCTCTGAGCAGAGCAGAATCTACTGCTTCTAAAAAACAAAAAAAAGTTAATGAGGTAATATAACTGAAGCTTAAAGAAAAGTGACTGCAGAGGAGAAGAGAATTAGAGACAAGAAAGGTATTTATATACAAGAATTATTAATAAGCCTTAGAACTTAATATAAGCTATGTACAATGTTTGCACTATTCTAAGTTTAAAAAATTCATTAAACAATACAATAATTTTCCAGTAGAAATTTAGTTAGGAACAGGGCCTCATACAATTATCAAATAAGAGATGATTTCCTGCTCCAAAGAGCTTTCTGTCTTAAGTGTCAGTCAAAAGAGTCAGACAAAAATATATTGCTAAGTGGTCAGCTGTGTATTTCTTTAAAGTTCTTAAACCAAACTGTGGTCTTGGCATCTGCAGGTTATCATGTACCAGCACTGGGCTCACATATAATTGTCACAGAGTTGGCAATCACAGTTTTTCAAGACAAGGTCTACTCCCTCGTATTTCAGATGTAAAAACAAAGCAGAGTATGTGCCCCTAAGAGGCTGTAGTGTCTATTTGAGGAATCACATCCTACTTAATACGATAGGCCAGATTCTGCCCCTGGTTACGTGCCTTTGTCAACCCACTGACAACATTAACTACAAAATAATATAAAGTGACACAGGGATTAAGCATTTTTACAGCTTAGAAAGCAGTGAGCTCACCTTAGAACATCCAGGTATTCTAGGCTTAAAGTACTTACATCTTGCAGCTGCTAAATGTTCTTTCTGCAGAGGATACACATTACACAGCATGCAGGTGGCAGTCATATCCTATCACTATTGTAAAAGCAGTTTATTAAGCATACACAGTGTGACAGGGAAATGGAAGATAGCCAGGAATTTGATCTTACCTGGTGCTCTGTGCTGCTGCTTCACGGTCTCTTGCCATGCTCAGAAGTCCTATGCTTTGTATTTGCTTCAGGCCTAGAGCGTCAAAGTGTATCAGTTCTTTTACAAAGCCACACAGCATCAGTATGACATGTGAAACTAGCCAGTTCTACAGCTCTTTACACTTCAAATGTTTTCATGATATTGAGCCTTACACAAAAATGTCAACCCAGCCTGATCTTTAAGCCTTTCACCATTGAATCAACACACGTGTGTCACAGATATTTAACTGTAACTGTAGAGATGGATGAACGAGCTTGTGGAAAATCCTGACCCAGCATGCATTTGCTCCAAAAGCCCTCCCAAGCCTCTCTAAAGTTCCCATCACATCAGTGGAGATCTTACTTCTTTGATACTCCTTGCTAATTTCCTGGTCATCATGCTGCTTGCTGATGATGTAGTAAAACCACATCCATCATCATAATCAAACCCTTTAGCTGTGTCCACACAGCTTAATTATAAAACTTCACTTCGGTAAGGTAAAAACAAATAAACAAATAACTACTGTAAGGAACAACAGTCACTCTGCTGGAATAAGCAGGATGTTTCACGTGCTGGAATTGAAGAAAGTGCCTAAATACTCTGCTGTATTTTTCATCTTATATAACAAGCCACTTTTTCACAGGAAGTAAATTAACTCTGCAAAGGAGGCAAGAAGAGGAGTCACGTGTTTTGGGAAGCATGGGCCATCACTGTATTTGCTGCCATTTCTCTACATTCGCTGTTTTACCATTCTGTATCTTCCTTTTTCCATTACTTTTGTTTTTCCAGGCTTCCTTCCCCTTTATTTTCTGCTTGTCTCCTTTTGCTCACGGACTCCAGATCTGTAAGGACTTGCTTCGTAACTTTGTCTTGTACAGAATTAATTTAGTACTTACCCATTAGTTTGTGTTATTCTGCTTTAAATGTGTGATTTCCACTGCCCAAGCAGGAGCAAATGACCTGTGTGAATGCTGGTGAGCACCTTGTTCTCTGTGGCTGACAGGGTGTAAAGCCTGTCACTCTTAATTGCCGCCACAGATGACCTTTCAGCCTGAGTTTTGAAGTTCAGTCATGAGATATATGGTATTTCCCAAGCTATTTGCACATGTTTTAACTGGAGACTGTGTGTATGTGTATGCAGCCATGGGTCATTACACAAAGTGAAACCACCAGCTTGTGTGTCGTAGGCCACCAAACAGCCACCAGCTGGTAACGACTCTCGGTTATTACTAACCAGGGTCAAATTCATGCCAGTGACCTAGAAGAAAAGGGCTCCATATCTCATTACTAACATTCTGAGCTCTCCAGTCCCCCTGACTGCTGCATTCAGGTCTTTAAGTAAAAAAAAAGAAAAAAGAAAAAAAAAAAATCAGGAAACTAAACCAGGTGTTTGGGTAAAGTGTGTGTGTGGTGTATGACCACATTAAACACCATCCAGAGAGAGTGAAATTCTTCCACTCGCAATCTGATGATGCATTCTCAGCATACAGATTCCTTCTTAAACAAAACAGCTAAAAAACTATCAATTAATACCCTAGGAATTAGTATGACAGAGAAGCATCTTCAGTCTATTGAGTGAATACCAGACATCTAGAGAAAAAACTAAATACTTTTTTACTTGATAGCCTCAAATTTTTCTGAGTGAGTCACTCTGGTGTGCTCAGTAAATAAAAAGATTCACAGAAGCCCCTCAAGTGCATTTTAACAGAAGAAAAGGCATTTCAAAGTCTTTTTTAAGTCATAACAAGATAAACTGTAAAGTTTTAAAGACATTTCTTGATCTTAAATCCTAAGACATTAATGAAGTGCATTTGCAAATATGAGATTAGGATCCCATTATTCAAAAATGGGATTTTAAATTCTTTTGCCCCATTTCAGGTTCTTATGCAGTATTTTTGTTTTCCATTTTGGGATTGTAAGTAACTGTTGTAAAGTTTCAGGATATTTGGACAGAAAGGATTCAAATCTGCAGGATACCTTTAATGTCATAGTGATCCAGCAAAGAAATTGCAAATGCATGCTTCAATTCAGTTAAACTGCTGATTGCCAGAACACATTTTAGGATTTAGTTCTAACAGATCTAGGAATTCGAGGTCTTTAAAGCCTAACTAATTTAAATAAATGTATACACTCAGCTTTTTACTTTCCTTAAGATGATAAATAGCATAAAATCATGAACTCTAAGTTCTTTCCCACGTTATCTGTACTACCATATAAAATATTTCTAATGTAAATGTCCTAAAGTTGTCAAGATACTCATTAAAATAGGAGAACTCATAGCCCCTAGCATAGCAGTTATGCCACCCTTGTATTTTTTGAAATACTAATTCCTAAACTCAGGCTTGGCATGTAAGTAGAGAAATTAATTTTTAATATTTTGTTTTACTATAGATTTGAATCATTTGGTTCATGAAGAGCACATTATTCAGCTATTTATTTGGGCTTTTAGATATATTCCTTCTGTAGCAGGCTATTAGCCACCTTCAGTGCAAAAAAATGTGTTGAAATATTATGTCCAAATTAGTTCATTTACCTGAAAGGCAGTGGGAGGGGAATAGTGATAGCAAGAAAACTCTTGGTGGATGTTGTTCCAAGCATGATAGCAGCCCTGCCAAATCCAGGTGTTCAAAAACCAGAAGACAGTTCCCAAAACACAAAATTGGATCCAACATCACAAGATTAATATCTGTTTGTTTTTCTTTTGATTTACTTTATGGCTTCTGAGATTAAATTTTTAAATGAACGCGGAGATTCTTACCTAACCACAGAATTTTGGAAGCTTTGAGTTAAAGAAGAAAATCATACTGAGAACTTCATCTGCTCCTGCTTTTGCCCACCCTCTATTGCTCAGCATCTACACTGGAGCTGCGAGGAAGGGACTGCATTTCACCAGAGCTGCACCACCTGGGCTCCCCAGCACAGCCTGAACCTCTGGGCTGCCAGTTAATGTAGCATCAAGTCTGCTTTGTGTTGAGGAAGTGATGCAAACGAAAATTAATGGCCCAGAGAGTTTGGTCCTGCAGCAGTCCAGTAGCAGTAGCACACCATCCTGAATCTAGTGTGATTATTTGGGTTATTATAATATAATAATAGATAACATAATTATAAGAAGTGTGACTACTTGGGTTATTCAGAGATTTCACTGTATTTCTTCTGCAAAGGACAGTCTGTGAACTCTGAATCTAAATTTCACACATTTGAATGATTTTTCCTCTACATAAACTAAGCTGAAGGAATAGATTCATGAAATCTCAGAGACTTCACATGAGTTCAATATACACACCTTCAAGTCTGTGATCTGCCCATGAGGATTCCACTGCACATCTCCACAGTGTCAAAATTCTTCCCTCAATGGTGGTGTAACTAGCCCTAGAGACTGTTCTAGATTCAAAGTTATTTCCATGATGCAAAATGTGGAAGGAGAGGCAATGTGAATATGCTGACACAAGTAGGTCTCCTTGACCCATTCCTGGGACAGCATTATTTACAGTGTTTAGGAAACTATCTGATCTCTGAATCTGTTTGTCTCATTCTAGTGAGTACACACCTAAAGAGCGCACTAGTCTAGTCTGGCACTCAGAAAGCATTACTGTGCTCCTAACCTGATCATCCCGAGCTTATGCAACTGTGTTTTCTGTCTTTCCCACTAACTTTTGAATCTATTGGCCAATCTCAAATAAATTCGATAGAAGAGCGGCGATCTCAAAGATATTGAGTTCTACCCAGCTACATGAAAACTGATGACTAGATAGATGACTGGCCTCATTAAGAGAAAAACTGCAACGTGAACTTAAAAGTTCTGTTTTGTCTGGCTCACCAGCTGGACAATCAACACAGAAACAGCCACAGGACATGCTGCCTCTTGCCCAGCTAGTAATTAGGTACAGCAATGAGACCTCAGGATACTGTGTATGGACAGCAAGAGAGGACAAGAAAGCACAGGTGGAATATTTGAGGTCCTGGACAGAAGAATCACAAGGTACATGAGAGGAAGCAGATGATATTACTATCGTGGAGGCTTACAGAGACATAAGATTAAAAGACAAAAGTGTAGGCGTTGACTTATGACAACATTCTTCATCACCAGGAAGGTGTGCAGTTGGTGGTTATCAACAATGTGCAACTCTTCCTTTTTGATTTTTAAGACAAGAACGTGTATCTGAGAACCTGATCTAAGTCAGATGCTCAGTCAGAAGTCAGTGCATCTATACCCAACTGTAGAAACCAAAGATGGCACGAGTGAGAGCAAAGACAATATTCTCCACACAACATTTTTAGCCTAAACCAGACATCTTCCACAGTGCACTTTAAAGGCAAATCCTGCACTGGCCATGCTATGCCAAGCCTGCTACAAACTGCACATTGCGAAGATGTCACCAAGAACAGGACTGGGGTTTAGAACATTTTGTGACTGCAAAACAGGGACTTTCCTCTGGCATTTGCTGCGTTGGACATCAGGTACACAGGTGGCATAAGGTACCTTCTAGCTTAAACAGACACTTGAAGCTACAGTACATCACCTATCAGGGTATTTTAAGAGAATCAAACAGAGACTACCTGATGATCAGAGAGCCATAATGCTCCATGACAATATATATGTTAACACTGTGGCACTTAACAGCTCTTCAGCAATATGTGACTGTATTAACTTATTGAGGTATTTGCTGTATAACCTAAATACAGGGGTCACAAAGAGAAAAATAAATTCCCCTCCTCAACTATTAAAGCACTGTGCATATGCATATAATTCTTTACTCTGAAACTTGGGGATATTCTCATCGTGACCTCCAGTTTTTAATTTTCAGTGTGCTGAACAGAACTGAGGAAAATGTGCTGAGATCACAAAGGTGAAGTTACATTTTCAGTTGTTACCCTTTCTCATCCAAAGCTTCAATAGAATTCTTCCCAATAGAATAAGGAAAAATGTAGAACTGCATTCTTTTCTTTGCCCAAAGATCCCAGGGTGCAGAGGAACTGCAATGTAAGGAGCAGTGCCAGCATAAAGGAAATGGTCATGCATGGGGTTTCTTCTGAAAATAATTCTACTGATTTTGAGTGGGACACCCAAGTACAAAACTGGGCACTGTAGTATCTGAGTGCTCTTGAAAAACATTTTTGATACACGTCATGCTTTGGTAGACCCATTATACTACATGACTACACAACAGGGATTCTTTTCTTATGATGACTTAGAAAAAGTTATCATCATGCTATTTTCTCCATGTAAAAGCAAAGCAATGACTGTCCAAGTACTTCAGTATACAGTAAGAGAATAAAGGCAGGAGTTTTGATCTACATCTCTGACTCATGTTCATGAATTCATTAACCTCAGTGGACTCATTCACCTCTGTTTTCAGAGTAAAAACTATTCTCAGTGAAAGATTAGTCTGCAAACGGTAACATTTCCCCAAACTCGTGGCTGACAAAACCCATATCATTGTCTGGTACATATTAGACTGCCGTTAGGGTTGCTGTGAATTCAATCCCTCTACCTATAACCATCAAAGAACTGATGCTCCAGCTGGAGATCAACAGCCATACACACCAGTGACACTGCTGGAAATGCTGTACAGGAAAAATTCTTATACAAGAGGAATCACATCTGGAGGTACCTACAAACCCTCTGTTTCCTTTGTATCCCTGGAACAGCAATTTCTGCTCAGAGCTCTTGAGCAGGAATTAGCCCCTGATTAATTTATCCATCTCAGTATTTCTACTGGGCTCATCAACAAGATAACTTGCTAAGAAGTGCTTAACTGCTTCTTCAGTTGAGCATTATTATTGCCATCAGCATTTCTCATGGATCTTTCAGTGAATTTACAATTAACCAGTGCATGGCTTGAATCCACAAAATCTTGGCATGTACCAGTAGCAATGGGGGACAGGACTCTTCAGTTCAAAATCAACAGCATTAAACAAATATCCCTACAGTGCATAAAAATCTCTATTTTCCCAGAGCAGAACAAAAAGCATAGCCTACCTGTTTCTTTTTATAGTCCATTAAGTTATATCTACTGTACTTCCCTATAATAAAAATACTGTCTGGTAACACTTTCCCTAATAAATATAAGTAATTTCCCTAATAAAGTGCCCTCAACAGTCTTTACTACCATAAATTCAATGCCTGTAACGAACTTAAGAAAATTAATCGTGGTGTAGTTTAAACACTAGTGGCATCAGTCACTTCAGAACTGGTTTGCATCTCCTTGAAAGTAGGGAGCACCACAACCCCCATTGAGCTCAGTAAGGCTGGCACTGTTTTAAAACTTTTGTGTATGTGTAGGAGAAAAATAGACCAGCCTATCCCACCCACAGTTTATATATTGTTTTCTTGAGAAAAGTTCAGCTCGCACAAATAAATGTTTAAATTTGCAGGCTCTTTTCTAAACTATATCAAAGCAGATCATATTCTGACATATTTGCTCTTGGTGCTTCCTGATCCTTGAGTGTTATTTTTGATTCACAGCTGCAGATTTCATTTATGCAACCTCCATGTTTTGGGTCTGCATTAATGAAATCTGTTAGAAGCAATCACCTGCTTTTTTCTTTTCTACATCTTGATCTCGCAGATTAGCAGCATGAAAGAGAAAATATTGACACAGAACTACTAATGCAAGTGATTTTTGTCATAAAGTGATTTTTGTCATCAAGAGCCATCGATCTCTTTCTCTGCAACGAATTCCTGCTGCTTTCTAGATTGTGACTATCAGGCTTGTCAGGACTATCCCATGTATAAAATATTTGTGCCAGTCTTTTGCCAGCTGGCAGTTCAAACCAACGTAGCTCATTGTGAAAATGGTTTGCCTGGATTTTAAAATCAGGTCCAGGGTTAAACTAAAGATTGTACCAACTGTATGTCTTAAATCCATTCATTCCATCTGACCTGCAAGTACACATCTGCTGCATGTTAGCCTTACCCTGCTGTCTGACAGTGGCACACATTTGAATCCTCATCATTTTGATTAAAGACTTGGTTTTCTTAGGATGTCATGTACAGTATATCAAAGGAGATCAGTAACCAGTCTGAAAGTCAGATGACAAAGAAAACAATCAGCACATGCACAGTTAAGCAGAGTTTCATGAAAAGAAGGCTTAACATAATGAGTCATAATTTGGAAAAGTGTCTGTAAGTGGTCTCACTACTCCAAGCTCACAGTGGACAGTTTAGGATTTTAGAAACAGTTACTAAGTACAGACAATCACAAGAGGTGTGTTGTCATGGGCTCTGTGCTACTCTGAGGACAAATCGCTTATCTCAGATAATCAAATTGTACAACATTCAGATCTAGGACAGGCAAAGCACAATGTATTTCAAAACATTTGGTAATAATCTTTTCTAAGTTTTCGAGATTTGTCCAGCTGTTCAGTAAACTAATGCAGATTAGGAAACCACCTTTCCTTTAATCAATAGATAATAAAGTGCATTTGTCTCTCACTTGTAAGACTACCTAAAATACTAAGTCTGTCTTTGTTCGGTAAAAATATTATTTTTTGCCTACCACATTAAAAAAAACTGCTGGTCAGCCTTCCTGACTGATTCCTGGTTTAAATATATGAACCTATTATGTTTCCTATTTGTGTTTATTAGTGTATTATAAGTGCATCTGTGTCTGTGCGTCAAGATCATTATTAATCATAGCAATGGCAGGGGAAAAAAAGAAAACTTCTAAGCCCACTGGAAGAGCAATAGTGTTCCAGTAAGTTCAAGGTCTGCTAGGATTAAGGTTTGGCTGATCTGAGCCACCTGTTCTTCAAGTGAATACAAAAAGATGTGAGTGTAGTTCCTGAAGAAGAGAGCATGGATTAGCTGGTCTTAGGAAAAGACAAATCCAGATATTTGCTGAGCAGAAATGGTCAGTGTTAGCTGCCAGCCCTACCAAAACAAAGTTTAGGGTCTGCTGTTTGTAACATTTTCTTTGATGGTTATCTCTATTCATGTCTTTATGTGATATTTAAAAGGTAACAATTATTTATGTAAGATCTTTATACACATATACCTTTTTTTTCTCAAGGTATACAGGATAATTGGTTAGAAATCTTTCATCTAACTTTATAACTTTATTATTAAATGAATTAAATCATTTTTAAAACAGAAATCAGTTTTTTTAATGATTCACCAGTCCCTTTGTTTATATCACTTCAGGATTTCACAAGTGAGTAATTCGTAATCACTTGAGCTGTCCACTGCAGGATCAGGCTTCCATCCAGTGTACATATGGCACTTGTGCCTTCAGGCTTAGGGTTTTAAAGCCTGTAAAGAAATGCAGCCAGGCATAACGTGGACTACCTGTGACCGAGAAACATGTGCTCATTAAAGAACACCTCTGCAGGAGAGGAACAGCACAGAGGCTGGGAAAGCTGCAGCAGGGTGGATTTCCTTGGATCACTGTGTTAAATGCATTTGGAAGGCACTCCTACTTACTATGGAAAATGTTGATCTTGAACATATGATCAATGCATTTCCCAGGTTTCCTTTTAAAATCATCTGTGTTCTTTTAATGCACTTGAAGGCATCCTGTGTTGTATCTTCTGCACTGACGCCACCAGAAAATTTTCCATGGTATGCTCGTATTTGTGCATGATCTTCAGCAGGAAGCTCTCCTTTGGTCTTCTAAGCCATGTGCTATTTATTACAGAACTAGGATAGGAGCTGATATTTTCCCAAGCAATTATGTGAATGGGGACCAAAAGCCCTTTTGACTTTCAGTAAAACTCACCTGAAACATTTAAATATTTTAAAAATTTCAGCAACTGAGTTTTGAACAAGCTTTTAAAAGAGCATGAGCACAATCCTGTATTTCATCTTTATGAAATAAATCTTTTATTTATTTTTGATACTCAATCCCTCTCTATTTTTGACCAGGCTATAAGCAAAGATAAATTTTACTTCCCAATTTGAGTTCACAAGGATTTGTAAACATTAATTTACTAACAGAGTAATAGTTTCACTGTGATTTCCTTGTAAGGACTTACTGAACAGCATCACAGTCATAAGAAAATGTGGATTGCTATATTGGTGAGACCCTCATATCATACGTGATTTTGACTTGTCTTGCACATTTCGCTGCCCTAAAAAACACTCAAGTATCTTATCAGACCAGAATCTACTGATTAATAGGATGGCTGTACTAACTTATTTTTTTGTTCATGCTTGGTTAAGCTCTGTTAAATCACTCTCTCTGTCTTCAGTCACTGGATTAAACCCTGGAAAAGGACAAATTGCTCTTATTCAGCATGGTTTTCTTTACTGCACATTGCAAAAGAATTAAGGTGATCTTTATTGCAATGGACAACAAAAATTATAATACAGTTTAGGCTCTTATTCACTGTACATTCATTAGTACTTCTCCCTTCCTCCTCAAGTTTTTGTTTCTTCATAGTGACCACAATTAGATGTCTGGTATACTCCTCCACCATACATCCTCCCCCAACATTGCTTTTTTCAGGACTTTCCTTTCCCAGGCCATTTGACAGGTTTTGTAGAGAATATATTTTTATATGTAAGATATTTTTAAATATAATTGAAATCTATTAAAGTGATTTTGCTGTATTAATAGATAAGATAAATCACAGGTTTATAGTAACAATACTTATTTAGGACAATCTGCAGATGCCACATCAAATTTGTGTTCTGTTTCAGTGATGTACAAGAAACGTGCTCATATTCCTTAGCTACCTTACAAGCTACCTTCTTTATACCCATGTAGAACAAGCAGCACCATGGCCATACCCACAACATCAAAAGCTCTCCCTCAAAAAGCACTGCAGAGTAGTTCCATTTAAAGAATGAGGGGATGAATCAAGCCTCCCTCATTATTTCTGGGAGATTTGTCACACCTATTTCCATTAAAAGAACACTAGAATATGAAAATGAGCCTACTGAGTCACATCAAGAGTCTCTCCTGCCCTGTATCCTGCTTCCTACACAAATGGATGCCTAGGGAAGAGTAGCAATAAAACAAACACCAGAACACAACACAGTCTCACTGCTACTGATGCACTGCATCTGAAGACAAATCTTTGCTTAGTTCCTTTTTCATTGAGCACTGCCATTTACAATTAATCTTCTATTTTCTTCCAGTTTCTACAGTTTCACAGCTTTTCACTTTAGCAAGCTGTAAATTGTTTTAGGAAATTAAGTTCCTACAACAACAAAAGGGCATCTTTATCATCAGCAAAGCAGACTTGACACTGGCAGAAACCAAGAACTTTGTAAACACAAAATGAGCTCCACAGCATTGTGAGATAATATGCATCTATAAAAAGCAGTTTTCCAATTTTCTGTCTTTTGTCTCACTTAGAGAAATGTTCACTTACAGAACATTTTAGTAGCAAGTTTATGGAAGCCCTGTTACAACAGGAGGCTTTCAAAGGTACGTGCTAGTTCTCGTACCTCGTGCTCAGCCAGCAGATGGGGCTATTAAAGTCACAGGAATGAAAGAGAGAAACGGTGTAATTTGCAAAATTAATGGAAGTCTCTAAGTACTAAGGGTCAGAATAAAGTATACAGCTTAGAAGAGATCTGAATTCTCTTCAGTGGTACAATAATTTACTGTATTTTTTTCCTAATGTACACGTGCTGGAGAGTGAACCAAATGTGTTGCACATATTAATTTCTTTCGTATGGGTGGAATTTTATTGCGTGTGACGAGGCCCACTTATATCAATGCGACACTTTACAAGTAAGATCTGAAAAAAAAAAAAGCCAAAACGTCATAAATGCACACCAAGTACTAAATCAGCATAATTCCAGTGTTTTGAATTGCCATGGGAATAGCTGAGTTCCCATCAAGTTAAGTCTTGCAGAGGTAGCAGTCATGCTTCTCTTTTCCTAATGGTGCTACCATCACTCCCTTCCCTGTTGACTATTGTTCAGGTATAATTATAATGTGCCTGCAGAAATCCCATTAAATGTCTAGCTTTTGTTTGTAAATTATATGTATCGTAAGGTTTATGAACTGATTTGCGTGTTAAAAATTCACAGAAGAATTCCAAGTGAAGAGCCTTAGAGTATTATTTTTCAGTAAATGAAAATAGCATGTCAGTATTTTAAAATGGAGATTTGGGCCCTTTTCTCCAGCTCAACAGAACCTGCCTTTCAAATATTACAAAGGACAACTGGGCATTGCCTAAAGGCTGCCTGTTTGCAAGCAGCACAGCCAGTGAGCAATTTATTTATTAAGGGCACAGCAAACATGTCATTCAGCTGTACACTTTGCCCAAATCTAAACCCAAAGATGCTGCTGAGGATCTTAAATTCTTGAACTGCTCCTCATCCTATCAAAATATATTGCTAGAGTACCCTTTTTTATCAAAATTGATCTGAAAAGTGATACAAGCAGAAAGAAGTTTCTTGTTCAAAAACAAAATTTCATCTGCTCAGAGATCTGAACTCACATAGGATGCTGAAGAAAAGCATTAAAAAGAAAGCAGCCAAGGAGAAATGATGTATTTCATAAAGTATGAGGTCACCCTGCTGTCTCAGCAATCTCGTCTGTCTCTTTTTATCACTGTACTTAGGTATTACTTCTCCACATATTTTATGTCTGGAAGGTTAGGATTAATACTTGCTGAAGGGTGTGGAGTCCACCAAACATTCAGCCTGCCCAGCTGCACAGTAGTCTGCAGCTGAGATTTGTACTTCTGTAAATTTTAGGCTATCAAAACTGGTTTCTCACCTGGTTTCTTAAAGGCCAAGGAATACACATGAGAATTTTAAACACTGCATCTAATGTCTCTCCCTCACGTGAGTTTCAAAACAGTTGGCTTTTATACATCAGTTAGTTTTTGTATATTGAGATGGAGAATTACATCCAATAACTCTGGAATTAGTACATTATTAGACATAAGACCAAATCCTGGCTTCTCTGTAGTGCTCTAAATTTTACCTCACTCTAGAGCTGAGAAACATGGAAATGCTAGTACTGGTACATCAAAGCATTGGAAAAATTTAATCAACGGCACCTTCAAGCTATTATGCATATCAAGTGGCAAGATAAAATCATGAATAACAAAGTTCTGCAAAGTGGTTGCACAAACAGTGTTGAAGCAATCTTATAAAAGCGTATTTCTGCTGGACTGGACATGTCCTTTGCATGGAGGACACCAAGCTCCCAAAGGAAAGAACGTGTAGTAAACTTTTAATGTGTGAAAGATCAAGAGACCGACTGAGGCAGAGCAAAAAGATGCCCTGGAAAAAGAGAAAAGTTAACCTCAGCCATTGTGACAGAGGTAGCAACACATGTGGCAAACAAAACATGTTGGCGAGACCCATTAACATCTGCTGCAGAAAGCTTGGAAGAAAGACATGCAAGCCAAGAGGAGAAGAGGGTAACTGGCAAGCAGAGAGAGTGTGAGAGTGGGAGCACGTGCAGGGAAACTGCAGAAGCAGCCAGGAAAAACGATCCCAACGTACGGAAGTTGATGTCACACAAACTCGTGCTTCTTTCGTCTTCAGAACAACAGGCACCAACCGACGATGACAAATTCACACTTGGACCTTCATGCCAACCCTTAATTTGTGGTGCAGCAGCTAATGTTGTTCTTGGAGCTAGACAGAGTCTTGCCTAAACAGCAGTAACCTAAAAGAGTGCGTTCACTTCAGCTCCATTAAAAAATGTGGGTGGGGTGAAATACATGGGAAAGAAGCAATCATGAAAGGGATCCATAAGGAAGTTCATTTCATGCTTCTAAAAGGGTTTAGCAATAAGCAATGGGGAATTTTTTGATTAGGGAAAGGTCCTCGTACCAAAAAAAAAAAGAGAGAGACCATTTTTTACAGCGGATTTGAGAGAGAAAGGGTTCCAAGGCATCCGTTTTTATAAAATAAATAATCTAATTTTTTTATTTTCTCCTTTTCCCCTGGCAATGTCTGCTCCAATTCTTTGTTACTGAGTTTAGGAGACTCTTACTTTCACAGGAGACATGAAAGAAGGACATTAAGTTCACGTCACATCTGTGAACATGTTGCCATGTCAACAGGCAGTACTTTGTGGCTTAATTATTGATTGACTCATGTTCCTTTAGGACATAGCACAAGCAATAACAGCGCACTGAGCAGCTTCTCTAACTTAGATACTTCTTTATGCCATATAAGAGGTGTGGCACCTCCAGCCTAGGCATGGGTAAGGTCTATACTGGAGCTTTTGCAAAAAAGACCCTACCACAGCCACCTTGCATAAAGAATATGGTGGTCTCAAAACATACATAATTGTATTAATCACATCAATAAAGAACTGGGATTTGAGCCTTTGTCCTTTAGACAAAAATCCTTAGTACAACTCCAGCTAAAGAAGAGCTTTTTTAGGTAATGCATGGATTAGTTCCTACAATCACTCAGTCATTCAACAAGTCAGACACAGCAACCAGAACAAGTTATCTCCAGGCTGTGAAGTAAGAGAAGGTAAAAAACTGTGAAGTAAGAGAAGGTAAAAAATTACAGCGCATTATGTAATCCATGGCAGCTAATCATGCACACTTTGTTTTCCTGTGGTGGGTACAAGGTTGATTAGCCCACTTTCACTGACCATCAAACTACCTAAAGTTACCTTATGATTACCAAGATGTAACAGCACATATACCCTAATTATTAAGCATGCAGTATCAAATACTACAAACTGCCACCCTAACTTGCCTCACAGGAATTTGTTCCTCCAGCTACATTCCAGTTAAGTGTCTATGTGCACAAAGCAAGGGACTATAAACAGGCAGAGAGGAGCACTGAGTAGTTCCAAGAACTCTCAGTAAAGTTTGAGAGAGATAAGCAGAATGGGAAGAGAGACGAGATATTTTTAAGATGAAGTATCTCAATCTGTTCCATTTCACAGCTGGGTAAATCAGTGTTATCTATGCTGGAGTCTTCTGAAGTCTCCCTTGCAAGAGTAAATTGAGATCCTGTATTGGAAGTGTAGTCAGGCAGGATTCCTAGGAACTCAAAAACAAAGCAGAAGGGTAGGGTCTTGGTTTTGTGAAAGAAGGTATTTGAAAATTTGAAAGAGTGTATTTGGAAAGAGGGTATTTGAAAGAGGGAAAAGACATGTAAGAATGCAAGACACATTTCTAATCTAAAAAGAGAATTTTTTCTTTTTACAGTATAGGTAATTTCTTTGAAAATGTCATCTGCCACTTACAATTTTAAGCTTAGTATCCTGGGAAGTGGATGCACAGAAAGAGCTGGGCAGCATCTTGGAACATCCTTTTGATGTGTGTGGTCATGTTCACATCTTGCTAAGCTCAGTATTTCAAACCCAAGTTGTAGACACAGTGGTGCTCACACTCAATTTGTCACTGCTGTACCATTATATATATGCTGTGGGCCAAAATAAGTGCTCTTTCTGCTTAGTTCTTTTTCTATAACATACAGAAACAATTAAGATATGCTTGTATTTAGAAAGTTGTATTTGAACTAAGTAAATTTTAATTGCACCATTTTTTTAAGGGTTTTTCTTTATACATCATGGACAGACAACTCTTTTGTGTTCTTCGAAGCAATTTTTATATAAAATTGTATTTCCCACAGATGCATAATTTACGCTAAAAGATGCACTTTTACAATAAACTTTCTTTTCTAATTAGACTGTACATTTATTTGGACATGCATTTCACATTTGTTGACCTGGAAATATTTGCTTTTCAGCACTTCACTGTTTTTTTGGAATTTGCTGTTGTTTCCTGTGAAGTATCATCTCCCAGTCAGAAATCCCATCTCATGACTAAGAAAACACATTCACTCATCAGATCTACTGATTTTCCTCTGTGGCTTGGATCAAGTCTGTCCAGGCCTCAGAACCTCCTCTGTGTAATCAGGAAAACAACACTTGCCTTCTGCTTTAGTTCCACAGTGTCTAGAAGGGTGCTGAGACAGTCTCAAAAAATACAGTGTTCAGCATACTCGGATTACAAAGCGTGTTACAGTTTCTTAGTGCAATAAATGAATAATAATGAGCCTGTTTTAGTTTCAGAAGAATACATCCATCCAAGCCATTAATGTAAATAAGTTAACTCGGTACACAGAAGTCCTGCAGCCTTACAAATTCTACTTCCCCCCATCTGTAAAAATGACACTTCTAGCTCCTCATTGCTCTTGCTTAGAGCTACTTTTCAATTTAATGAGCAAACTTTTCTCTTGCCCCTTCACTCCCCTCTCTTTAAGCATTAATCTCTTGGGTAAAACGTTGTCAAATGACTCCTGAAAATCTAAAAATACAATGTCCATGCTACACCCTATCTTGGCAATGTTATCTTCAAAGAGTTCCAGAAGGCTAGTGAAGCATGACTTTTTTTTTTTTCCTAAACCATGTGTACACAACTAATCAGGCTGAAGGATGCTTTTACAAGATACTCCTTTCCCCTAATCTGTTAAAATTCTTTCAAATGTCATTCCTACAGATGAAATTAGCCTAACTGGTCTAATTCCATATGGTAAGATCTTTATTAAAGAAAGCCCAAAGTGAAAGAAAATAATGACAGAGAAGAGTGTGTAATTTGCAAGGGCTTGACACACACTGCTTATGGAGCTGTAATAGTCAGAAAAGTCCTCATTTGCCTCAGAAAGTGTTACCTGAGTTATCATGCCATGATGACTCAAACTTTCTTTTGTCTTTTTGAACACTGGAATTACAATGATTCCTGGACGCCTTTAAGGCAGCCCTCTGCCAGGGCAGAGAGGAGCCCACAAGGAGTCTCAACTGCTTTATATAACCTGAAGAAGGCAATATTCCAGAATACTCCTTTTTGCTACATTTGTTACAGAGACAGCCATTAGAAAGGAAAAGGGCCACGGACCCATTCCCCACAGAACTAAACAGCAGAGTCGGCAGCTTAAATGCAAAATCCCTTCTGCTGCATCCTCTGGATTGATACACCACTGACATTACCCAAATCAAATTAATATCCTTGAAAAGCATATATTCATACATCTTAATTAAAAGTACCATTCATTCACACTTTCTCTTTAGGTCACCTTTTTTCTGCATATTATATGGTCCACTGCATGATGCAGTATTCCATCTGCCAGCCACTGAATGCCAAACCAAGACTTTGTGTTCCTGCAATTCCAATTTCACCATTGCCACTCATTCATGGCCCCACAAAGAGAAGAATCTCTCAGCTGGCTCAAGACAGAGACTGTAGCTGGCATGGCCTTCCTAATGAATGACAGCATAGCCTGACATGTTCACTCCTCAGCAGAGGTGCCAGAGGAAACAAGACGAGCCACAAGTGAAACAGACCCAAATAATTTTCAGCAGTATGATTAGATTGCTTATTTCTTTACAGCTGGACATGTATCCTTCTTATCTACTCCCTGCGCTGAGCCAAAGTGCCAAAAGCATAAAACATAGCTGTATGAGGTCACCGTGGCATTAGTAAATTTTTTTACGAAAGGAAAAGAAAGACATGCTGTTCATTCTATTGAATTTATATACTGACACATGATAAAAATCCAACCTCGACCAAAGATTCATGCAGGGAGACTCTTCAGTGGCTCAACAAAAATGTGCAGCTGGCACAGACCACATCATTTTTCCCCTAGTGGCTAGAACTGTGATTACCCTCAAATGCATTTTCCAAAGATTCTAGAACGCAAATAATTTACAAGCTTTGCTTACCAAATGCTAAAGTTTATTATAAAGTTACAACACAGTAATTATGACATGACAAGGCTAACTGATTCCCAACAAAACTACCCCTGTACCCTCTGTTTTTCTGATAAGTACAACTCTTACTTTTTCTGAAGCAGTTCTAAACAAATTATGGATAAATGTTGCTTCACCCATATATAGTATGCAATAGCATCTGAGTGACTATGATTGAGTGAAATCATCACAGCTGGAGAACAGGAAATAACCTGAGGGTGAAGGGAGGCAGAAAATAATCTGTTCCGGGGTCCAGAAGGTCTCCTTGGCTGCTGGGGTCTGCAGTGGCAGTGTATGAATGAATTAAACAAGAGTGAGCATAGAAGGCAATGCTCTTGAAGTTGAACAATACAAGCCAATGAAATCTCTGGCCTTAGGTTTGATATATCTACGTGGTTTTACTCCAAAAAGGTAATTTAGTCATACTTAGAAGTTCAAGGACCCCAAAAAATAAAGAATACTTTATCCAGGATTGTATTTAGTATTGTGTAATTTGGATCTCTACACGACTGAAAAAAGTTCCAAGTGATTATTGATGAAACTTTCTGTGAGTATAGCTCCTCACATTTCTTCCTCAGCCAAATATAAAAATGGACCATGAAGTTTGGTTATTTATTTGATATTGAGTGTTATGTTCAGAACTCCACTAGGCCCAGCTGTTCTCTCAAATACTTTGAAATGGGCTTTCTTTGGCTTATCAATTTACTGATTTAGCAGTCAATTTGTTTACTTGTGCATGTCTGTAGGTGTATGACCATGTTATATCAACAGCTGTAACTGTTGCCTGTGGATATTTTCTTGGACAAAATGGATGACTCAGTGCCTCTTCTCACATGAATTCAAGGTGTGGTCACCTACTTCAGTGTGTTTCTGTCTGGAACAGCAACCTCGCATGACATGCAGCATGAAAGAACAACTTGTATAACGCTTTTGCTCCTTCTGACCATTCTTTCACATTCCCAATATTCATTATGTCCTATACCAGCTAATTCTGACTAAGCATGTCAGCTGGAAAGTGGTAATTTTTCAGGAATACAATTTACTCACAGTTTTGCTTAGGAAAAGAATTCTCCTTTCAGCGTTGTTCTTCCTACTCAGTAATCTAGACTGAACTCAGCACACCAGAAGCGTTTGACTTCTTTTCCAGCTGCCCTAGAAAACGTACAGAGATGTCACCCTCCTCACAATGACTGACAAATTGGAATTATCCCCGTAGGATGACCCAATATACAGATCCTGGTAGTACGATCCAGTATACTGAACCAAATACCTTAAGGTGATCAATAATAAAAAAGGCCTGGGTTTTGTTTGCTTGCTTGGTTTCTTTTTTTTTTTTCTTTTTCAGAAACCCATTCTGAACAGCCAACAGTGAGCTATAGGAAAATGAAAGCCAATTTAATACAATTTTTCAGGAAACCTTTAAAGAAACAGTTTCCAAAACTGCTCTGGAACTCTGAGTGTCCTCTCCTAATCACCTCTAACTAATGAAGCTTGTGGAAGTAGATCCATTGCCTTGTCTTCACTCTGTCTCTTTTTATTGATCAGGCTCCTTTGAAAAGTAGAAAGAACACACCTGGAGATTACAACTCGGCTACGCCTCAGGCAGAGCACTCTAGTGAGGGGATTGTGGTTGCTAGCACACACCTCCCCATTTTAATATATGCACATTTCAAAATAAACAGAAATGCTCACAACGTATTTGCATTCCCAAATATTCACATGGGTTCTGGCGTACCAGCACCAGCATTCAACAAAACACTGGGGGAGAAAAAATGCAAGTAAGCATCTCAGACATCCCGTTTTGATTTACTTTCTTGTGGACCAACATCCCTAGGTGGTCCCAGTGCTGAATTGAGACTCTCTGTTGTAGAGGCTAGCTCATAACTCCAAGGTTTAACACAACACTGCACCATGAAGGAAACTCTAGTTCACATTCCAGCCCTTTCACTAAATAGCATGGAAACTGCATACACTCATTCCAGGTATAAAATTAATCTCTTCCTAGTGCTCACTGGCCTATTAGCTTGGAAGCCTTTCAGCACTATGCTTTTACAGCATCGACACATTTCAAGGAAGAAAGTAATGTGTCCTCAAATTCCTGTTTATAGAACTGAAGATTCTTTGATTCTGTTTCAAAATCATGATGCTTGTGACATAAAACAGGAGAGCTGTGTGCAAAATGAGTTGTCTGTGAGATCTCTATTATTCACATGCATTTTAAACCTGAATTTTAAAAGGTCCATTTACTTGAAGCAGCTTAGTGAACTTCAATAATTTGGTGCGCATGTGCTACACATTTACAAAAGATTCATTTTAAAGACTTTTTCTGTTTCTATTTCCCACATTTTTATTCCAAGACCAAATAATGAGTAGCAGTAATAAGTTCACATGTAGCATTAAATCAATATGATTTTTTCCCCCAAAGCTGCTTCCTTTCTGAATAGTTATAACAACACATGGCATTAAATAATTTCACTATAGACATTATACTTATCAAAAACCTCGTATTATGTCCTCAGATGGCCTGTTGTAATATGCTTCATTTACTAAATTATTAAAACATTTTTGTCTGATTAATAAGTTCTTGTTTATATTAACAGTTTCTTATGTGATCAACTGTGGAGAGTTGGTTGACATTAGTTATCATTTCCACTAAGACTCAATGAGTTTGCAAAGGGCATAAAGTGATTAAAGGGTTCAAGTTCTATACATCATGTAAGCATCCAATTATATTTGCTTGTTGCTATATGAAATCACATACAGTGGTAATAATAGAACTGTAAAGCTGTAACCACACCTATTGAAACTGATTTTTCAGAACTGTGTAACAACAGCCTGGGTAAAAGATACTAGTTATTTTGGCAAAAAAGGTGCTAGGGTATTTTTTCCCTGTGTTTTGTGTATATAGTATGCACAAGTATAGGTTTTGTATGTCACACAATGAATATGCAATAGTCTCTTTTTTATAAGAGTGATTCATAGGAACTATACCTTTGAGTCACTATTCTTAAAAGAGTGTATATTCTTGGGAAGGTAAATCGAATTCAGACAACTATTCAATTTTCTGACACTGGTGGTTCTTAACTGTGGAAGCTTCTAGAAAAAGAGAAGGAAAAGGTTAATTCTCTTGTCACTTGCCCAAGTTTTACACTGATGTAGCTTCTCACATTGCTGTGGGACCACTTCCCCTTTCCACCGTGTTCGAAGTCCAATTCAGACTTTCCATCGAACTCGTCCTGTGCTGGCTGACAGCGAGGGCCAGCTCTTGACTTCTCGGAGCAGTCAAGGACCTTGCTCCTCACCGTGTGCGAGCGGTGGCCTCCTCCAAGCCGGGAGCGCTGCCTCCGTGTGCGGAGTGACTCCCGAAGCCTGGTGGGGCACCCCGGGCCCGACCCCGGCCCTGACCCCAGCCCCGGGCCCGACCCCTGCCCCTCACGCGGGGCGCGGGCGGCACCGACGGACGGGGCGGACCCGGGGTGCTGCAAAGCGCGCCCAGGTGCGGAGGGGCGGAGCGGGGTCACAGCCGGCAGGTGACAGCCCACCCGTGACCTGCCCCCGGCCCGGAGCGGCGAGCCTTAAATAGCGAGGGGGCAGAGCCGCCCACCCCGGAGCACAGGGGGCTCCGCCGCCGGTTCGGATCGCCTCAGGACCGGCCCCAGCGCCGGGTGGTTCGCGGTCCCGTTGGACATGGAGCCCGTGAGTACCTTCCCGGCGGGCGGCTTCGGGACCTCGGGGTCATATTGGGATGGGGGGAAGCCCCGCTGGAGCCCCCGGGCTGGAACGGCGCCTTGTGGGGGACCGCCCGCTCCTGAGGGGTCCGTGCGGCGGGGCCGGACCGGGCCGCGCCCCGCGGCCTCCCCCGCTCCCCGNCCCCGCTCCCCGCCGGCCGCACGTGGCAGCGCCGCGACGCCGAGGAGGCTTCGTAGGGCGGCGGGGACGGAGCGGCCCCGGCCCCGTCCTCGGCCTCGGCCCCGGCCCCGGCAGCTTGAAGGGCCGCGGGCGGGAGAGCGGCTGCGGGGAGCGGCGCCTCACGGGGAACTGCACCTGCCCGAGCCCCAGGAAGGACGGGACGGCTTTTGGCCTTAACTTTTTGACATGGTTTTGTGTGTATGTGTTTTTTTCTTTTTGTCGTAACTGCCAGAGGGCACGATTTTTTTGCCTTTTCTATTAGCAAGCTTGGGCGTTGCGCGTTTAGGTGATGGTTAATTGCTACCTTGTAAAGCCTTTGATAGCAGTCAGAGAAGTGTTTTTGTGGTCGTAAGAACCTATTGAAATATACGTGCAATATACAAGATCACCGAGAAATTGACAGCAGTACCACAATATCATCTGGAGCCTCCTGGAAGACCCTCTTGGTTTCATTTTACTCATTCTGCTATTTAGCTTTGATGCTTGAGTTTCCAATGAGTTACACAGACAGTGTGTTTTTGTGCTATGCGTTAATGTTTTAAGGTTGATTTCCTTCTCCATTCAAACATACCATCTTGTGTTTTGGTGGTGCCTTTTGTTTTTCCACTACCAAGAGGCTGGAACACGGTTGAGCTCTTGAGAGCAAGCATTCTGAAAATGTTTATTACGTATAGGTGAATGTGACTTCCTCATGTATAAAGATCTCTATAAACCAAAAAGGCAGCTCTTTAATCTAATCTAATTTAATCTAATGCAAAAATTCTTTAATCCCTTTCTTCCTTTACATCCTAACACATTTGCTCTTAGGATGTTCTCTGTGATTCTTCTTGTGGCCAAATTGAGGATAACGTGTTACCTTCAAAAAATTGAGCTGCTTATCTGCGAAATAGATTCTCTTAATTATACCACTTCATTTGATATGTACTTCAGTTGGATACTCTGCAGCTCTATGTTTGCTTTGAAGGACAGTTTTGAGATAGTGTTTTTTAAAGCTTTCAGGGATGCTGGATGCTTCGATTTTAAAAAAAAGGAAAAAAACCCCACTCCTCTGACTCCTTTATGGTCTCATGTGAATAAAGGAGTAGATAAAATATATTTATTCAGCTCTTTACGTGTATAATGGCTGTCCTCATTCTAGTTTTTTTCATCCTGTATGAGTTTTAAACCATTGTAATTAGATAAAGAGTGCTGGTATTAATTCCAGTTGGGGTTAATAACAAGAAATACAAACGTGCACGGGATTTAATGATTTTAGGTAACATAACAGTCTGACAGCCATATGTGCACACTTAGAGCTGGACAAGAACCTGTGAGAGGTAAATCACAAAACTCCATTGTTCAAAGTCAAGATGCCAGAGATAGCTTTGAAAGCCTTCAATGAAGGGAACTGTTAGGTGGGAAAGAAGACTGGATGTAAGTTTTGAGCATTCTGTGAATGCCACAGACCATTCCAAACGCGTGCCCATCTTGCTAATGCAGAAAGTTTTGTGTGCGGGAAGGCAAAACAAATAGGCTGCAAAACCAGGTTCTCAAGTTAGAAATGGTGTTTGCCTGGACAGTCTCGAGTCTGTTGCCTTCTGTATTATGGAATGCATTTAATTTTTTTCTCATTGTGTGCCTTTCCAGGCGCATGGTTCGCTCATCTCCCAGAAAAGGATAACGCTGACTTCCTGGGGGTCTTTGGTTTGCCTTTTGCCCTCTGTAATGGGATAATCGGGTAATGATACCGTAAGACATAAAACTGAACTGTGGTGCACGCACACATGCAAGTCCTTTGGCATTTCTTAATGGGAAGTTTCAACTTTGCGACCTGTTTCGTGGGGTTTTTTTTTCAATATGTATTTTAATGTTACTTTTCACTTAAGCATAAAACTGCAGTAGAACCCATAGAACCGTGTTCATTGGCAGTGTGATAGTATTCAAAGGGCAGAGGCTGTTAAAGGAACATCTTAATTTGGTCTTCATCTCGCTGGGCTTATTGGTAACAAAAACCAGACTATTAAAAGGATAACTGGGGAGAGAGGAGACTTCTGTTTTGTAAATGGATTTTGTTGCTGTTTGCTGACAACTTGTTTGAGAAATCTCTGTTCCTGAGCTCTTTACCCTTTTGCATTGGCCCCCATCTGTTCTTGTCTTTCCTATCTCCCTTCAAATCTGTCACCTAAGTATGTTTCTTGTCCTCTGTTCCCCAGGGAGGGGGGAACTTGCAGGAGGAATTTTATTTTTCTTCTACACCATCTGAATGTTTTGAATATGTTGTGTAAAGGCATTCATTCTCCTCTCTGTTCTGGTACCCGTTGTTACACTGGCCACTTCCTTCAGCTAATAGAAGTATTTTGATTAAAATTTATGTTCAGTCCTTGCATACCCTGCAGTCCAGAGCTTCTGCAGTCTCTACTCCTTTATAAATGTTTATGACTTAACCCTTGCTGTACCATTGTGGTAAGGAAGCATTCATTTTCCCGTACAGGGAAGAGAGGGAGGAAGCTGCACTGATGATTCAGAGGTGTGAAGCACTGGCAGGAGCTGCACATGAAACCCCTGGTCTTACAAACAAGTTTTTCTAAGATCACAGACAGACTTCGGCCGGGGGCTTGGATGCATGTGTTCAGCTTACTTCTAACAAATAGTTTTCGTGCAAAGCCCTCAAATACGTTTGCATTTCTTTCATTCTAGTCCAGAAAACTGTCTTGTCACTCAGAATGTTGATTCTCACAGTTGGTCTTTTATTCATCTTAGTATGCATAGATTTTTTTTTACATACTTCTGTGCCCATTTTTTAAGTACAAGCATGTTTATAAATATATATATATCACTATTTTGGTGTAGACTACTTAGTAGTTGATGATGTAGTTCAGGTTTTTTTTCTATCCTATATTGCTTCACACTTCCAAAGTCAGTTCTTACACCATGACTGGAAACAAATGCTGCTTCCTAGTGAAAAGTAATGTATGATACATGAAGTGTCAGGCAATTCATCAGGAGTAAGGAGGAGATGGCCCTAAGGCAAACAGTTTGCTCTTTACAATATAATGGTTACTTAACCCTTTAACTCATTGAGCACGTGTATGAAGAACAAACTGGAGGAAAAAAAACCTTCTCAAGAAGAATAGTAATTCTGTCTTGAAATGTTTGTAAATGAGAACAATCAGCCCATCAGTGCTGGTGTTTATGAGCAATTTATTTAAATTATAGAAACTGCATTTGAGTTTTTTTCTTACGAAATTTGGATAGTTACTTCAAGTGTTTTTAACATTACTAGTGGCATGTTCCCCAAATGAAAAATAGTTGCAAGCATGTTAATGTCTTTCTGCCCAAGTCCAACCCTGATTATTGTATGTTTGTTTTCAACAAGAGTTGCAATAACTGTATTACTTCGTGTGATTTCTTCCACAGATGGAAACCTAAAGTGTGTTCTTTAAACGTTTAAAGAAATACTGATGCTCAACTTGGATCCTAAGCTACTGGAAAGCAAATTGGAAGTAGTTTTAGGAAGTGCAATATTCATAAGTACATTTGTTGATAGTGCAAGCCTTGCATTATTTTTCACTGCTTTACTTTTTTAATGAGAAGCCACATACAAACAAAAAGTTTGAACACATTTTGCACAGGAGAAACAAATGAAATTGCCTAGATATCTGCTTTGAAATCCACAGGATAAACCTGGTAAAGAATAGGGGCCAGTCTTACTCTAAGGGCTGTGACCATTTGCTTGCTGTTTATTGCCAGAGATGCTTTTACCTGCAATAGTGTACAAAGAATCTTAGATACAATTTACATCTACCATTGTTATTATTTTTAAATAGAATTGATTTTGCCTTTTTATGTGAAGTGGCATGCATTGATATTTGCTGATGGCTTTTTAGCTGCTGTTTACCCATTGGTAGGTCAGTATGTGCTTCTAGGAATCAGTATGTTTATTTTGTTGCATATTTTTCCTTTGGTACAGTATTTACAGAGGAAAAATATTTTTAACAATGTTATTCTTTGCATGGCTTCTGTTTTTATTTTAAAGTAGCTGGTTTAGACCCAGACTGAACAAAGTACTTCAGCACATGTGCAACTTTAAGCCCAGGGACTATTCACAAACTTAGAAGCTGCATGCAAATTTATGTCCCTGGGGCCAGATCAGACCCAGAGAAAGAGTTGTAGAGTTTGCCGCACGGCTTTTGGATTAGAAATCCTGTTGATTTAAGGCCTGAATAGTCTGTTTGCCTGAAGGGCAGTTAATGGGCATTCTGATTCCAAGAGGATAAAGCAGTGTCCTGGGTCTGAAGACATGAACATAAAACTGTTCAGAAACTTTTACTGTGTCATTTTAGATAACCATGTGGGACCGCAGCATGGTATGAAAGAAGGAATGTTGTCTGATGCTAACCCTTAACTTCTAATTCCTGTCTTTAAGGAAATACAAGGACTGATTTGCTAATTGTCACTAATAGCCCTCTGTCTGAGCTTTAATTAGTCAAAGTTTCTGGAAGAAGAGTGTGTTGTATTTTTTCTCTCTTTTTACCAAAAAAAAAAGGCAGTTACTTGAAAAAGGTTCAGCACAAAGCCCTCAGTTACTCCTGAAGGGGTTAATATAGCAAAACTCTTGGAGACATCTGGCAGAAGCTGTGGGTGTTGGGTGTGGCAGATCCCAGGGCCGTACCAGTCTCTACAAGGGAGCTGTCATCCTCCTTGATTTATCCTTCCCTAATGTCACGGGGTATGGATGTTGAAACTGTGGCTAGAATGTGAAATACGAAAAACATGAAGATTATGATTTAGTGTCTGGGGAGGCTCATTGTTGGCCTCTGTTCACAAGTTGTAAGCATCGGAGGTAGCTTGACACAGGTTACAAAATCTGCTATGTAGCACAAAAAAAAGGCAAGAATATTTTGGCGTTTGGAACTCGTACATGTGTTAGTGCACAAAAATGAGTGACGGCAACAATTAAATCAAAGACTGCGCTGATGATATATTACATTGGAAGCACATTGAAGGTGCTTCTAAATAACATTTAAATAAATGTACTTTCTGGTCCTTCATTTGCAAATAAATATAACAGGTACAGTAGATGAAAAAAATAGAGAATTAACTGTCTTCAGTAAAGACAGTTTTGGTAAATAACTGATAAATAAACGAGCTCAAATACAAGAATATTGTGTTCATGGTTTGGCATCTTTTTGAATCTGACATTGCTAAGAAGCTGAGTTTAAGTTTATATGCAGTTTTTTCATAATGAAATTGATTTTGTTCTTTATTTTCTTCTATCCTGACACAGTTAAATATTCTATAATTACAGTTGGATCAAAATGAGTACCATGGATTTTTTGTCAAAGTATCCCCATATAATAAATGTTAACTAACTGAAATGAGTTTGTTGCATAAAATTGTTTTTCTTGTTTCACTTTCTTAAAGCATAATGATGAACAGAACTGTGCTTTCATGATGGTAGAATACAGATGTCTTAGTCATAGAAGCTATTAATACTTAAGTATCAACTTACAAGTATCAACTAATCATATCTAGTATGTAAAACATTTTCTGATACAGCATGATGTATATAAAGTCCCATGGGTAAAGTTCTATTCTCTTGGGTATATATGTATTATTTGGTTGGAGGATAATTCCATGATTGTCAATAAAGGTAGTGTATTTTGAAATAAACTGCTCTCTGCAATTCAGCTTCTAAACCAGCACTTTCCTTAAAATTATTTAAGAGCTTAATATATATGCTTGAATAAGCTGTAATTTAGCCAGTTGATGCAGAAATTCGTAATAAATAAGTTCCAGATTGGGAAATGAATTTTGGTAGATTCAGGTTATGAATGACCAAGGGAATAAAGGGTATTTGTGCTGAGGAGCAAGAGCAGTGCTAAACTACTATTGAGGAAAAAATGCAATTAGGTTTTTAAAATACTACATGTAACCTATAAAACAATATGTTGTTTAAAGCCATATTCACATGATTTTTTCCTTCTTTTTTTTTTTTTTTTTGTCATCTGATTTATTGAGTTTGCAGTTATTTTAAAGGACAGAAGTAGTGTTGTGCTGTTAATGAGGTATTTTAAATTGGTTGGGTTTTTGCCAGAGACAGTTCCTCACCCTGACAGCTGGGAAGTTGTTTTCATCGTAACGCACCCGGATGTATGAGACCTGCTACAGATCATGTTATACACTCAGGAATATCTCTGAAACTACTGGTTTTAGACTTTAGTGCTTTATCAAATGCATTAAGAAATTTGCAGTATTTTCTGAGGTTTGGAGTAGGACTGTGTTTTGAAATGTTGCTGACATTTATTATGTTCCCTAAGAAGTCCCACAGCTAGAATTGTATTGGGATTCCACATTAACCTGCTTCAAAGCAGGAGGTAGCTGCTTTTCTGATACCTTTGTACACTGGAGTCTGTCTTGGCATTGCTTTGTATTAACTTTGCACAGATCTAAGTGATATTGCTGATGCAATAGAAGCTGAGGGGCAGTGAAGACTTGGGTATCAAAAATCTGTTACTCAGTGGATTATCTTTCTGAATATCTTTGCAGTCTGAATCTTGTTTGGATTACCAGGTCATTTCATTTCAGTTATATTGTTGGGATCTTTGTATAATCTTATCTTTGCCGTCTTGTGTTGTCATGTAGCACCATCTGAGCTCATCAGTTGTAACTGTCTGAAGAAGTCTGGAATACCAGAATATGGAGCCAGTAAGATTTTGTTAAAAACCATAAAACCATGTACCAGTAGAAAAGAAAAACCTAACAAAAAAAGTATGCTCCCAATATTGTAGGTGTTCTCTCTCAAAATAATATGTTTTTGGACTAGTCAGGACATCTGGAGGGTGTCTGAAGCCAGAGAAAATGGCTCAGCTATACAAGGCTAAATGAAAATAAAAAGGCAGCTACATGGATTCATTATATATGCATAAACCAGGAAATGAACAAAGTGATGAGCTGAAAGATCAGACAATGATGTGCTAATAAATAATGTCAGCATCTCTCATAAACATGGTATGTTTATAAAAACATAAAGATCAGCATTTTTTTTTCAGAAACAAAAGCCTTAGTTTTGTTATCCTGCTGTCTGCATGAAAGTTAGAGGTTAGAGATACTGTGTACCAGCAGCGCTCTTCTGCTTCCTTTGGTGTCTCCACAGCTGTGTATGTGTGGCACTGCTGTGTATTAGACACAAGTTGTTAGTCACGTCTTGTCATGGTCAGTCAGTCACCCTTTTTAATGTCCAAAGTTTTCCTGGTAAATATAGGTATGGGTGTCTAACAACCAGGCTTCTCAGCTGTTTTGCATCACACCTACCTGCAAAAATGAGATCAGCTGCTTTTCCACTTAGGGATGCCTTCAGTTAGGAGATATGTTGAAACAAGCTAAGTTTGTCATAGAGAGAAGGATTGTTCCTAATAGGTACAGAAAGCCCATGGGCTCACGGTTTGAAAGGCCCTTTTATAGGAAAGGATCTAGGTAGACACCAAAATTCAAACATATTGGAAGTTGGTTTCCCAAAAGTCTTTGCATCTTTTCAAAATCACATATTTCCAAAGTGAGTATACCACCTGAGGAAGTTTAATGCATTTTTTTAAAGCTTTTTTTCAGATAATGAGAAAACATTTTTACATCATCCTTCACTGAGGTTTTTTTGTTTGCTTAGTCTATTCACTACCTTACAAACTGATAATGAAGAATGCAGAGACTGAAGTGAGGGTGTCTTAATTCTTACAGCTATCTTCATACAGATGTGGAAAGTTCAGAAGGATGAAAGCTGAGGACAGTTTTTCATTTGCAAAACTACTGCACACTTCTGAGTCTTGCTCTACTTAGCAAAGCAGCTTTATTTGTGCAAGGAAAGGTAAAATTTTTTTAGAACACAGGTTTTTCTGATGCAAATCCCACTCAAGACCATGAATATTTTTCCTGGCTGTGAATTGGCTTTCGATCATTGGAGTCTTAAGAAATTAATCCTGTTTGGTTTATTCATCCTTTATAAAGAGACTGTTTGAATCACATGCTTAATTTGGAACATCCAGTTGGGTTTTTTTTTCATAATGATGCTAAAAACAACTTGTTTTGTTGTTGTTTAGAGTGCGTCTGTGGGAAAGTATACAGGAAAGTATAGTATATAGCCTACTTCAAGTCCAAACATGATTGCTAACGTATATCCAGTGAAATGAAACACCTTCAAGATTTGAATCTAACCTGTCCATCAGTTGCCACATTACAATAACTTAAAATCCATAGACCTTCCTTGGGCCAGTTACTATTAATAACCCAAAATTTGCTGTGAATTTAAGCTGAGCATATTACCTTTATTTTTTAGGGGGTTTTGTATTTTAAGATGCAGCTTCACCATAACTGAGAATTCCATGTTTTAGGGAGTAACGTTTCAAGCAGTAACATTTCAAACTTAAGTGCAGGCTTTTGGGATCTTCTGGTGAGCCATGATGTTCGTGACCACTGTGATGAATAAGATTCAGGTTGGAAACTACTTGCTCAAACTGGAACTGTTCCTCCATTAAATCAGAGAAATTATTCCTTTGAGTAGCTGTTGAGCAGTGTGGATAAGAGATTCACAATCTGTCTGAAAAACCACATGCGTATTTTCCAAGAGTGTTACACATTAGCTTCTGTTTGGTCAAGCAGTTGCTCTCTGTGAAGCTAAATCCTCCTCAGTTTGAAGTAAAGACAATATTCTTTGCTTTCTTTATGCAGGAGTTCTGTCTGCTGTTAAAAAGCTTTCGTTCTCCACCCAGATGTAGCTGTATTTCAATGAAGAGGAAAATGATCCTTGTGTATCTCTTTCCTCACTTGCCATAGAGGCAGGCGGGGGGGTAATGAATTTCTTGTAAAGGAGTTTGCAGTGCTTACATGAAGTGTGCGGCTACGGAAGTTTGAAGTTATTTACTTTCAAGATGAATAGTTCTTTAAGAGATGGGTTAAACATTCTGGCTAATATGCAAGACATTAAGTCTCTAAAAAGTCATTGTATGTATCATTTGAAACAGCATAACCCCTCCCTCCATCTTAAGTTTATAGCAATAATAAGCCTTGCAGATGCTTTTCCTGGGAATTAAGGACCAGCTGGGGTAAACAGACCTCAAACTATCCTCTTAGCCAGTCATTAATCTTCAGGGAAAGCCTTTGCTTTGATCATTATTGCTAAAATATGCCTAGTGCAGCCTGGGCTTACATGCCAGTAAAAGCAAAGTAGTAGTTTGCCAAAACATGAATATTCTTTTGTTTGTCAAGTAGCCCTATGTCTTGGACTCATTTTTGATGTGTGTAAACATGCTTGTGTATATGTGTGTGCACACAAACAGACAGGAGGGCATGAGTTTCCCAGTTAAATTACTCATTCTGCGTTTGTAGCACTCTAAATTAAATGGGGTGTCTGACTCAACACTGTTGTATCGATCAGCTTTTCAGTTAGCTTTGCTTCGTCTCAAAACTTGTGAAAAGTCTTGGATCGGGCATCTTTGATTTTGAAAAGTGATAAGAAATATTTTGCCCACTTTTGACCTTATGAAGACCTAGTTTAAATTACACCAGGGTATCTCACAGAGGACCAAAAAGAATCCGGAACTGTGCAGCATAATCCACCCCAGCCTGGCCTTTCCTGGTGCAGCTGGTTGCTTGAGAGTTGTGTTGGTGCTCAAAATTAAAAAGCTGACAATTACCAAACCAATTTTTTTATAATATTTTTGGAGGGGACTTGTTGCTGTGCAGTGTATCTAGTAAATGATCACAGGTTTCAGAAGTCAGCTGGGGTACAGTATTGCTGTATAGAGGTCACAGAGCTGAGAGTCCAGCAGGCAGTCTTCCTGAACTTCCAGGCTTTAGTTTTCCTAAAGTGTGGCAAATGCAGAACTCTGAGATTGGAGGTCCCATGAATCACTCTGCTTTCCTGATGAGCTTGCCATGTGTTATGTGTTAGGCAGTGTCTTCTAGTCAAGAGCTAACAGGAAAACAATGTGCACTTCAGATACTTGCTGCTTTTTGCAAAATGACCTGCATTACTTCTGTGTACTTTGTCAGTTTAAACCCAGATTAAGGGAGATATTCTGGGTTTTCAGTGTTAAAATGCAAAGTTTCACTAGACACAGCAATTCTTCATGAATTTCTACAAACATCCCTGAATTTGAGAAAATACTGGTATTTGCTGAAGGCAGGAAATTCTGTCTTCTGTAGTTACCTCTCCATTGGGCACGGGGGGAATTGTTCTTTATTTTCTCTTGTGTTGTCTGTCAGAAGTAGAGGTGGTGTGGTGCCGTGTTGCGTGAGGCATCAGGCACTGTAGCGACACAAAAGAAGTTGCATGGAGTTGACAGTGGAATTGTATTGAACAGATCCAGAAGAAGGGAGCTGTTTCACAACCTGTGTCCTTTGCCCTAAAAGACTTTTGGATCTTCTCCGCTACCGCCAATGTTGATTTTCTTTGTTCTGTGTTCCCTAAGGGGAATCATCAAAGTAGCAAGAGAAGGAAATCGTTCTTATATCTTCTTGCCAACAGCATTTTCCCTATTTTACTATAAATGAGCACTGTGGAGGAAGTGGAGCGGGGGGAAAAATAATTCTGCAGACCTTAAACACCCTGAGCAAAATCTCAGCTGTTGCAGAGTGTGAAGCTTATGGTTGCTTTTGAGAGCCCTGATGGACCTTCTTGCAAGAATCAAGCAGCTGGAATGAAGGCTCCTGCTGGTAGAGGGCTGGGTATAATCAATTACTGTATGGTGTGATCAAAGATAAAAGTATATTATGTATAGCATATGTAATGTGAACTTTAAATATTTTTTTCTATGTTTAAGCCATATATTTTAAATTAAAAGAATTCACCTCTGCAATACACTGCAGTGATCTTCAATGGGCAGAATCCCATTGCACTTCATTTGCTCCCCAGTGCAGTTGTCCATGCAATTTTTCATTGTAGTATGAGAAGAATATTTCGGAAAAGCAGTCGATACAGTTGCTTGATCTTGCATCTTGGTATCAGATCTTTTTTTCACAACCCCCTCTCCCAAAAGTACAAAGCAATAAATAGCTAGGCATGGTGCTCTGTAAAAACAGGCTTTTGACCTCTCCATTTATTGGTATACCTTTAACTTTGCAGGTTTCTGACAGTTTCTGCTTGGTCCCACTTTCATCTCTGTAAAAAGAGAAGTTACTGTTGGTGTAGCAGCAGTGCAGCGTTAGTTTATTTTCTGAACAGTTTTTAAACTGTTTCTCATGTATTAAGGGAGTCTTTAATTAATGTTAGCAGTTGTAATTTATCTCTTTGTATTTCAGCACAGGCTGACTCCTTTCTATTTAAAAACTTGTTTCTGCTGTGCAGCGTAGATGTGCAGGCTGCTAGTATTTAAGTAACTTCTCTGCCTCTTCAGACACTGCAACTATGGTAGGTAAGTAAATCCAAGTGTCCAATTTAAATTCATTACAAAAGCTGAATTATTGTTGTTTAGCTCATTCCTATCATCCTCTTGAAGTTACTTTGCTTTTCTTGTTAGTAGACATCCGTGGATGTCTCAAGCCTAAGGAGTCACTTGAGAATTCCTGTCTGTTTTCCTGTGCTGCAGGAAAACTGCCTGCATGTTCCCCAGTTCCACAGAACCATTGCCAGCATTTTTCTTTTACTTCCTAGCAACTGCCAGTTTGGCAAAAATGAATGTGTGGGACCTGGAACTTTCTAAACTGCAGGAGATGCAGAAACAAGGGTCTGTTTGTATTGCATGGATGTATTTTATAGTACTTTCAATAGCAAAGAGGTGTCAGTGTCACCAGCCTGCCAGCATGAGAGATCAAGGAATAAATTTTCAGGGCAAAAGATATCCCTTCTCTGTAAGAAGTGTTTGTAGAAGAGAGCAAAGGCATCATGGAGAAGCCACGACTATGCAGTGTGGTGATACCATTTCTGTGTTTAACTAATGGCCTTCAGCCTGGGACAGTGTCCCCTCACGGCAGTCAGGAGTGGGGATGCAAATTCAGCCAGGATGGTTTTAAAGAACTGCATTATTCAGATCCAGCGTTTTCAGATAGTCACGGCAAGGTAGTCTTGTCGCTATAAATCTGCCTGCTCACTTGAATTTTGCAGCCCACACTCAGCTTTGTGCATCTTCCACTCTGTTATTTTTGGTTTAAGCTTAGTCTGAGCAGTGTTGACACTCACTGCCACTCCCATGGAATACAGTGTGCACGTGTGAAAACTCTCACACCTCTGCCTCATCCCTCACTCCAGTGAAGGAAGCCTGTGTTGTCCTAGTGGTCCTTGCCCTACTTTTTATTTCTAAAAAGGTGGTTTATTCCTCCATCCTTAAAATTGCATAGATGAGTCTCTTTTTGATCATGCCAATCCCAGTTGCTTGTTGCTTTTTTAAAATAAAAAAAAAGAAGAAAAACCCAAACAGTATAAAAGCACCCTCAAACATTTGGGATTTTGTTCTCTGTATTCCTCTTCTCTACTTGGCTCATCTGCAGCCATGCTTCTGCATAGTATTTCTGATAGGAACTGGGGAGCAACTTGCTCTGCACTGAGAATTCATAACTCAGTGTTCTTTTTTAGTATTTTGCCTCTTCAAGCACATTTAAATTCTAACATTTGAAGCACCTGATTAATTTTTTCAGAATGTTGGAAACAAGTTATCCCCTGGCTGAGATCTTACACAAAATATTTCAGCCTGCAGCAAGCTTTTCTTTTTAATCTGGAGTTTTAGTAAACCCTCAGAAAATCAGGTTTATAATTGAAGTGACAGCAAAACCCTAATTGTAGCACTACTGGCAGACCTCCATAACCAGAAGCATACATTGCTGCCATTTTTAAGAATAAAATTAAGCCCTAGTATGCTGGGCAGTGGACTTTATGCTTCCTGTAGTTTTCTGCAATTGTAGAAAATTCTGAAAATTCCAGTTTGTTGCATTGAGGATGGACTATCTACAATTGGAATAAAGCAGTGTGATTCAATTGGAGGCAGTGATACTGTGCAGATTAGCCTGAGGTGACAGAGTGGCATAATAAATTTTAAAAGCATGTTTGTAACGTGTAGGGAGCTTGTGTTTTCTCAGGTGGAATAGCTGGGTATGTTTGCTATTATTTGGAGGGGTTTGCTATTATTTGGAGGGGGTTTCTGTGTGCAGTAATACTGAAAGTGTCTTGAAGTTTCCAGTCACATTTTGTACTACGAAACATCTTTTCAGTTAAAAAAAAGTGGAGCAGCTTCCTTAGCCACATTTCATGCACAACTTATCCTTTCTGTGGGTTGTTAAAGAAAAATAAAAATGCTCAGAAAATCTTACATCAGACCTAAGTGGCCTGAGCTGCTGGGTGGTCCCAAGGACACGATATCCTGCCAGTCAGATTTTGCATTGTATGGTGACAGATTTGGGTGAGGAAAATAGACCAGTGTCATCTTCTCTCATCATGCATGTCTCATGATACTTGTTAGCATATGAATGTGCAATTCTTTTTATAATCACCTGTAATTCTCTATGGTGTAACACATCTAGCCTTGGGACTCCGGGTCCTTGGCAGGCACCTAATTGCACATTAGATACTGCCTGTTATTTTCAGTTGTCAGGAGTGACAAGTGGAGCAGAGTATCAAAACACTCGTATTTTAGCAGGAGGGGGGAAGAACCAGTACTTTGAAATGGCTTGTATTCAGCTCCACAGCCAGCCATCATGGCCGAGAGGACAATTTAGGGATCTCTGCTAACAGTTCTCAATTAGCTGAGGTCTAACCAGGCTTGAAAAACCACACCTCGCCAGGACTAGTGACCTTTGCCTTGCACTTCTGTCACTACAAACCTTCTTTGCCACTGCCAGCAAAGCTGCTGCTGCTGCCAGTGTGAGGAGCAGGGTGCAGACGCTCCCAGCCTGGCCCCACGTGAAGCCAGCCCAGGTCCAGCACAGCTGGTTTTGTTTCGGGCCGTACGTGCACAGCAGGAGGTGCCCACTGCACAGTTGCTGGGATTTGCAGATCTGTATGCCATGTCCCATCCCTCCATCCTGGTTTTCCAGAGATGTGCCAGGGACACAAAGGCACAATATCGTGTTAGCAGTTGGACACCCCTTCTCCCTGGGACAGAAGGGAAGCTGATGGGTGAGTGTTTATAGAAGATAAATGGTGACCCTGTCTTGGAAGAGTCTCTTCTGGCCCAGACTGAGGTCTGCCTGTGCAAAGGGAAACTTAAATTGCAGATACTCTTGCTTGCACTGCCTTTGTTGTAGGGACTGATAAACATTTTGTCATTTGACATCTATTAATCTGAGACACCCTGCAAGTATCCTCTTAAAAGGGCACATAAATGACAACATAAATTAATGTGCCTAGCACTTCAGGCAAACCTGCATGTATTTAAGTTTAACTGCACAATTATGAATTTAATATTGCGTTGCTTAACATTCTTGATAGTTATGCAGTAAAGAGTCCGGCCTCTCAGGTCAAATAGCTCCATATTTCCACCACAGTCCCCATGGGGCGTTGTCCAAATCATATAAGGTTCTCCCTTGAAGAGTAAATGGGGGAAGCACATGACAGAAATGACTGTAAACATACCAGTCTGCATCTCTTCCACCAGCAGTTCTCACTGGTGTTATCTCTGACACTGAGGCTAACTTTTTGTAACCATCATGCAACATCATGAGTAATAATCTGTTGTTAACACACTGTCCATCAGAAATGTTTACTCACAGAGTGACAGCTAACACATCTGGACTACATACCATGTTTGATCTGAAATACCAGACTCACCCTGCTGTAACAATGGCAAAAGCATGCCATGGCTGTGCAGTTCAAAGCATAAAATATAAGGACTGTGTGATGTCTGATGTTATTTAAATATTTATTAAAATATTGGCTAGTCTGAAATATATATTAACAAATGCTGTCAAAAAAATTATTACAGTTTGTAACATCTCTCATAAGTGCATTTTTACAGCATAGTTGGTACTATGATGAAGTTAGAAAAGCCATTTTTGGACTAGGTTTTCTAAGTGTACTGTTTTAGTGAATGTGCTGTGCATTAGAGCATAAAATATACAAGAAGTCTATCTTACTGCTTCTAGTAGAGGTCTTGTGTCAGAGCACTCAGTTTTGAAGCCCAAGTATCTCCACTGTCATCAAAGCTGTACCGATGTGAATCAGGGATAGGAATTGCTGTATCCCATGCTCTATTGCAGCGAAGGCTTTTCAGGCACAGACTAAATCTTTTGCAGATATAAGGGGGGACTCTGCAGACAGCTCTCTTACCACCTGGGAGCCTCACACAGGGCTTTCTGGGGGCTGCAGTATTCCTTGGGGAATGCTGCATCCATCCTCTGCTGGGTGCCTTTCCAGGTGACTTTAGCACCCAAAAGGGAAGAGCAGCTTAGCCCCAGCCTGCCTGAGTCCCTCTTACAACAGGTCCAGAGCAGTTCACTTTGCCAGTGAAAATACCTGTTGTGGACTTGGATCAAACAGAAAACGTTTGCCCTCAAGCCTGTTAAGTGGATGAGCTAAACCTGACCATTTACCCTATTCATACCCCTAGTACAGCCTTAAGTTGCAGGTGCATTTTCCTCTGGGAAGGCATTCTTTTCACTTCTAACCATAGCCTGTAAACCATAGCCTGAACCTTTTCCAGTAGACTGTTGTTGTACCTACAGATACAGGTGTAATACTTGACTGTGTATCCAAAACAGAGCTGGCAGTCTAATAAGATTTATATTTGAGGAAATTTTAGCACTTAATGAAAAGATCATTTTGGATCAATTCATTTAGTAAACTGTTAGCTAGGACATGGTGGAATTGTTTCCTTCCAAAAATCTAAACCATTTATATGCTTCAAACTGAGAGTTTGTGTGACTTGCCCTTAATAAAACTCACAAGCAGTAGGTTTTCCTTTTAGATTCCTTGTGAAGTTTTCTCTCAAGATTCTCTTTCATTTTCAAAAAAAAAAAAAGTATGGTAATGCTTCTACAGTAGATATTTGTTTTCAGAATGTAAGTGGAGGAGATGACAGTAGGGAAATAGCGACAACTGGCATGGGACAGACGGGAGATAATGACTTTTACCTATTTCTCTGGATCGAGTTTAGCAAGATACTGTGTAATGAGGGTTTTTTTTGTGAGCTGAAGAAGTCTGAGATGCAGATGTTTCTTGTTTAAGGTGAAGAATCAAATAGTGCTTGGTGGTTTATTTAGAATGATGCTGTAAGGCAAGAAAAAGCACTCTTGCATGTCACATGAAAAAAAGATCAAATAGACATTTCATGACTGAAAAAATGAGTACTAAAGGGGCTTATAAGACAGAAAAAGTAGTTATGCAGAATTGTCTCTCAATTCTTCCTTTAATGATTACCCTCCTTGCTAGAGGAGCTCCACCTTCAGACAAAAATAATCACGAAAAGACTGTAATCTATATAAAATTATCCCTTGAATCTACTGTTCTTCGTAAGCCTAAGCATGTCCTTTTGCAATTATTATTCATTCTAAGAGGAAAGGATATTTGGTGGGTTTTTCCTTTGGTCTTTTACACCCCAGGGGAGGAGCCTGTTTGGGGATTTTTACAGCACTCAATGGTTTGCAAGGTGCACAGGAAATACTAAGTTACAGGGAAAAATTGAAAAGTAATTCTGGTATCTAAAGGAAATTAGAGCCTTACTTTTCAAGTGATTCTGAATTATTAAATACCAAGGAAGATACTTCAAAATGAAGACTTGATGTGTAGGTATTCCCTGGAAGGACCTGATTCATGTCACAGGCTGACCTGAGATCCTTGGAAAACTGGAGCCCTTTTTCCTAAAGAGCCTTGTAGGAATGTCATGGGTTTCCCAACTGTAGTCGTGATTGCTCTGGTAGGAACTTTCAACCTATCTGCCTTCTTCTGATTGGTAAACAGAAGAGGTTTCTAGAGTGAAAGCAACTGGACTTGTGGATCCTTCTGCATCAGAGGAGCAGCTGCATTCTAGATTGTCTGCAGGTGAATTGTTTCTAGAAATCACAGCTCTTCATTACTGTCTTGCTGTCTTGTAGTTCTAAAATTATAGGTGACTGCATGTCGTGTACTTTCTCTGGCTTGTGCAAGGAGATACCTGTGAGAAAAGCAGAAATACAGCAAACACGTTGACCTTGAAGTTCCTGGTTCTGAGTTTGCAACATGGAAACAGAGCACTGCCACAGCGTTTTGATGACCTCTTACTTGCTTTCTGCAGGTTGTAGTGATTAAAGTAATGAGGAAGCTGAGAGATGCTTTTATGTCTCTGCACAGAAGTTACTCCTCAGTTTGTACTCAGTTGTTCACTTCATAGGTAGGTGGACCTATGTATGCATTAAAGGTATACATTTGATAAATGCAGCAAATTTAAAACCAGCCTTGAGAAAATTACTGAATTCCCTGGGCTAGCAAGGGTCCTCTTGTTTATGTTTTCGTATATTTCATTGGACAGTTTTTATTTTAAAGCCAGCTGTCACAGCCTGATGTTTCACAGCCTTCACTGTTGGAACACGCGTGAGCTCTGGCATCAGTCCACATGGAATATCTGTTTGAACAAATGTGGTATCAAGGCATGCCAACCATGGCCAGTTGCATTTAGTTATAGCAGTTGCTGAATGTACCTGGAAGGTTGGCATTCAGCGGGGAGTGAAGTCAGTTTTGGCATCTCCCTAATAATGCTTTGACTTCAAGACTTGTACCTCATCATGTATGTGAGGAAAAAATGGCTTTTCTGTCAAAGCTGGGATAGCTTGCTTGGCTGTGGGACCAGCATAGCTGTGAGGACTCAGTTTGCACTTGGGTCATGAAGGACATTGCAAGTAAAATACAAGTCAAACTGCAACACTGATCCCTAAGACCACTGTAAAAGCCCCAAAACCATTATCTGCTCCCTGAATTGTTTCTTTCCACAGATTCTTTCTAGTTTACAAGAGTTTGTCTAAGGCAGCAGGACAGTTTCTTGTTGCCGACAATGTAATTTTGACATTTTGAGGGAGCAGGATGTATGTAAGGAGGCAAACAATTTATTAGAGGTACTAGAATATATGGGGCTTAAGTGCAGCCCTAGCATTCAAAAGTGTCGAAGGTTTCCCTAAAATAACCCTGTGAGGTCACAGCTTACTTCATAGGAATTGATGCAACTTATGTGCTGTGGCATAATTTCCTTTCTGAAATATGCAGTATTTTCATCTTCTTTGCAGCTGTGACTGTTTGAAGTGAAAGAATCCAATAGTCTGTACTAGACTATTTGCACACAAATCAAGTTGTCATTAATCACACTTGGAGAGAGTGTGCCCTCTGTGGAGTGAATTATTGTCACAAAAATACAAAACACATCCAGATTATTGTGCAGAAATAAAAAAATCCAAAGAGTAACACACACCAAATCTAAAGAGTAGCATGTAAAAGAGTAGCATGTAAAGAGTAGCATGTAAAGTATTTGGAAAATTAGTAGATTCCAGTCTGAGTCAATGTGGGTTTTAAGAGCAATAGTCTAATTAATTGATTGAACCTGTTACAAATGTTACGTATACAGGTAGGATAGATAAGAAGTATTACAGAAAAGGAAATATTTCCTTCCACAAATGTAGGGTCCTGACAACTCCCACTGACCTCATGGTCAGAATCAATGAAATAATGGATCACAGTTAATTTGGGGGCCTGTCTGGTGCTGGGAACAATGTGGAGCAAAGCACCTCAGGGTGGTTCTGCTGAGTGTTGTTTGAATTCTGTCTGACATTCCTGGGAAGCACAAGTGTTGCTCCATCTTCTGTCTACTTTGATAGTTCTGGTGGGATGAAAAATTAGATGTGTTTATATCTGATTTTAACACTCCTCTTCGGGTGCAAGGAAGGAGCAGGAATTTTTTTGTGTCTTCTGAAGAGCACAAGGGCTGTAAAATCTAACTGGTCCATTAATGTGACAGAAAGGGCTAAAAAAAGTCCTTGTTATTTTCTCTCAGTTCCAAATGATAAAGGAAAAGCCATCTTGATCTAAGCATGTTGAATATGCTGAATCATGATCATTGTCAAACCACTGCAAGGGAAAAAGCTGAAGCTTCAAAGCAAAGCCTGGAATTGCAAGCTGCAGGCACCAGTCTGTAATCCAAAGATGCCAAATCTACTTTATGTTCTGGCGTATAGAAGGACCACTTACAGCAAAGTTACAAAATTCTGCACAGTTATACACAGATAAAATCTAAATTTGAATACCAATATAGTGCTCCTTGATACTTGGCACTGCCTGAACCAGTTTGGGGCTGATTTGCTTTGGGGAAGTGGCATAGCTATCCTTGCATAGTTTTGTCCTGGCTTAAACCCTATGAGGAAGACTCAATGCAAATGTGACTTAACTGCTTCCAGGCTTCAACTGGTACCTGCAGAAAGGGCTGCAGAGCTCTGTGAAATCTTGCTGTGTGAGTCAGCACTCTGCCCCATGCACTGCTATGCACTTCTGACATGAGCCAACATTTACGTGGAGTCCATGGGCCAGGAGCTATTTTGCAGGAGTAATCCCACCAGTTGTTAGCTTGACACTCATGCTCTAATTCCATCCTCAGAAGTATTTTTCCTTTGTGAGTGCAGCCCTCCATGATACACCTTTTGTGAGGTGACTCATGGAAGAAAACATTTGGGAGGATCAAGCCCAGAGACACGAAAATGTGTGGTCACACTGAATGTAAGCTATAAAGTGTGTATGTATTCCACTAAAGTTGTATTGAGGATGGCATTACAGAAGGAAAGCTCTGGAAAACAGAGCACTGAGAGGTTCCAACACTGGCAGCAGTTGGATCTAAATTTCAGTCTTTAACCTTTTTCTACACTGCTGTTCCATTGCAATGTAGAAATATTGTTTTACATCCACAAGTAGGACAGGCCCTTAAAAATATTTATTTGGGATATTTCAGAGCCATCTGAAATGATGCAGAGTTGTGTACACACATCACCATGTTTTGACTGGGATGTGAGAGGGACAAGTTTTGGAAGGATTTTTTTTTTCTGATAGCTGGAGAGAGATTTCTTGCAGTGCAAAGCTAGAGAATTTTGGTGGTGGATATCACATTCAGAGTGTTCCAGAATGTCTTACTCCAAAGAAGTAGGAAAATGACAGCCATGATGTTTTTCTCCTATTAACATTGCAAATAAAAATCATATAGTGAGACTGTGATGGGAAAATGGAGAACTTCATCAAATACAGTTTAGATTTCTGTTGGCAGCCATGTATTTTCCCAAGTTCAAATGACAGTGTTTTGTCCAAGGAGAAGTCTTTAATTTTCTATCTATCTGATCTGAGTGATTTGCATACAAAGGATCTATGGCAAAAAACCCCACTTAAATGTTGGTATTTTTATTGGTTTAAAAAGACTTGCGTCTGCACCCTTCATTTCAGAAGATCAACATCTCTCTCAAGATCTGTAGATAGATAGCAATTACAAAAAGTGGTTCGCCCACACATACAGTGGCTTAACTCTTTAATAACAGTTATTTTTGTAAAAAGAGGTATGAACAGATCTCAATCAATCCACTTTTGTTGTTCTGCAGAATTTCTTACTTTCTTAAGCTCTTCAGGAGCATTAGCTGATAGCAGGGTCATAGCAGTACATGTGTGGTGCTCACTCATGTCCACTCACTTGGGGAGGAAGAAGTGCTAAAGCACGAAGAGCTCTAGTTTATTCTCTCCATATTAGTCCCAAAAAAGAAATGAGCAGTGAATGCTTCTACAGCGCATAATAAAAAAAAAAATTAGTATCTTACAAATGAAGAATAAGTTTATTTTACCTTAGCTAATACTGAAGGTAGCATATGGTTTTACATGGCATTATATGGTTTTATGTGGGGTTTTTTTAAATATGGTTTTATATAGGGTTTTAGTATGGCTTCATATGGTTTATATGAGGCAGCATGTATGGTTTTGTATAAACCATGAAAACAAATGCTACCATGTGAGCTCTCAGTAGTATTTAGGTAGTGGAAAGGTATAGTTTGTCTTAGACTGTAAGAAAACTCAACTTGATACCTACTATTTCTTTGTGTTCTGTTGTTTCATTGCTGTCTTTTCCTTCCTGTCTCTGTTTACACTTTTGTTAGGTTGCACACGTATTGATACTGTTATTTTGGCTCCTGTGGGATCCAGTCTTACCCTGACAGCCAAAGACAAAACCTTCAAGCACCACCAGGGATGTCTTGAGCACCCTTCACTTTCATTCCTCTATTAGTCTCTAGTTACTCTTCCATAGGAGTCACAGCACATTATTTATTCCTCTGAGGAATAAAAGCTTTTTGAGTAGGGAGAGTAGCATTCAGCATTTTTTTCACAAAAGATGTGAGAAAAGGAGTTGTGAAAAACCATGGTTCTGGAGCTCTGCTATTTTCTCACTCATTTTCTCTTGGAACATTCAACTGTTCTCTCATATTTTTTTTTTTTCCCTCACTAATGCTCCAGCACCAGAATCAAAGAATTTGCCCTGAAACCACTCCAAAACGTGCTTTGGTGGAGGAAGAAAAGCCTCTGAAGCTGTGGAAATGTCAGATGGGTGCTATTGAGGTGAAAGGGCAAATTTGCTAATGAAGACTATGGATGATGCAAAGTGTTGCATAGCTGACATGCAGAAGGTATTTGGTGTAAGGGTAGTTGCCAGAGGTCTTTTTTAGCCCAGTAAAACTTCCAGGTGAGCACAGCAATGAAAAACACAGGAGAGAACTGAAAAAGAAAGCACCCCAAAACCCAACCTAATTAATTAAAAACCTTTCTTTTAAACATAATTTTAAACGTTCTTCATTATCTGGATAGGATCAATACTGGGGGCACAAGTGTGTGTGTGTGTTTATGTTCACCCTTCTTCTGCTTTTTACTTGTGTTCCTGGTGCTGCCATCTGCGTCCTGTGTCTCTGTTTGCCTTTCATCCTGTACTTCCGTAGATTTTGGTTTTGTGACCTTTTTGTGGTGCAGATGTTGGATTCCTGGTGCAGTCTCAGGCTTAGTCCTGATCTTAGGCTGCGGGAAGCCCCCGCTATGAATCAGTGGTGATAATCAACCCCTGTAAATGGAGAAATGGAGGGGGGACATGACAAAGCTTCAGATGCTCTGTGAGTGTTTTCCCCCTTTAAGCTGGCGTAAGTTTTCTTGGCTCTTATCTATGGTGGTTCCCAAGAGTTAACTTTTAAATGACCAGCTATTGTGTTTTGTAAAGTGGATTGCAGGATGGACTTTTCTTAAGGCAGAAGAACCATGCTTGTTGTTTGAACTTGAGTATTATTTGAAGTTAGGTTGGGTTTTTGGTTTTTATTTTGGCCTCTTGGGCATAAATAGAGCAGGTGTGTGTTTGCCACAGGCCACAGCTCGGGAAAGCTATGTCAAAGCACAATGAGGTCATTGTGAAACATCAGTATTCTTCCAGAGACCTGGCTGTTACAGACAGGAATACTTAAGAAAGATCTGTAGACTGGATTGCAGATGATAGACAGAAAAGACTTCAAGAAAAATCTTTGCCTAATTGTGTTTGCCCAGTGAGAACTACATCTTATCACCCACCTCTGAACAAGCTGTTTGAAGCAACTGTGTTGACAGTGAAGTGGGTTTGCACACGTCCAGTGTTGGGTTGATCTTTGAGTGCTAGGGAGATCTGGTTTCTTTAAACAAATCGTTGTGCATGTGAACAAGGTGAATATTTTCATTGTAAAGTGTGCTTTGACTTTGAGTGTGTCGGGAAATACTGTACCCACTAAATGATTATTAAATGGAAAGGAGGGAGGAGTTCCCAGGCATTATGGAGCCAGGTTCTACAGCTGGACTCTGAGCTGACACTGACAGCACTTAGCCAGGAGTGGAAGAATATGTTGTATAACTCATTGGCTCTACCAAGTACGTAGTGGTACTCTGCAAATAAACTTTCTATCAAGGTATTTTTGGACTTCTGCCTCAAACCAAGCGGATAAGGAGCATTTATGGCTCTAGCAATAAAATTCTGCAGATGTTCTTTTTTGTATGTGCAGTACTAAAAAGGAAAGCTGTGCTATGCTTTTATCAGATCAACTTGAAATCAGTACAAGTGTAGCTTAGGGTTGGGATTTATGTTTTCGCAGCAACGTACCTTTTTACTCCAAGAAGACTTTCAGTGTTTGTGCTTAAAGTCCCACATTAAGGCCCCCAAAGTGACAACAATATGGTTTTCTTTGTGAGATCTGAATGTCTGGATTAGGTCACTTCACTCTTTTATAGCTTTAACCAGCTTCAACTTGTACTGTGGTGACACACATCTGCTGACTCGATGGATCAGTGCATTAAGCTTCAGGCTGACTGGTGGGCCATGCTTGAAAGACTTTTGGCATGTGCTGGTGCCTGCATTTTTCACCCTTGACTGAAAGCATATGCTTCATACAATTGAGACAGTGTTAGCATGTGGGTCTCAGGCAGCCTCCTACACATCTGGCAGAGCCTGGCCCTCCTTCCAGGTGAATCATCTCTCCTGGGAGGGTGGCTTGCAGCACTGTGGCATCTGCAGAGTGGCAGGAAGTGTCTGAATTCATCTGAGAGTGATTTTTATCTTCACATGCTTTTCCAATTTCATCAGGCCCCTCATGCTACATTCCAAGTGACATGATTAAACCTGCCAAAGACAAAGGGAGGCTGATTGATAAAAATTATCTCTGACCCTTCACAATCTGTCATAGCTTAAGATAGTAGTAATAATAGTAGTAATGATGGAATGAAATAAGTGTTAGGCAAAGGAAGTTATTATTGTTTGAATAATATTCTGTAAAACAGGATTACTTCCTTGCTTTTTGTTTCCCTTTTATCAGCCAAATTAACTTGTCATCAGCATAACAGAAGAATGGACTGCAAAGGATTATAAACTTTACGTTGACTTTAAGTGGCACTTTACTGTGATTTCTATTGTCTTGGTTTTATTTTAATGTTTAAGTTTGAAGGCACAATAAAGATGCAGACCAACAGCAAAGGATCAGTTTTCACAGTGGAGGTCAGACATTTAGGCAGAGGTGTTTTTTAACAAGGAGTGTATGGATCTATTTTTCTCAATATGAAAAGAAAATCTTTGAAGGAAGGTTCTAAACATAACTGGTACTACACAGCAAATAGAATATTTTATAAGCACGGTGCATAAAAATATTTTTATTCTTTAGTCTGCTGCACTAGACCAGGCACTTGGGTTGTATTTCCTTCCAACCAAGCATCTGGACTGATACAGATGATCTGTAAGAAAGGAGATTAACTCTTTGTACCCTGAGATGTGTTACAGATCTTTTGCATTTGCTGCCATTTCAGTATTGCCAGAGAGAAAAAGTTCTCATAGAAATACAGTCAGTCTCTTGCCTTCTTTAGAAAATACCGTTTATTTTGCCAGAGGAAAATGAAAAATACTTAGGCTAAAAAGCATATAGCTATTTTGAAGTACAAAAACTAGCACATCTGTCTAAGTTACAGTGCAAAGACAACTATGCAAATTTAGTTCTTGGTTATTGTAGTGTTAATGACGGGTAATTCTGTTGATTTCATTTGAGTTATTCACAATTAATGTACCTAGTGAGGGCAGAATCTGACCCACTCGGCTTTGATGTGCGCTCTGCTCTGTCAGGAGCTGCGAGGTTCTCTTGAACAGATGCCTGTGTTCCGCTGATATGCGAGGTCATTAAAAAGATCAAGATGACCAAGGCTGAGACGTTCGGATGGCTGCAGACAGCTGCGTTTTGCCTCTGCTGGGGTGGGTTCTCTATGAATTTTCCCTCTGAGGTTAGGTGTGTGGGAGCATTTTGCATACTGACCACTGCCAAGCCCCAGCCCCATGTCTGGATGTGCAAATCCGGGCGAAGATTACGGCTCCTCCTGACAAAGCAGTAGATTCCCATGTGTCACGTAGAAGAAAATCCATGCAGGGCTTTTGCTAGGCAGGCTATGAGAAAGTTACAGGGCTTTTCCCAGAGAGACAAGGCAGCAAGTACATAGTTGCTGAGTGTGTTGTTTTCTGTACTTAACAAAGGTTTGGTGTTTAGTGTGTTCTGTAAGTACAGGACTTTGCAGTTTACTGCTACCACAGCAAAGCAGCTGGTCACCAAGTAGCTGAGTCAATGTTAGATAGCCTGCAAGCCTTCCTTCCAGATATTTTTGTGGAGGACTTAAAATTACACAGGATTCTAAGATACCCTCAAATGATTGCAATGAATACCAGCTATCAACTTAGTCAGGAAATAATACTTCAAATCCTGCCAACTTGCTAATAAGAAGCTTCTTCAGTGCTCTGATGGTCATACCTTGCTGAAAACCAAAGGTTTAGTTTTACCTGTTCAGTGTTGTTTTTATGCCTTTTTATCTCTTAACTGCTGTAATAGGTACTTTATTTCAGGGTATGCTTCAGTAGATTGCAGAAGGGTGCATTTGTTCATTTTGTGATTTTTTTTTTTCTTTCTTTCAAAGCCTATTGGAGATAAAAAGTGAATGACGCTATTGCTTATATACAAGTACATATGTAAGCAGAATGGCATCATCTAGCATAGTAAATATGGGGTTTGTTTCTCAATGCAAATAAAGTTCTGCAGCTAAATTTAGCTCAAAATATTGAATACTTGACATGAGAGTAGAATGAAGCTGTACTTCACTGTTTGTTCAGTGAAGCACATTTTTTTTTTCCTTTTTTTTTTTTTTTTTAATTTTAAGTAAGTCATTACACACTTGGGATTTTTCCCAAACATGTTTCTGATTCATGAACTCTGGTGCAGGCATTGGGATGGAGCTCTGAAGAGCAGGGCTAGCTGCAGCCGTCATTTGGGTATGGGTTGGCAGAGCTTCTTAGCTGCAACTCTTGCCCCTGAGCCAAAGCACAAGGCAGTGCCATCAGCAGTGCTGTGGGGTGGGAGGAAAGGCTGCTGGACTTTCCCCCAGTAAATCCATTCCAGCTGAAGAGGTAACAGCCCAGTGATGAAACTGAGCCACGTTTGAAGCACTGTGGTACAGTCCTGTGGCAGGGCAGCTAAATAGGCTCTCACTTGGACCTGTATGGTTTTCCAGAAGACAAGGAGAAGGACAGAGTTGGCTGACACTTGATCCTTCTGTTGGGAAGCCTCTTTCATTAAGTAGCTGCTGATAGGAAGTGTCATTCAGCAGTTATAAAGGCTGGCAGTTGCAGATAGGTCTGTGCTAAGGCTGTAGGCCAGAGGGAACCGAGGAGGGGCTGCAGGTGGAGGCGTGCTGAGGCAAAGCCTCACAGGACAGCACTCGTCAGTCAGACCCGAGTGCCACTTGCCTGTCTTGTCCACTCTGCAGCCAGGCAGGTAAAACTGTCTGATCTTTGGAAATGCTGCAGTGACTTGCACTTATGGCAATCTGTGCATGTAGCAGTCATTGCCCTTTTCCCCCCCACCAGTTACGGTGCAGGGGATTTTTTTAAATGAATCAGTATTTCTTGCCAGTCAGCATTTAGCAGCTTACACAAGAATGTAAAGCCACACAAGCACCGTGCTTCTTAAATTCAGCAGTAATTCTCTTTGAGATAATTGTAATAAGTCATAAAGATGTACTCCACCGAGGCAGAATTGTTCCTCACCTGTAATAAATGAAGTGGAACTGCACTTTTTTTTTTGTCTGAAAACAAATAGAGTTGTTTCAGGATTCCTTTTTCCAGTGTTCCTGACCTGGCTTCTGGTTTTTTGGTCTTGCGCTCACACTTTTAAGCTCCATTATTCAACAGGGGTTTCCTTCTTTTCTTGTATGCTTTAGGATTGTCAAGGTAAAGTATTTTAGATAAGGAAAAGTTGGGATATATGCAGTTGTTCATATACATTCATGTGTGTAAATTCAGATGTCCAACACTACATGCTATTAACAATTAATGTGTGCTGCTTTTTATTACTCAGTTGCACAGGTTGAGAAATGAGTGTTTGTGAAGTGACACTGCATGTGTAATTGTGAGGTAATGGAGCAAAATGTAACATTCTTGCTTTATTTCTTGGCACTTTTATTTAATTTTAACGATTACAATGAATTGATTAATTTGCTAAGTGCAAGGACTGTGCTAAAACTTACTCCCCCATGTCTCTGAGTGCCTTTGCCACTAGGCAAGTCTTTTTCCAGCTTGTCTTCTCCTTGTCTGGTAAAAAGGTCTGACAAATAGGTGCTGGGTGTGTGTGTGCATGCATGCACATGTGCATGTGTTTATTTTACTCTCATTTAGAGCCATTAAGAACTTGATCCCATAAGGTTCTGAGCATTTTTATTTCCTGCCGGCTTTTCAGGGGGAACACCTTGAAGAAGGCATTTGGCCTTGATGATAACACTCATCACAGAGGGAAAGAGAAAAGTGGGAGGGGTGAGGGTAGGAAGGGAGATGGGAGAGAGTGAGTGAAGGAATGTGACCAAAAGCACTGAATCCACCATTTTCTTTGTCTCCCTGGTGTGCTTGCTGCCATTAGACTCCTGGCAGCCAAGCAGCTTGGAGACAGGACTTTACACAGGTTAATAGGTGTGCACGGCTTTTATCTGCCACTGCCCTCTACTGAAGAGAATATGAGAGATGATTTTTCAGTTACCTGTTTTTGTAATAATTTCAGTCTTGAGGTGTCTGAGACTCCATTAGAACAGACAGGGGAGGTCACATACTTCTGGACACCTTTAATTTTTTTGCAGGAAGTGATATACAGCTTTCTGTCATGTAACACAAAGGCGTGGAGCTTGGAGAAAACACTCCTACTAATGTTCAAATCTCAACACCATTTAAACCCCTTATATCCTGTGCATGTAGAATTAATAGCTCTCAAGTCAATGCATGCAATGTATGCCCAGCTTCAGGAAATGTCACCAACTCTTGTTACATAAAAAACCCAAAACAAAGCACTAGGCAACCTGGCAGTAGAATAAAATTTAATTTTCATGTAATCTTCCAGTTTGTAGGAAATTATTTTAATAAATTAAAAAGAGCAGCAGTTGTAGCTTTTAATTTCTTTGATTCAGACAGTTCAAGGAAAAACTTGAGGTGTTTGGGGTGTATTTTTTAACCTCTGACATGGAACAAAATAGTGACTGAAGCTAAATATGGTCCAGGCTTCTCTCAGTTACCAGGGAAAAACTCTTTTGGTCTGTCTCACTATTTCATCAGCTTTCCCTTTAACTAAAGCAAGGGACACAGTTTCGTGGTGAAACAACAGAAAGCAGTAAGAGCTTAACAGGGCCCTCCAGGTAACATGAAAGAGTGCCTCAGTCATCCTCTGTCTTGTTACTCTAAACACCAACTGCATTGTCTCGAGTCGTTTTCCCTTGCGGGAGCACTTAGCCTTACCAAACACAGCTCAGCCTTACAGGTACATTCCCACCAATTAAAGAGGAGGGGTTCCTCACAAGTGCTGCCAATGCACCCACCTAGCTTGAGCGAGGATTGCCAAGTACAACAAACAGTGCCAAAGCGTGTGGTGGTTTTGGGCTCCGCTCCAGCGGGGACCAAGATGAGACACTCAGTCACAACTTAGCCTTTACATAAAGCCAAATCTTTGTGTTTTCCCCTGGATTATACTTGGAGCCGTCCTCATAATGTAAGGTATACCTGGGCGGCTTCTGGCCTCCTTTGCTGGCAGAGCTCCAGCCTGGGAGAGACCGGGCAGTGGTGCATGCTTTGGGTTGAGGCTTAGTTTGGGGCTTACCAGTTAGGTTGGCAAGTCTGGTTTGTGGCAGTCAAAATTGAGATTCTCTCAAGGTTTTCAGCTGTGAAGCGTATGAATTTGGGGCCTTGCAAAACACCAGCCTCCCAGAAGAGAGAAAATAGGTACCTTCCAGTCTTGGATCTAACAAAGAACTGAGGGTGGGGTTTAGATGAAGGTTCAGATCTGTATTCTCTGTTTAGTTTCAGCATTGTGGTTTTGGACCATCAGTAGTGGTAACATACAAATGATTTTTCACTCTAAAGAGCACAGTAAAATGCTATTATACTTGTTAATCTTCTTTTTTATATCTTGCCAAGTGAGGACTGCTACACTGCAGCTGGCATAGCGGAGGTGCCTGTGTTTTTGCCACTCTTTGTTCACAGGGGAATGAGGACAGTTTTCTGTACACAGTATTCTGCCTTCCCCTTAAAACATCTGAGTCACACAGCTGTTTCCCAGTTAAATCAGACTCAATCTGACTGTACATTAGGTTGTGTTGTGCAACACAGGCTGGCAAACTTGTCCACTGATACAAACTGCACAGAAAAATCGGAAGATGGACAAAATCCCTTTCCTCTCAAGGGTTTACTCTTCTTTATGTCAGTAGCACTTCCATTATAAGCCCCTGCCTTGATTTGCAAGAGGTTTGGTCACCACTGTTCCTCATTACAGTAGGCTCTGCCAAAGACTGCTTTAAAATCTGTTTAAACCTCTGTAACAGAGGCCAAGAGTAAAAGATGTTCCCATGAGCACACAATGACACCTCGGGGTGCCACAGCTGTGAACCTGCCTTGCCAGGCCTCTCTTAGTGCTGCTGCCACTGCATTTAGACCCCCAACAAAGAGGAAGGCAGTGGGTGCTTTCCACTGCTGCTGCCTCTCCCTGCTTTGCAGGCAGAGGCCGCGTGTCCTGGTTTACATTGGCAGAAGCCAGCATAGCTCAGGGATGAATTTAGCCCTTGGCACTCCTTAGAGAGCTGACTCAGATGACTGCACTTGAAAACTACAAGCTGGTCTCTTATTTAATTCTCCTGGATGTCCAGATTTTTTTTTATTATTTTAATTTTTACTTCTTGTAAAGCTTCTTTTGGTGTTTAGCGGGAGAGCCTTACTGTTTCACTCCCTGGGCTGTCCTGGAGTTACTGCAAGAATAGAGTAGTAATAGTTTTCACTTATACAGCACCTTATCCCAAAGGATCTCAAGTTCTTCTCAAAAAATAAATTCAACCTTATCAGTGGGCCAGCTGGTAGGTAATATCCATTATTTTTTTATACGAGAAAAGGAAAGTATGGAAGTCTTAGGTGGTGTGCTCAAAAGTGCATAGCAGAGGAATTTCAGAACTAAGAAGGTAAATACCACAGTTCCTTCCTCTGAAATCCATGGGCAAAAGGGTGACCTCTGGATTTCTTTTCTTCTGCCAGCTGCTTCTATGAATCACATTAAGGCACAACTAGATCAGTTTGTGCCTTCGACGTCTTTTGAAACTGATTGAGTATCTCTGAATTTTAGCTCATATTCTGAATTAGGTGTCCTTCTGGTCTTTGCTTTGAGGGGGAAAGCTTGAAAATGTGTCCTGAGTATAGGTTTGGAAGGTACAGTAGTTTCCATAGCAGCAGTTCCTGGGCAGTAGCTGTGGAACATACCTGCACTGCTCAGTGTGCTACTGGCAGTGTCCAGTGCTACTGAGGGCTTGATCCACAAAATCCAGCAGTGGGAAGAAGTGGTTGGAATTCAGCCAGGCTGTCTGAGCAGATACCCTATATCTGCAGTGCCTGTGTTAGCTGGGAGTCTCAGAAAGCACAAAGGAACCCCTGCTGCCAAATCTACAGCTAGAAGGGAATCCTCAGTTAAGTATCAAATACCCCTAAGTACAAGCTTGGGAAGACTTGTGCTGTCCCAAGTAGGTGACAGGGTCGTGTCGTATGCGTGCTTTGGCATTTGGGAGGATTATACATTTCATGTTAGGAGGTGGCTTTTCAGTAACCAAACGTTATCTGTTTGGGTCTCCACAGAAGCGGAGACTCCTTGCACCGTTTCTGCTCACTTGCAGTTTTGCAGTATGCAGCACATTCCTTAGATTTTGAGGCAGAAAAACTGGAGTTTGTCTTTCATACTGTGTGAATACTTTGGCTTTGGAGAGAGCTCTAGACAAAGACAGGAGAAAAGAGAGATTTGCTTCAGAAATAAAATTCTGCTGTCCCTGTTGCCATTTCCGTGTGAAACTGCTTCCTGCCAGCTCTGCGTCTGACACACAATTTACATCGGAAGCAGAATTGGTTGGGGCAAGTTTGTGACTGTAGCTGGCATTTCTGTCATGCCTTGTGCTGAATACCCAGCCTCTCCCTGCATCCCGGGTGTCTGAGCACATTAGGAGCACTGTGGGGAGGAGGGCCTTGGCAGTGAGTGCCAGAGGGGGAGAGCGATGGGCGCACAACTGCACAGCCTCGGCGAGCGGAGTTCGCTGTTGCTCCTCTTGGAGGACACTTTGTTCAAACTGTGCTGGACGTGTCTGAGAGACACCACTGGCAAATATGACCTAGGAGTGAAGTCTAGCTACTAATGTGAGACTTTTGTGAAGCTATAAAAGTCTTTGTCTAAATTGGTCTTGCATGCAACATGCAAGCATACCAACTTCTTTAAAAAATCTTAACAGAGGAAACTGAAATCACTGGATTAGTTTGCAGTGTAGTTTATTAATTGTTCTAATAACATTTGACTGAAGAATTACCCTGCTATTCAGTAGTGCTTTGGTTTGTTTCTTAATCCAATCACCTCGTGACTGCTCTCTAAGCTTTCCCCTTCCTTTTCTATTCTTAACATGGAATAAAATTAAACTCTCCTGTATTACTACTGTAAATAACATGGAAGTAAGAGAAGAACGCACTTTTCAAATGTCACTGCTTTGCTCATTCCCGTTAGTTAAAGTGTATTGCTTTGATAATTTAGTTGACTTCATAAGATTTATGACAGCACAGGATTTTTCCTCTTACTAGTAGAATATGTAAATGTGCTGTAATAAATAGATCTAATTGTGTTTGTCACTGACATAAAGGTGGGATTTGCTCTTGCTTTAAACAGCCATGCAGGTCTCTTTGCTGCATCTACTGGAGAAGACACAAACAGGTACGGGGAGGCTGCTAAGCTACAGAAGTATGTAAATCTGGAAGTTCCCAGCTTTCTGCCACAATTATTTCTCAGTATTAAATATAATATATAATATAGAAGTCCAAATTAATTGGAAAAAAGTGCTTTCCAAACAAAATTCCAATTCAAGCTAAGTGATTAATTCCAACTTTTCAATAAGGCTGTCTAATGTTATTCTACTAAAACACTCAGTTTAGACTAAGTTCCATTAAAACTCTTGCAGTTCAGAAAGTTTGTGGTACTTTTGTGACCTGCTTTAGAAACTTACTGTTTCTGTGATCCTGAATTACAGAATTCTATTGCTCATGAGGTTTGAACAAATGACAGTAGCTGGATCCTAGGCAGGCCACGCTGCCAAACTGCATAAACGTCTTCTGGGCTTTGGAGCAGGCTCTTTGTGTGTGTTAATTCAGGGCAGCAATGCCTTTGCAAACCTCTGAGTGGGGTTCTGTAAAGATGGTTGTACACTACGAAGCTGGCCAGATGCTGTGATTTTTGTAATGAGGGTAAATATCCAGGAGGAATTAAGGTGGATCAGTCAAACTACCTTTATATAGTTGGCAAGCTCTCAAAAGTGAAAGGCTGCCACTAAGCCACAAGACCCTTACCACAAGCAGCACCGTGCTACTGCAACTGTTATTTAAATGATTGCAGGGGGAAGTAGCTCTTAATAACCATATTAGTACAGAGTTGCTTAATGACTTCACAGGCAAATAGATAATTAAACCATTAAACACTATAGAACTGAGGATGACGTCCCCAGTGAATGTCGAAGTTCTGTCTTCTTAATGGACTGTGAAAGCCAAGCCTGGGTCTGAATCACAATGTGAAGTGGAGGGAGCCATTGGAGAATATGGATCTAGATTTTTCAGCTTGAGCCACTCTCCTGATTAGTCAGGTTTTTCTGAGTTATCTGCTTTGTACACGTACCTGTAGATGCTTACACAAGAACAACAAAATTCCATCAAGTCTTGCACTATGAAGGGGTTTCTGTGTGTATAGTGGTTTTTATCCTTGCTTCCATGGGAAACAAAAGATGGAGTTCAGTTGGAAGATACTGCGAGAGAGAGAATTCTGTTTAAGTCCTATTTCTGTATTTATGGGCACAAGATTTCTAATGCTGCAGAGTTTTTGCAGTTTTTATGTTAGCTGTATTTGTATTCTGAGATCAGGCAAAAACTGTGTTCTGAAACTGGCCCACTGGAAGGAAAGGTGGGGCTGTCTGTGTGTGACACTGAGATGGGAAGAGGTGGTGGTGGTGACTTCAGTGAGGTCTCCAGCACTCCCTGGAACTTCAAGCATATGTTGTACTTTGGTATCTTGCAAACTTAAAGAGCACAAATAGCATCAAGAATGGCAACTGACCTAAATCTCAGATGGCAAGATTTGCAGTAGTAGGGTTTTTGTAAGAAAACGAGAAACCACAGATTTGGTCATGTCATTGGAACACTTTTAATGCATGTATCTGTTCTAGTATATGCAAGCATCTTTTTTTGCAGGCTAAAATTAAGCATTTTGATACAGAGCTTTAGCAGACCACAGTGTTTGTAAGATTAAAAGACAAGGTCATCAGGCCACAGGGCACCTTCAGTTTCATCCTCTGAAAATAAGTGAACATACTAAAAAGCTATGGGAGAGTTTTTATAAGTGAGTAAATTTGACTTCTGTAATAAGAATTTTATTTCTTGTCACCTTTATGTTTTTATTAGATTTTTCAGTTTTCCGATAACATTTTTTAAAAAAGAAAAGCCTCTGAAAAGGACCCTTGCCTGTAGCAGGAAGCATAATCTCCCCGTTTCTCTTTCTCTCCCCTTCTCCCTCTCTCATTATATGCTGGCATGAACACTCTGACATTGCTAATTGCCTCCACATTACACTGGCTGAATTCCAACAGTAGTGGCATAAAAATTAATGAACAAGACAGAGCTCACACATAAGGAACATATGGTGCAATAGCGGTCAATTGCATTCGAGTTTAAAATAATGTCTTGAGAGAATCATGATCAAAGCAGTTTCACAAAGTGAAAAGGGCCAGATTCTACTTGCACTATGTATCTATGCTACCTCACTGTCCTCACTGAGAGTGTGAATGTGAGCAAGGAGATTCCCCAAACTGTAAATAGAGAATGCCAAAAAAGTTGTTTCATTTTCAAATGAAGTGGGAATTTCCCCCACTATTCTTACTGTGAAAAATAGTGTGAGTTAATTTTCTGCTGGGAAGCAAAGCTAAGGGGAAAAATGTTCTTAGAAATGGAGAGAATTCTTCAAAGATGTTATCGCTGTCTCTGCTAACAGTGCCTTCACAGTGCAAGCTATGCAGTTTACAGAAAGGTGACACAAGGTTATTTCCCATTATCCTAAAATGTGCAATTTAAAGTTAACACAAGTTAGTTTTATCTGTGTATATGCTTCTCGCAAAATCCAGATTTCAGGGCAATTAAGATAGTGTTAATACAAGGTACTCTGAAGAATCTTTCAAGTTGAAAGCTTGCTTAAGATTAATGTTAAAATTCAGGTTTTATTCTCTTGCCAAAGTACATGCTAGGTAACCTCTTGTTAACATTAATGGGAGTTAAATATTTGCACTCGGAGGAAAATAGACCACAGATATGATACAAACTTTGCTTATATTACATAATATAAATAAGCACTATATTGTTTAATAGCTTTTACTGCATTATTGTGGAAGAAACTTACAATAGTATTGCAAGGTCTTAGGATAGAAATTGATTTTTATTGTTCTGGTGATTTCCTATCATGTTCTTTGTCTCACGAGATCTGAATACTAACTTTAACTTATGTGGGACAAGTCCTACAACAGTTTAATGAATGACCCAGATAAATCACTGTATCAGTACAGAGTTCATATACATGGAAAGGAGCTTTGTATCACTTCAGTGCCTGTTTCCCCAGCCAGATGAGGTACTTCAGCCCATTCCCCAGGTTAGAGCAGCCTGGGTGTTGCCCAAACTGAAATGTGGCTGCAGATGGCCCCGCTGGGTCATTACAGCCACTGGAGAGAGCTGGAATGCAGAAATCCTCAAGCCAGTCCCCAGTATGCCTCCTGCTACTCTGCAGGAATTTCCTTGGGGCTAACTCACACTGGCTCATAGCCATTTCTACTTTAACTCCTAGCAGGATAAAGAAGAGTTAGGACAGCTTATTTGGGCACTGGGAATGAATGGGAAATAGTTCTTTACCTGTCTGGATATGAGTCTTAATTGTATTTGAATTTTTCTGTGCTGCTTAAAGAAAGTGCTTCTGAAAGAATTACTGAACTATCCTTTCGGTAATCTAATCCTGAAGCAGTAATTGCTTCTCATATGGATTCTCAGAATATGAGATAATGTTGATTTCAGTTGACCTTTTATTTACTTATTTTAATGTTAAATAAAATAATTAATTTTAAATTTTGGGCATAGCTTTGGGTTTTGCTTAAGACACATTACAGATTATATTTTAAAGGAAAAATCATGCAGTAGCTGAGAGCTGAATTCAGTGCAGTGTAGTGGCTTCAGCATAACCCTTTGCATTTACAATGCAATTAGGTGCTATTCTCCCACAATTAATGGGCCAAATGACACTCCCACTTACTATAATAAATTTCCTGATATGAATCTGAGATAACTCAGATTGATACTGAGACTTACAGAAATGCCCTGTTCTGCAGAGATGTTACAGGGAGAGAAAAGCACCAGCTGAGTTGCTGTTTCTGCTGCTCTTACCTCAAGCTGGTTTTGGCCCACTGTGTCTTGGTCTATGCATGAGGAAGCAGCCTCCCTCCTTTCTCTCCCTTTTCATAAAAAGAAGGCAAAGGGTACCAGATGGCATGTGTTACAGAGCTTTTCCTCCTAGCACAGAATTTATTTCCAAGATGTAGAATTGTGAGGATTCCTTCAGTCATCCCCCCAGAGTCACAGGTTTGGTATCTCGCCAATGGCATGTAATACACTTCCTGGCATGCTGTAGGAGAAGTAAAATTAGTTCAGAACTTCACTTTACTGTTTCAGCTTTTTTTTTTCCCTGTGTTATTTGAACATGCCTGGAACAGGATCAGTGTTTAAGATGCATTAACCATTTCATTTCCAAGTGGGCCATAGCCTCTCAGCCTGGTTGTAGACTTGGACAGTTGTCAAAATCTGTGAACACTGAGTCTTGCTGATAATGCCACATGCAAGTATCTCTCACGCTTGGTTCTGTTTCCTTGGTATGGACTAAAACATTGGGAGGTAACTGGAAGTGACCTTAAAAAAAATCCTTCATTTATGTAGCTTTTCTTACAAAAATATTACTGGTAAAATTTATTTTTCAGGCGCTGGGGCTTCCAGGTGTGGTTTCAGGGTTGCTTTTGTAGACAAAAGAGAACTAGAAAATTCAAGTGAGCAATTATTGTAGGTTCTTTCCCTTAATGCTTTCCAGTGAATTTAAAGCCATGTGAAAAAAATCCGCATGAAATAGTTATTACAAGCCAGTGATTACTATAAACTAATGGATACTTCTCTGGTTTGCAAATTTGGGTGTAACTTCACAAGTTGAGTGTCAAAAAGTTAATATCAAGGGACTTCAGCAAAAAACTTCATTTAGGTTTTTGGGACACGACAACTAAATTCTTTGGCATTTGCTTGCTTTCTTTTCTTTCCTGTAGACAAAAATTCTTGGTTATAGTATGGGTATGTGTTTAATATTATGAGGAAAACTTTTTTTGCTATCCCTCTTACACATTCCCATGTCATTTTGTGGTGTGCTGCACTGTTATCTCAAGAACAATACACATCACACTGTATGCATGTAGTTGAGGGCATGTTTATATGAAAAAGGAGATTGTTTCTGTCTTGCTATAATCCATGTTTGTACAATTCTTTCAATGTCTTTTAATTGTTTTGAACTCTAAAATGAAATGACTTCTAGATAAAATGAGCTTTCAGCTCTCTCCTTTTGTGACAGATTCCAGAGCATCTCTACCTCAAGGCACGTTTGGTCACCATTTTGCCTTTGTGACCCTTCCTAACCTGTACCACTCAGCAGGCTAGCACTAATGTCAGTACTGTTTACTTGGGCAAGACTGATAGCATCCAGGTGGAGTTTCCAGTCCTCTTTTTTCTTTTTTTTTTCCTTTCTTTTTTCTCCCCCTTCTCTTTATACAGCCATGGAATACATGCCCTTACCGAAGAGTCAAGCAGCAGACTGTTTTGCAGATCTGCCAGGTTTTTACTTTACAAATTGTTGTTTTCTTTTGCACATACACAGGACAAAACCTCCAGTCAGTGGAAACTGGCATGGTTTAACTGACTTCAGTGGTATTATACTGCTCTGAGGTATACTAAGGATCTGGCATGTATATCTGAATTTTTCCCTTTATTTGACCTTTTCTAAATACATTTTCTTTACACTTTGTGGTCAGCTTGTAGTCTTCACTTCTCACTGAAATACTAACACCAGCACACTTCATCTGAGTTAATCACTTGTATGCTGGTTTAGTGACACCAGTTACTCAAATGCCTTTTCCCTGCTTTTGTTTCATTATTTCATCTAGATGAACAAGGTTGCTCAAATTAGTATAAATCAGTCCACTTACAGCTTTTGACACTTAAATTTAAGTACTGAATTACTGTCCTTGACAGCTGAAAGTTGCACATTCTCTGAATTTAAGACTGGAATGTAATTCTTGGCAATTAATAATAGATCATTAGAAATACTCTGAAAGTATCCACAATTGAACTGTAAAAGCGGCGTGACTGATCAGAATCCTACTGAGTGCTGCAGCAGTGCCTGTCAGGGAAAGAATATTTAACAGCAAGTGCTTGCCTTCCTCTGCAACATCAGCTGCTCTAGCCAGCATAAAAGCAGGGTGGGAAAAGTCCCCGGTCACGTCTTTGGGGACCAACCTCTGCAAAGAGCTTAAATACCATTAGTGTGGCAAACTGTGCTGGGTACTTCTCACAGTCAAGTACAGGAAGTCCAGTATAACCCCAGTGCTCAGCTGAGGTTACATTTCTTTAATGCACGGAGATCAGGAGCCCGCTGCTGGAATGTGGTGTGAGGCTCCATCCTTTGGCTCCAACTGCAGAGCTCGTGATCTTACCTCATTTCCAGATAACAGCTAGTGTGGTGGCTGTGTTTCCAAACCTTTAACTGGAGCTCCGTGTTGATACCTGTGTAGGTTCCTGGAGGAGATGAACAGATGCAGCCCACTGAATTTTAGAGAGAAGTTGCTGAATGGCTTATTTGCCCATTCAAAAAAATACAGATTTGTCAACAGACACAAATCTCTAGAGATGAAGCTTTGTAAACATGTTTTGCTTCTTCACTTTGGTCTTGGAAGTGATTTCCTGTTTGTAGGAGTGGTGTGCTGTATTCCTTCCTTCTGTGCTCACCTGAAAGCACGACAGCATCTTTGTAACTCTGCCACTGAGGGTTTGTGCTCTCATGACCTAATGCTGAGATGTTAAAGCTAAGCAAAGAACCCCAAAATAACAATTTGCTGTTCTCCAGTTTTCAACTTAAAAGAAAATGTCTGAATTTGCTTCTGATTAGAATTACAGAGCTGCTTTACACATAGGTTAGTCTTTTCATTGTCTATTCTATATTAGCTTGGTGGTCGGTCTATTTAGAAGCTGAAGTTCCCTGCAGTAGGAGGAAAAAAACCTGTTTATTGCACCTATTTTCTTGTGAATGTGAGTCACACGAGCTTTTGTTACAATTATGGCAGTTGATTGAAATGTGGAGCAAGAACTGATTTCTGAGGAGGTTCGTAGCATTGTGGACTTTTTATAAACATCCATCCAAGAAAATAGTCAAGATTTAAGTCTCAAATTAAAATTTATTTACCACAGAATAACACTGTTTTGTTATTACTTACTGTGTCTTCGTGCAGGCATACAGCCACTCCTGCTGCTTTTATCACTGATCACATACTAGGAGCTAATTCTAAGTAAGTTTGAAAGGGAATTTAAGCTAAGAAATCTGAAGTTTTGTGCTATTATCTTGATTTGGTAGTGTTTTCTTCAGTATGTCTGGAGGCAAGAGAGAAGGAAGGGAGAAAAGATGATGCTTACTGAAGCTAATCTTCCTAGGCCCCATGTATCAACATTTCTGTAGAGTCCTGTGCAGAACTAGGCAGAATATCTGCTTTAGGCTCCTGCTTTGAAACACCCACAGAAGGAGCCTCTCCCTCTGCCCTGAAGATAGAGGAAGCCTGGACAGAATAAACTTTCAGAATATCCTCTGCTGATGCTTACTAATTGTTAAAGGAGTCAGGAAACTGTTGTCCTAAAAAAAGCTTACTGAAGGTTCATTCATTTGAATGTATGGTTTTCAAAACTTTACAAGCAGTAAAGTAATGGCACAACAGCATGAGGCTGGCTGGCTCTGAAACAGCCCTTAGTGCAGCCCAAGGTATTTCTTGCTTCTGCAGTAGGGCAGGTCCCTGCACAGGCAGTAGGGTGGAGAGAGGTATCCCTGCCTGTAGTCACACAATTGCCTGGCAGAAGGTTGGGAATGTGGTCCAAAGTCAGCATTGAGCCCAGTAGGCCAGATTCTTTGGAAAACTGTTCAATAAATAGATACAAGGTATTTGAGGTAAAATACCTTATATATACACCTGATATAAGCTCAAAGGTATTTGAGCTTAAACTTGCATTAAAAAAAATCTTCCTTTGTTATGTAGAGAACTATTCCAAAACTTCTGTTGTTGACTGAGGTGAGTTACGTTTTCACATGTAAGATAGATTCAGGCAATGTTCCTGCAAAAGTTACGTGGTTACTTGCAATTCTAAAACGGACACTTGCTCAGAAGACAAGATATGTCTGCTTTCATTGCTACTTCAGAAACTAAAAAAAAAAAAAAGAAAAAAAATTAAAATTACACCAATAAAAAGGTCTTGCATCATGCCTAAGGTCATTAGCATCTGGCTTTGGGAAGCTGCCAAAGGGAATGAATTTCAAAGACTGAGACTATTAGCTGAGAGCCTGCCAGTCCCAGGAGGTCTTACCTCAGTCTTAGAGCAAGAGCTTCCTGGCAGATCTTAATAGCTGTCACAGTACTTTGAGTGCAAGGATATCACTTAGGAGTGAGTCTAGAACTACACAGGACTCAGAATAAACTTCTGTAACACAGTGAGTGGCTCCAGGAAGCCACCCGAGCCCAGCAAACGGGCAGTGTGCAGGTGTTGCCTGCTCACAGAGGTTCTCTCTGCTCCGGGGGAAAACAGATGCTTTTCTGCACCTGCTCTACTTTCAGCCCAGCTCAGAGGAATGCACTGCATTAATCTTGTACAGAGGTGACCAAGGCAAGGTGAATCGGCAGGGTCTCTTCCCCAGCCATGAACAGGCAGCTCTCTAGATGAGCACTGCTGTATATAAACCCCCAAGCCAAGAACAGGCAGTGCATATGTATAGCAGGCACTGTTCCTGCTCACCCTCCAAATACTTCTCCAGCCAAAAACCCCAATCTCTTCTAACTAACCTGAAATGAGTCACAGTCCGATTGTTTCAGAAAGTCCCTGGCTTTGTCAGGCACTGAGGAATGGATCTGTGGTTGCACGTTATCTGTTTGTTAATGTGGCACGGCAGATCAAAACAGGTGCCCATCCCTTCCAGCAGCCTTTAACAGATGCAGTAGGGAGGTCAGAGGAATGCAGGCTCTTCTGGGGTACAAACAGCTGCCCAAGGGTGTGCTTTGGAGCATATACATCCATTTTAAGAGGGGAGTGTGTGTGTGTATGTGCATTTTAGCACTTCCATAAAACCAAAAAGAACTTGGGCTGAGGCATTCAGGAAGTGAACCAGCAAAAAAACCCAAGAAATAAACCCCCTAATAAATAAATGAAGCAAACCTGCAAGTCGAACGCATCACTGACGTTATTCCTTTCCTTCAGTGCTTTGTGTCCCTTTTCCAGTGTGCTTCCCCACTCAGTGTCAGTCATTGTCTCTAGGCATTAAAAAGCTGCTGTCCTCACCACGTTGCTGATCGAAGTATTTCACTGATGGTAAAACGAGTGAGCATAAGCACAAATGGTTCACCAAAACCTGCCTTGCTCACTTTTGAGTTCACCCTGCTGTTGTTCTCACCTGTTCTTAATAGATCACTGGCAATCCAGGTGTAATAGAAAGAAGTGCCTAAAATCACTTGCATGGCTATATGAGTGTACAAAGAAACATGAGACATTTGTTCCAAGAGTGTATTGGTGTTGCAGTACAGAGAGATGAAATATATCTTCTTCAAATAAAAACCATCGCTGTTCCACAGAGATAACCCGTGGCTCATCGCTCTTCTACATGAGATCATTGTACAGCAGAATGAATTTCGCAGAACATAGTGCAGGTAACTCCAAAATGGGATGGATTACTGTCTTGCTTTAACCTCAGTAATGATGACTGGTCTCAGTTCAGTTCCCATATGGATTCAGTTTAGTTCTCACATGGAAAGGTGTACACATTGCTAAAACTGGCATCTTTTCTCCTGGAATTTTTTTTTTTCCTGATAAATGAAATCATATTCAACAGCATCAGGGAAAGCAAGGATTTTGAGTGAGCTGTGAAAAGAAAACATGTTCTGCAGTGGGTCTCTCCAGGGCTAGATTTGGGTGGTAGATGGGATGGGGGGGAGAGCATGCATTTTCTGCAAGCCCTTCAAATGTCTGTTTGATGCCTTTCCTCAATAGCTAAAATAAGGCATAATTTTAAATATCTGCTTGTGCTGTCATAGGGCCTGTGGATTTTGTTGTATGAGTAGCCAGAGCATTTTTTGCAAGAAACAGAGAAACTTTTTCATATGGTTCAGGTTTGTTCAGTTGGGTTTTAATTGCAGGTTCAGTGGCATCCTTTGTGCAGTTTCATCTGTAAAGTGAATATTTAAAAGTGACACACAAGTCACTTAAGTATTTCAAAAATGTTAACAATCTGTTTATGCTTAAATTTAACTTTAAAGAAACCATGTGAATCTGAAATAAAATATTTCTGACAAAGACTAAGTAGTTTGATCCAAAATAAATTATGAAGAGCTGCTCAATACTTTTTCCAAACTGTAATTGGAAAACAACTTGTCCATCTTTTTGCTGTTAATATTAAGTGAAAGTCTAGTTCATTGTTCTTAAAAACGCAATTATTATAATTTTTTTAAAAATCTGAAATACTGATAGGCAAGTTAAATGGAGATCAGTGCCCACGCCACTCCTGCTGTAGCTGCTTGGGGCCAGGTACTGGCATTGCTAATTGGGTGCACTTTTCCCTAAGGCAGCACAGCAGGGTGCTGGACCTGGTGTCCCCTCCGTGTTCCCTCTGTGTGTGCTTGAGTGGTGCTCGTGCTTCCTGGGAAAGAACCGTTTGATTTCAGAGAGGAGGAGCAAATGCTCTTTCGTATGGATGTCTTTCTTTTCCAAGATTACTGTTACTTCATCGGCTCATTTATTTGTCAGTTGTGTTTCGAAGTCCAGCTGAGTGTTCAGAGCTTGGTAATTTCCAGTCCTGGATGTGGTTGCTAGCGTCACCTGAGGTTGGCAAACTGCAGGGCTTTGGTAAACACTCGTTTCAAAAGGCATTTATTTAGTAGAGAGATAACAAAGCAGGTAGCTGCTGTACTCCTGGTCACAAGTGCTGTTTACATATGCTCCTTGGGCCAGTTTTTCTGATTATAACTGGCTAGGTGTGATGCAACACTTTAATTGGTACATAAAATAAGCAGCGTGTTCCACTGCTAATGGCTGGAGTGTATAGAGCAGTTTTTAATTAGAGTAAAGAAGCTGCAAATACTGGCATTGTCACAAACTGGCTTTCCAGCAACTTATTTACATCACAAAATCTGTACATGAAAGTAGCTTGCATCCCCCTTTCCTTGTAAACACATGTTTCTCATTCTGTGAGGCAGATGCTTCACAATGAATGTCATTCAGGTAATGTAGTTTGGAAAAAGCATCTTGATAAACAGAATACGAAATTTCTATGGCTGGAAATGAGTTTTTAGAGCTTTCTAAAGAAGCCTATTTTTTTAAATAAACGTATTGCAAAGGTTGTGCTGTTTCTTTAGTGGCCAGTATAATATGACGGTTCAGCACAAAGACATCTTTTTCGAAATATATAGAGAAAGTTTGTAAAGGCAATTGGGATTGTACCTGTACTCTGCTGGTTTTATAAGCAGCAGTTGTCACTCACTTCCTAAAATGGAGCTCAGGAGAAAGTGCTTTTCTTGGGAAGAGCATGAAGCCACAAAACTGACTGAATGACAGGCTGTCTCTGTCCCAGGTTTATTGTATAATTTTGGGCAAATCACAAATTTACCAGGTTGTTAAAGGGAGATAATGCTTACAGTGAGGGTTGTGATGTTTCATCAGTGGGGTTTTTTTAATAAAATGTGTTGAAATTACCCAGAAAAAAATCGTGTCAGAGGTATATGGAGTTTATTACAGATTTGATATAAATTGTATTTCTGGGAACTAAACAGATTTATAGCAATGAGGATTTTAATGTATTCAGAGTATAAAAGGGCACCTCTTTTAGTAGTCCTTCTTTACTATAGGGAAAATTAAAGATGACACCAAGTATTTAATTTCTATTTGAAATTGCAACATTTTTTTAATAGAGACTGTGCTGACAATACCACAGCCTCATTTTAGCATGAGTGATTTCAGAAGAAGGTAGCACTAAATACTTAGGCTGAATTTAGTGTTTCTTCCCTCTTCAGGGTTTTGTCTAATGAGTGTGGAGTTTTAGTGCTCCTTTAATCGGAAGTCACAGAGGCTGGATGCCAGCTGCATCTCCTGTTTGCGGAAGAGGCAGTTCAAAAAGAATATTTTCTTAATAATCTGTTGGACAAGGAGCGTATGGTAGAGCCATATCTGGGTGAAGAGTTTAACGCAGAACAATTTATGGCAAGCTGGGGGCTTTGGAGCAAAGCATGTGGCCGGACTAATAAAAATGTCTCACAGTTACTGCTGGAGGGCTTCATCCTGCTTCCCTTCAAGCAAGCGACACAAGTCATGTTGGCTGTGCAAGGCAGGATGAAGTCTTTCAGCTTGTGGACACCCTCAGCAGGAGGGGACACCTGTCCCAGCCATTGAAAAAGGCATCAAAAGTAATCCTGAGCTGCCATTAACCCCATGCTGCTCCAGTATGAGCTGTTGCAGCGTAGTGGCCTTTACATCCTATAGGGGCGTGACCATTCAGCTCTTCTCTCTAGGAGCCCCAGGCTCCTTCTTACCCGTTCTGTGTGGTTTATTTTAACACTAGGACAACATAAAAGAGAAAAGGAGGTTTGTGAAAAGTCACACAAACAGTGTGTGTGTGTTTAGTATACCTGAAGGCTTGTTACTTCCTTGTGGTAATCCTGCCAGGCCTACTCCTTCAATCACTTCTGTGTCGGTCTGGCAGTCAGCTTCCTGCAGATATTATACCCCAAACCACTGTTCCATAAGAGACTTCTGTTTTACACCTGCCACCCTTCTTATAATTGTATGATTTCGCACCTTGTTCTAGCCCTGGCACTCTTCCAAGCAGTTCCCAAACGTGCACTAAAAAGTGGTTGGTCTTGAAGCACTTCTTTTCCACTTTCCATGCTATGCATACTTCCCTATTATTTTAAACCACGGTATTAATGGAGGGAAAGCCCAGGTAACCAGTCCAGGGCTTCAAAGTTATTAACTGGGCAGCTCTGGTTTTACCCTAAAATAGGCTTGTGCTTGTTCAAGTGCATTTCAAGAAGCATCAAGGATAAAATTTAAGGGACTCAGTAGCCTATACAATACTTAATTCACATCGACTTTGTGTTTCTGGAATTGCTTCTATCAGTTGCAACACTCACATTCCCACAAGTTATTTACTTCCTAAAGTTGCTAGTTGTCTGTGGCATCCCAGCCACTTTAACCAAGTCTAGTGTCCAGATCACCCAGAGAGATACAGCTTGAGCTGACAGTTTAGCTCCAGTCTGAACACATTTAAGCTGATAATTTCTAGTATGCAAGTCTGTTGTTAATGCTGCCTAAATACCGAGTAAGAGAGGTTCTGTTTTTTCTATACAGTCTCCTGTTAGAAAGCTGAGACAGGGATTGGCAGAAAGAGGAAAGGGTAGAAGCTGGAAAGCCTGTAAGCAGAGAAGGGTTCTGTGCTTTAAGTCTGTTCTGTATCCTGGGTTCAGAGGAAGGCAAAGTGGTGAGGAGATGAGAGGAGGGGAACTGTGGAGGCTGCCTGGGCAATGGGGCAAGGCAGCATCGGAAAATAAATGAGAGCTCACGGCAGATGCCAATTCCTCGGCCAGCTATTCTTGGCAATGAATACAAAGGTTAAAGCAAGGCAAAGTTATATTTATTTATGTGTGTGTGTGTGTATGTATATATTTTATTTTTAAAAGGTTTCTCTTATTTCCAGGTTTTAAATTATTTCAGACACTGCCTCTATTGGAGGTGCCACAATAAGTCAAAGCTTCACAGAGACAAATCTATTATAGCTTATATCACAGGAATGCCCAGAGGCCTCTTGTAGGGACAAAGCCCCATTGTGTCAGATGTTATGGAAACATCATGTATATCTTTGATTTATGGTGGATTTTGAATCACCCCTAATAGTTTAATATTTTTTCCCATCAGTAAGTTTCAGCTTTCGAGCTTTGAAAGGGGCTTTGAAAGGGCTTTTCTAGGTTTGGGCAAAAATTTCTACAGATCGCTACAGCCACCTCTGCATACAATTTCTATATACCACCATTGGCAAATACCAGCAGTAGGCGGTAAAACTATATATAAGTGATACTGAGAATATATCACAGTGGTAGATTTGAGCACTAACTGTAAAAAGAGTAGGAAAACGATATTTTTCTCTTTTTTTGTGAAGTAATCTAGAATTGAAATGTCCCTTTGCTAGCAAAGTATTTAGACGTTGTGACCAAAAATGAGGGAGGCGGAAATGTAATGAAAACACTGAAGGATCTTTTGGAAGAACCTGGTGTCATATTTTCAGTTAAGTATTGTCAGTTTTATTTTTTCCCCAGTAACAGTAGGATTTGTCCTAGCTGCTGCTAAGCTGCTTTTTTGGATACGATAATATAACAGACACTAGGTTGACTGTACAGTGTGAAGTTGTCCTATTGAGCATACCAATAGTGGGATAGTTGCTTGCACAATTTAGCAGCAAACTCTAAAAATAATCTTTGGAGGCCACTAAGACTATTCATTTATTTTAACAAGTGCTTCTGTAAGGTTACAGCTTTGACCAGGAATGGTAATTTTATTCATTGTATGAATGCAGTAACTTTGAATTTGTTCAGCATAATAAAATAGCATCTGCTGTGCATGAATGTTGGAAGACTTTTGGAGTATGATGGCACAGAGTGATGTTTGGTGTTAGCCAGAGTTCCAACATTTTTGTTAATGCCACTCACATCATCGAGGTATATCCAAAGCTACCACCAAGCAGCCAGGCAGCCTTCACTGCAAGTTTCTCACATAATTATCCTTCTGCACTCCATTTCTAAAGTCTTATCTCCCTTGTCCATAGCCAAAAGCTACTAACTTGGAACAAAGTTCAATCAAGACCCAAACATAATGAAGAAGGAGAAATCACAAAAGATGGAGTTAATGGCTGCGGCTACCGCTGTGGATCCTTTTGCCACAGGCTCTGAAAGTCTGGAAAATTAATCAAAGTTCAATCAAGGATGTATGATATTGCGGCTGCTGCTGCAGCAGTGTCTGGTGTCACCTGGGAGCTGTCCATTAAAAACAGCTCGCTGCAAACCGTCCTGGTATCGATGTGCTATCCGGTCGGAGAGGGTAGGCAGATGCTACTCCAGGACATTGCTATGCCTTCTGCTTTCACTCCTGGGTAAACTTCGAAAGTTTAACACGTATTTTAGACATAAAAAGAACAGGCACATGTCTGGAGTAAGTTACTAAAAGAGGCAGTTTTAGAGAAATCTGCTAATGGAGGATAGGTGACCCGTTCAAGGAAGTTTGCTTGGAATGTCAGTGTGAAATCGGAACTGAAGTTTTCTCCCAATCAATTGGAAGAGTTTGTGGATGGGAAGAGATTAACTGAGAATTAAGTTTTTGGTTAAAGCGTAAAGCTATAAGAAAAGTCTTCATTAGAGTGGGAGACCTGGTAAGTAAGCCTCTATAACAAGCATTGATTGTCATAGGAGTGACAGTTGACAGTACTTTAAGTGTGGTTGTTAAACTCAACCATTTGGTCATAAATTTGTAGCTGATGAGCTTGCAAAAGAATCTTCAATAGATAAATGAGTACATTTTTTTGCAATAAATCTTCATCCAAAAATTTGTTTAAAAAGTACAGACTGTTTGCTTTTTATTTTATTGCCTGGGAAAAAGGTGTCCTGTAACTGATGTTTATGGTTAAAACTTGGCAACAGTTGTAGGCAGGGAAAATTCATCTTTCATTTTATCAGTCTGCCACTGAGACATGTCCTAGTCATCTCTCTAATACTCTAACACTCCCATGAAAGAAAGCAAAATTGCCACCACTGGTATTACTGCTATGTTACTCATCAGTTATTATATGCCATGGTTTAAACGGTTGAAAACCACTACCTGGTATTACAGAACAAGAAGGACAGAAAAAAGAGGAGAAAACAAAAAACAAAGCCATAACCAAAAGGAAGAAAGAGGCTGGAGGCTGTGAAAATAAATACAAAGCTCCACAGAGTAGGTGAAGGGTCTCCTGTATTGGTAGGATTCATCATCTTTGGGGAAAAAAGAACAAAAGAGCATTACTGTTTCAGGTGTCATATTGCCAACTTTCCTTTCTTTAACCATGTGAATATGAGTGGCTACCAGTTTTATGGCAGGCATTTTATTCTGACTTTGACACACCTCTGGCCCGATGTCACACCCTTTGGCCCCGGGGCGCAGTCGTGGTTCCTGACTGTTCCTCTTATGACAACACCAAGTCTCTGGAATTCTGTCTCAGCCCTTTCAATCAGATAGCATAAACATGTCTGTCTCCCCATTGTATTTCTGCCTGGTTCATCAGAATGGCTTGACTGAAATTACTGGTGTTCTTTTGATAAACCATTAGTGCTAGAGAAAGGGGGTTGAATTTTTTTGTCAATTACTAAATCTTGGTGACAGGCAGAAACTGCCTGTTAAAACTTGTGTTGTAATTTGAGGATTAAATGCTGCACCTCTGAGAAACATCAGTATCAAAACTGATTTGCTCTAAGAGACTTAACGTTGTTAGGAGCTGTGGTCTGACAGGGTAGATTCCTTAATAACAGAGTTAGCAATTAAATGTTTTAAACTCCTCACAGGGCTTGCAAGATTATAGGGCAATTGGTAAACTTGTGCAGAAAGGGACATGTGTAGCCAATAAAGCACCCACCTTAATACCTGACAGTGAAAGACTTCAACTCCCATTAATGTTTGGTTATTAGATAAAATTAGAAAATTGCATTTCACTTGATAGCACCTTTCTCATCTTCAGGAAGTTCTCAAAGAACTCAGCTTTGCAAATTCTTACTTTTTGCTAGGACTTCCGTGCAAGCTCACCCCAAATAGACTGACCATGCAAAGAAAGATGGGTAGAGCTGCCAAGAACCTTTGGGGTGTTGTTCTTGCTGCAGCATTCCCAACTCACTCTTTATAGCCCATCTCTAGCTGGGTGGGTACCTCATACATGTATATGACCCTTGTATATGGAAAAATGATGCCATCTTTTGCCATCCATTTAGACAGAAGCTGGATGCTTCATTGCAGGTAAAAATGTTGAGAAAGGTAGAGAACATAACCAATACATAAGCCAGTTTTCTGTCTCAGCCCAGAGTGCAGGGCAGTGGGAAGGAGGAGCAAAAAGATTGCTTTAGTGCAGACTCTCCAAAAGGATGTAATAAACCCAATTTGGACACTTTATAAATGCTGTCAGGTCCTAGAATGAAGTTGTAGGCATTCAGCAGAAAGGCCCAGTTACTACAGAACTGGGTGAACTCACCACTGTGGCATGTGAATATGCTCTCATTGGGAGAGATAAAATGCTGTACTTGTTTGTCATCAAGTACATGTTAAATGTCTTTTGTCTGTTTTGTTCAGTGCGAAGTAGCATTGAAGGGAAGAAACTGAAACACTAGAAAGAGTGGACTAGAGTAGTACTTCAATAAGGTTAGTGCTATCAACAGGTCATGGGGGGGCAGTGTATAATTCTGGTGATCCTAAGATACCTCCAAAAAGAGTTACATAAAGAACGAAGAATCCAAACTGGAGAACCAAAATACAAAACTACAGAAATCATTGAAAGCATAATTATGCCATGTTGTATAAATATGCTGCTCTTCATGCTGAGAGATTTGCCTTGAAAAAGGCTGTAACTTAAAATTAACACCAAACATTACTGGATGCAAAAGCATTACGTGATCACATTTTTCAGAGACAAATACACTGTGGCATAAAACAACCATGAATAGTGTTAAAAAGAAAGTTACTGTCCAGGCCAATCCTAATTGTTAATTGCAGGTCCTTGATCTTAGCAGCAGTCAGTGGAGAGGCACCATTTCACAGGGATGGGTCGGTGGTGCTGGTGTTGGTGATGTGTCTCTGGGTTTGCCCTACACACTACCTTTAATTTTAGCATTTTGTAATGACTTCACTATTGTTTTGAGCTACAGAAAAGTAATGCAGTGAACAGTTAGATGAAAATTAGTGCTGAAAGCAGGGGTACAAATGCAGAGAGTATCCAATAAACTTATTTTTGTTGGATTCAATTTGTCTAATTACCCTAAATGGGATGTAAGCAGCAAGACAGGGGTAAACATTTAAACTCTGGGGAAACTGTTAGTAGAAAACAGTTTTGGACACTTTATAGCTCAGGCTACCTTGTAAAATCAGCCTGTGTGGAAAGAAGAAATTTGAGTTTCTCCGTTGCTTAGTGAGAACTGGAGTGCCCAAACTGTCCTTCCACAGATCTTAGGAACCTTTATCAAGTACTTTGTTCCTTTAGCAGGCCTGTTTGTAGTTTGACTAGTGCTTTAAAACCTGTGCTGCAGCACACTAAGTTTTAACTCCATTTTCATCTTCATGTGCATGGATTTGTTAGATTTTAAAAAACCTTGAACTTGCAAGTTGTTTGAAACCCACAACTGTCTTTGTCTTGCTGACAGGTTGTCAGTTCTCCTCATTTTCAGAGTATGTTTCCTCTTTCCCCTCTACTTCCCCAAAATCTTGTGTCCCTGCTGTCCTGGACAGCAGTTCCTACTCCTGTTGGCTTTTCTCCCTGAAAGGTGACCCAGGGCCCAGTGGTACAATCATGGGGCTGACCATTGCTTCACATTTCTTCTGAGACGTGAAATGTTTAATCCACACATCTCTCCAAGGCAGTAAGTGAGCAAAGCATTAAATTAGTGCTAAGATCTTTGCCAGCACTGATTTAAGTAAGAGGGACATCGTGTATTATGTGATTGGAATTTAGGCCAAGCAGGCAGGACACGGAGGTTAACGCCGCTGTGCAGCGAACTCTGGGAGAAACAGCGTGAGGCAGCAGCATGTGGTTGGGGAATTTAGAATTTACATGCCCATTTGCCTAGAGAACACAGTGGCACACCAAACCTACTCCCAGTATTTAGTCGGTGCTTGGTTATTTTCCTGATACTCTCTTTAGAATGATTTTTTTTTTTTTAATCAAACACCAAAATTCAGGTCATGATTGAAATTTAAGAGTCAGGAGAAATCTTTTCCTGAGGATTATATTGCACTTTTTGCTGTATGACTCGGTTTTGTTTGTAGTGATTCTCTGCAGTTAATACCCATTTTTAAAGTACCCTGGATAATAAAATCAGTTAAGAGCAGCAGCTTTTTGTTTATAGTCAGTTCCATGTGTTGGAGCTCTTCTCAAAACCATGAACACTCTTGCATTTGGTTAAGAAGTTTTAGCACTTCACAATCTGCCCTACATCCCCCTACGTTCATGCTGCTCTGAGCACACAGGCTGAGACACGGAGAAGGAACAGGCTGGGGCAGGTGGGAGGAGAAAGCTGCTTTCCTTGGGCTGCATTGTTACACTGTGATTTTAGGTATTTGTTATGACATACGTGGAGTTCAGACCCGGGGACCCTTTTCCTTTGCCCTCAGCACTGTCCCTGAGAACATAATGAGGTGCTATAGTTTCCGCACAGAGCTTAAAACTTACACAGATTTAAAACCAAAAAAATAGTCATTCAGAAGCAAGGGAAAATAAATCAATTTAAATAACTTGCCTGAGGTCAAACAGCAATTCAGTGGCAGAGCCCCAAGTGAAGTCGAGGACCTCTGTCTCAAGGCTGGTGCCCTGTCCCAGTGTCTGTTTCTTTTCACAAGAAGCTGGTTTTCCAGGAAGCTGGAAGAAGATTTAGGGAAGTCACCCTCTGCTTTCCATTTTGGTCATTCTTAAGATACATCTTGGTAGCTGCTCTGTACAAGCAAGCTTGAACTATGAATCAGCTGAAATTACTAAAAAACACTGTTAATGTACCAGTATTCCTTCAGAAGTTGACCTGTAGATACAAACTGTGCCTTGCACGTGTCACATTATGCTATGGATCATTGGGTTTTGCTAAAAGGTGCAGAGGTAGTAAAACACTGAAAAATTGCTAATCAGAAATAGTGGACAATTTTAAGAGCGTGAATATGCTCCCATTAAATATTCATTGAAAAAGCTTGAATAATGAAAACAATGCTTAAAACAAAAGACTGTTAGTAGATAATTAATTAGAAAACAGTAAATTGGTCTTAAATTGTTTGCTATGGATAGTTAGCCCATTTAATAAGAATTATCATCTTCCAGGCAAATGGCAGATAGCTCGTAAATAGGTTTTTCCTGGGAACTTGCTAGAGGGGAGAGCAGCTCTCCACACATCTAAGTTTTAGTCACTTATCATTTTGAAGTCAATTCAGAGCTTCTGGCAGTTTATGTAATCTTAAGCCACTCTTCTCACCTTTGTTGCAGAATTCTCAATCGTGTTGAGTCCTTTTTAGTTACATCACTGCTTCTTTCATTAAGAAGGAAATACAGTTTTAGCAACAAGGTGTGCCTTTGGCTTTGAGTTAACATCTTGAGAGAGCAGCTAGGTTTTGTCTCATCATAGAGCAGATGCTTTTAAAACACTGCTGTTAAGAATCAGTTCAAATAACATGCTTTTGGCCGTGACTTCTTGGGCACTTTTTCCCACACTTTACAATACCAGTGATAATCCCACGTGTCCTGCCTTGTGTCCCCATGAGAGAAGTGCCTGGGGCATCTTGCAAGGCCCAGAGGTGGCACTGGAGACTCCATGTGCTGCTCTGTTGAGAATGGACCAAGTCACCACTGGTGGTTGACGCTTGCCACACTTGAGTGCTTTTTGCCACAAGTATCTGGCAGACCATTCTAGGAAACAACACCCCCCTCTCTGTTATTCCATCTTGTTCAGTAGCTTAGCAGGAGAAATAAGATATAGAGTAGAGAAACCTAAGGATTTAGGAAGGCATATGCTTCGTGTCATGCTCTGTAGGACCAGATTCTGGGATCACGTTGGCCTTACCCTGGTCTGATTCCAGTTACTGCCATGCCTTAACATTAACTGTACTCCAGTATTTAGCTAAATGTAGATCTGGTTCTCCTTAAGCGTTGTGCATTTATCTCGTGAATAATAAACAGGATTAGCAGAAGACAACTAATAAACCAACAATAATAATATGTTAGCTGTCTTCTCCCTACAGCCATCTTATTTCCTGCTGCCTTTCCTATAGGATTAAAGGTATTCAACTGGTCAAATGTTGTCTTGGAATGTTCCTACAAGGATTCCCTCTGAGTTCAATGCAATGTGTTCATGTCTCTCTCTGGTATGCTACAGTGTATTACTGAGTTAGGAGAATGCAAAGACGTTATCTACAGGAGTTAAAAGTAGAGGAGAGAGGAGGGCTTGGGGGGCTGTTTTTGTTTTTTAAATAGGTGAGAAAGGACTATGACAAAAATCCTGCTCTAACTCATGAATGCAACCCAACACCTGAATAACTAAAACCAGATTTTGGCCCAATTACTAGAAAGTAATTCTTCTCCTGTCTTTATGACCTGTACTGCTGTTAATAGGAAGCTTCAACTTCATAAAAAGGAATAAAATTCAGCCCTAACTCAAAAGTAAGTTGATAAGGGGAAATGTTTTAACTTTAAAAAATACACACCCCACTCGCTGAACCTTTGAGACCTAAAAATGTTTAAAAAGAAAAAAAAAAACAAAAACCTGCAGCAGCTGCAATTTGAAAAACAACACTGACGCTAAAAATAAGTAATTTTACTCATAAGTACCTCATAGCTTATTTGCAGATAGTTGTACACTCTGAGAAGAAGAAGAAAAAAAATTGTAATAGGCCTTAGGTCAGCTGCATTGATTTAATGCATTACTTAGGCTGCCAGAGCAGAGGTAGAATCTCCTCGCACTGCATTAGGAGCGCCTCAAGCCTCCGTGACTCCTTTTGATCAAATCTCTGTGAAAGATGAGTGTCATGCCCTCTTCAAGCCAGCTGTGAGGGGACTGCCCTGCGACTGGAGGAGCGTGCTGGAGCACAGCACTCCGGGGCAGCGAGGTGAGAGCTGGCTGCAGAGGTGAGAGGCAGACACAACTTCGTACTGTAGGTCTGGAGAACACCAAGGGGGAGGATCTTATTTCACTCCCCTGTGCACAGCCTGAGCATACATCAGACCTTGAGGTGCTCAGAGTCAGACAAGAGTAAAGAGGCGTGTGATGGTTCTGCCTTAGTACTTGTACAGGCAGGAGTGTTTCCAGTACTTCTTTGTACAACTCACTGAGGGAATGGGAAACTGTTTTATAGCTCTGGAAACATAAGCACAGTAAGAATGTCTGAGGTAAGGAAAGTTCTTTGCAGTTCTCTATGAATGTATGTTTTTACTGTGCAACTTTTACTTGTGGCTATGCACTGTGGAGATATAAAAAATGTTGCAATGGTGTTGTTTTGGGTAATGAACAATGGAGATGAGAGCTGTAGGAAGCTGTGCTCTCCATTTCTTAATTATGAAAAGATACTGTAAAAGTAGGAAACTAGTTTCTGTAAAAAATCTGTTTTTTCTTTCTGCTGTGCACTGTAAACAACTGTATGACTTTCCTGTTCTACAGTAAGTAATGCAGAATTGCAGGCTGATTGTAATAAGCAGAGCCATCACTTGTGTAATTGTTTTCCAATTGAAGTAGTAGCATGTAAATCATAAATACTTGACAGTGTTTAATTGTACAAGTCCTCAGTATACATTAATAGCAGTAAAATCTGTGATTTGTGACTCAGATGTGTTTTGAGTCAAGTGCTTTAACCAGATAGATTATCATTATCATGACGTATAAATGCACTAGAGAGCAGACAACAATGTAATTTCACTACGAAGTTCTTTAGAAATTACCACTAAAGTGGAGTGTAATGTATGCCCTTTATATACNGGGTTTGAGTGCAAGTGTTTGTGTATGGGGGGGTCTGGGATTTTAAATATATTGTGCTAATTAAATGTCTTGTACTGCGATGCATTTAACTTATTTGGATTTTTTTTCATCACATAGAAAAATAAACATGGTTTAATTGTCAGCTCATACATAATGAGGTTTTGTTAGATGTGTTTAAGATATAGCATTTTACTTTCTGGCTTATTAATTGGTCAAATACTTCCAGTCCTCTGTGTAACAAATTCTTGGTTTAAAAATGAGGAGAGGGCAGATCACTAACCCAGGGGAGGACTACTGATATACACAGGCTGTGGTTTATCCTTCTGTAAAATCCTACGGATAAAAAGTGACACTATTTTTTTACCTCTTCTTTTTCTTTCCTCTTTTTTTCTTTTCTTTTTTTCTATTTTAGATATTTTTCAGTTTGAATAACCTGGCAGCCAGGCAACATTCTGATATCTTGGGGATGTGGGAGAGAGAAAATAAAATAGACTAGTTTTGTTTTAATTTAAAACAAACCATGGTTTGAAAGGCATTTAACAGTCAATTTTCGCATGTGATCTGAAGTTGGATTTTTATTGTGCTCATTTAGTTGAGATTGTTGTTCAAGCAATTCCATATAAATTTTTGTAATTCATGTAACTACTTGGCTTCTTGAACCTCGGGAGCTGATTGTTTGTCTTATCTTTTGGTGAGCTAACTCTGCGTTATGTTGCAAAACCTTGGGGCATGTTGTGTTTCTTCGTGTTCCTGCAGTCTGCAAGTGAAGTCAGCTTCATTAGTTTCATGATGGCACATCAGTGCATGGCTGGTGTTGCCGCTTCCTTCAAGCTACTCCCCGAGCATGATCTGGGCTGCCTTGGTTTGGATAAGCTTGTAAGGATTTGTCAGCCAGATGTGACAAGATTGTCAAGAGGCAAGTAAAGAAGGAGATCTGATATTAATCAGTGCATAGCTTGGAGCCAAACTTTCTCAAATGCAGTGTAGTAACATGTTCTTCTCATTTACTGCTTCTCTTTGTGGCTATAGAACTGCCACTGTCTGAGTTTGACGGTTAAAAGGGATGCCAGCTAATAGTCTTTAATTGTAAGGATACAATTCTAGGTGGGAAAAGATCACATGCTTCTATTTTTAACATCCTTTTGGAAAATAAGTGCAGTTTGTTGTAAGATATGCAAGCGTTATGTTAGACAGGAGTCTCTGTTTCTGTCCTTTGGTTTTAAAGCAGTGAAATTGTGGCTCAGCTCTCAGTGCTGGAGGAGTGGGACGTGGGGGAGTCTCACTCCACTCCAGGTCACGGGGCAGAGTGGGTCCCCCATTATTTTAACTACTAACAACAGTGCGTGTTGGTTTGCTTTGTTCTGGTGATTAGAACAATGTACACTGAAGAATACCTTTCTAATTGCCCCTTTTACAGAAAACGGAAAAATACGGACTTCTGAAGAACATATCGGATATTCAACTAGATTATTTACCATTCTGTGTATAGTGCTGATAGGGGTTTTTTTTAATAATCAGTATAATTGTGCAATTCTGTTTGAATTAAGCGCTAGAATTTTGAGCAGCTTGCAGCTTAATCAGACTTTTAACAATAAGTGAACATGTAAAAAATAACTAATCTTATGGAAAATACTTGAAAGTAGTCATTCTATTTATTCTTTGAACTACTGAACCATCTACAACCTATTCAGAACCCTAAGAGTAATGGTATGTGCAAACATATCCAAACATTCAGGAGAGNTTGATTGATTTCTTGAAAGTAGTCATTCTATTTATTCTTTGAACTACTGAACCATCTACAACCTATTCAGAACCCTAAGAGTAATGGTATGTGCAAACATATCCAAACATTCAGGAGAGCTGAATCTTCACAGAAATAGGAAAAATTATTACAAATCTGGGGTCATTTCACGGGCTTTTACTTGAATTTCTGCCTCCTGAGGTGTGGCGAGGTTTGGCCTTTTGATACCAAATGTCTTGGCTTCCAGCTTCCGTGTCTGTTCGTGATACTGTTACAAGATCTGTTCCTACATATTGAGCATGTCATTCCATTTCCAATCCAACAAGCCAGTGATTTATTTGGTTTGCAGTAATACAGACTTCATTACAATGATACTAAACACACCTCTGATAAAAACAGAACTGTTCTCGTTTTATTTTAGATTGCAGCTTTTTTTACAGATAGGTGTTTTAAAAGCATTTTGGGATGATTTGGCGTTTAGTAAACATTTTTCATGCAGATTTGAGCTAAAGTTTAGGTATGGATCTTCAATTCATTATTCTGTAAAATATCCACCAAATGTAAGGAAGAAAAACTGGTTTTGCCCTCTGGGCCATCTCCTGCCCTTTCTGGTTTCAGTGGTGCAGGAACTCTCACAGTTCCTATGTGCTGGAAGCCAGCAGGTTTTGTCCTAGCAGATGTTACAGTTGAAGTTTTACAGCAAGTGTCATTGCCTGTCTTCTTTTTGTTTCTTACTATTTTGTTGCTGTCATTTAGAAAATCGTAGCGATTGAAATTTCAATATTCAGACTTAAAAAAATATTATTGAGGGAATGAGGAAAAGTGGCAGTTTTTAACAGACTTCAGTCATTTTAGTATAAAGAACAATATTTTGTTCCGCACTTTAAAACCATTATAGAATTTAAACAAAGAAGGGGGAAAAAAGAAAAGAAAGAAAAATGCTATTTTTTTTACTTAGAATTTCAAATATAGAAGATTCAGTGAGAAATGGGTGTTTTTTCATGTGAGAGTAGCTGATGTCTGAAAGGCAGGTAAAAATTTCCTCATCTGTGTTCAATAAAAAGGAATACTGAGTTTTAAATTGTGACATTACCAGTGGAGCTACACTGTTGCATAAAATATTGCAGAACTGTAGCACCACAGATAGTATCATGTGTATGTGTACAATCTGTGTTTGGGTTTAAAATTTATGAAATAGCATTAAATGGAATTGTGTAACTCTAAATATTTCAGAGAACTCTTATTTTACTTTTATTCCTTAATCCATGTCTCCTCTCCGTAACAGGAAAAAGGAAGAGATTTTAAGCATGCATATTTTATGGCTTTGAGACTTAAGCAGAGGTGTGAGGAGCTGAAAAATTTAGGATTGTCTTTGAAACATTAACTCACCCATATTGCACACATGCACCATTTTTTTAAGTAAAGAGTTAAAGACATATTTTAAAGGCGTTGCAATTGATATATACTAATATTCCTCATTTCTCTGATACTCGTGCATTTGTGTTAATAACATTTATTTCTTGCTAGCACAAGGCTTGGAGTTAAATATTTAATTCAACTTCAGTTCATGGCTAGATCAGTAGCTTCAGCATTTGGTGTAGCATGCTTAGCATGTCAGTATGGATAAGTAGTATGTGCACAATTTATTTGTTAGATTAAATAGCATCTAGTGCTTTATCGTATGAAATTTCACACCATTTCTGTCCAGTGACTTATCTTTACCCCTAAAGTCTGAGCAGTTTTTCTCATCAATATGCAGCAATCTGTTACTAATTTTTGAAATGCACTAATAAGAACGATTTTTCCTATAAATTTATTTAAAAGGGACATTAATATCTTGTGATAGATACGCTGCTTAATTACCAGCAAAATGTTTCTGACCTACGCAGGCTAGGACAGGTATGCTGTGGGAACTGTAGCCTCGCAGTCTGTTTCAGAACCAAAAGTAAATAACTCTAAGATAATGATAACGTGATGTTTTTCCTTCCTTAATTTGTATTTCTTGTATTCATGTCCAAACCAAACCATAAAAGAGGCTCTGACTGTGTCCCTGAGGTGGACCGAGCTGTCTGTCAGCACTCACCTGCTGTTAACAAGTGAGATTAATCGCAGCATAAGCCAGTCTATCTACAGCCATGCTGCTGAATGGCAGAACTCAGTTTTACTGTCCAGAGCTTTTTGTTTAGAGCAGCAGCCCAAGTGTGTGTGCTTGCACAGGCACACACACACAAACACACGCGTTCTTCTCTCTTTGTAATTGTTTTGACAGTGCCATTAACAGGAGTTGCCCTACGGGGCCCTTTAGGGTAAGTGACATGCATGAGGAGTGATTTTCATCCCCACAAGTTGTGCTGCGATTAAAGTTTGGCCTTGTAGCGTGGCTGCCTAGCTCAGAAGCAGCTCCTTGTGCTTCCTCACCCGCTGCAGTGCCCGAGACTGCCCCGAGCTCCTTTCCCTCACCGTGAGAGCTGCCACAGGGCCCAAACTGGCTCTGGGTTGTGAGGCTGTGTTTAGCTCAGTCTCTTGTCTCAGCTCCTCACTCCTAGGACTCTTCTCACTTAGAAAAACTTTTTAATAAAGTTGTGACGTGTGGACTGTCTTTTAAATCCACAAGAAAGGTTGATTTGATGGAGTGGTGCCGTCCTGTGAAGGTATTACCTAATTTCAGTTCTATCTCAGTGAGCTTATTCACTCCCCTCACTTTTTTCCTGGTTTTGAGGACATTTTAGTCAATTATTACAAGGCAAACTAAACATTTTCAGCTCAGGGTGCTCAGTTGCACCTACAAGAGAGAGACTTGGTCAAATTCTGCGCCAAAATCTGTTTTGTTCAGCCCCGCTGAGGGAGAGAGTAATGGGGTAACGAAACTTGCTGCAGGATCTGGGTTGTATATATCCTGATTATGTGTATTTTTAGGCTGTGGATGTTTAAAAGGAAGTCAGGTTTTAGTATCTGACCCCAAATAAACAATATGGATATATACATAAGGATCCAGATAATTAATGGGTTGTCTTCCATGGTCTTCTCTAGAAAATGTATTCAACTTGTGGCCTTTGTGTACTCCTAGAAGAAAAATCATAACATAATTCTCCCACAGAACAGGGGTAAGTGGGAGTTGAGTGGTATCTGCACCAGCCAAAATTTTCAGTAGAATAGGTGTTAAGTTCAATTTCTAAATCTACGGTTGGCCTCTGAAACAAAAGCTTTTTGTCTGGACTTTTCAAAGGTTCTTGCACCTCCTAAGCTTGGTAGGAGTAGGTGGTTGGTGTGAATGAAAACCAGCCAGGTTACCGAGGAGCCGTCGTCAGTTTAGGAACTGAGCTGTGAGTGTAACTTTGTGTTTAGTGGCACTGTAAAAAGCAAATTGTGGCCCACCTCCACCTTTCCCATCTGTCTCCTAATTGGTCTCTTAAGCAGGAGACAATAATTTTGCTAAATTATTTTGCTAATAAGAAGTTTTTCGTATGAATCGTCTCGGGCCAGCATTTTTAATGTGTCTGAATGGAGAAGGTTGGAGATATTTGGTCAGCTGTTAACTCTGTCACATCTTTGTACAACTTTTTTCTACGTAATTAAAAGCTCAAAGTACAGAAGATATCAGACTGTTTTCTGGGTACGACAAACTGCAAAGCCGCTTTGCTTTTTAGGAAAGTTGTTTGTCGTTACTTATGTTTATTAAATAACGATTAGCAGCAGCTGTTACTTTGTCAGAAACAGGTTTTTTTATATAAGACTGTGGAAATAATGTGTGCATTCAGTCCAGTATAATTGGAAATCTTATAAGGACATTTTTCTTATTTTAATAATTTTTTGTGTAATTATTTATTTCATTCTTAAATATTTCTAAACTTTAGCATAGAAACACTAGAACTTGCACCAGCCAAGTGTAGTGGATTAGGTGGAAATGTACTTGAATGGAAATGCCTTTGTTTCGGGGGCTCGGGCCCTGAAAGGCAGGCAGTGTTCCAATGCTGTGGTGGTGGGGAACTTTCCAGAAGGACCCACCACAATACTGAGCTGAACACGTGCAAGCTGTGGCGTGGGCCAAGCCTTTGTGCAGTTATTCTCCAATGGGCCTTGCTGTCAGCCCTGTGCACGTGTCAGTGCACTGCAGTGCACTGTTCCTCCCCTTTCCCCATTCCCAGGGTGTCTTCCCAGCTCCACTTACAGGCAGCAAAGGGCTTCCATATTCTGTCCATCCTCCAGGCATCTTGTTACCTCTTTGAAGTGAGCATGTCAGGAAGAAGAAAATGGCCCAGAGCCTTTCCTTGAAGATGCTGCAGGGGCCTTACTAATGGTCTCTGCAGGCAGATGGGATTCAGAGCCTTACTGAGCTGGGAATTCATTGAAACTTTCAAGGAACAATTAGAGGTACAAGGTGCTTAATCTAACAGATTTAATATCAACATGCATTTCATGCCTGATTGTTGGACTGTGTCTTCAACAAGTGCTTACACCATCTAGAGCAGCCCAGCACACTTTGTGACTGTACTTGGAATATGCTGGCATATATTTTAGTTCCAGTAAACTACAGGGAGCTCAACAGTGCATCAAAAACTGAAGTCTGTCTTCAGGAAGAGCAGACACAAGGGCTAAAATGCACTATAGAATGGACAGGGGGGATACAAATATGTGTGGGATGGATAAAACCCCAGATATTAGTCTGATATGGGCAAGCTGGATTGTGGTACAGTGAAAGTAAGGTGAACAAAGTGTAAATTGACAACTTTTGTTTTAAATCATGACAAAACTGACAGGCAGTGTTATTTATCAGCAGAATATATCCCAAGGGAACGTGGCAAAAGTTGCTTGATAAACAATGGACAAAGCAAAGCTTTGCTCATTGTATCACGTGGAAAAATATGGCACTGAGAGAGATGCTTATGGTAAAGGGGTTATGGATTTATCTCTGCTTTCAGTGGTTGTGCAAAGGATTCAAGCACAACAGTAATCAAATGTAACTGGGTGAGGGAAAACGAAGACTTACTTAAACTCTGCAAACACAAGAAACCTGATGGATTATCATAAAAACAGGTAAGGAAAAAAAATGGACCAGAATGGCAACTTCACAGTCATTTATAGTTACAGTTCTCTGAGAAAGGTGCACACAGATTTGGATTTGGCATTTGATTTAGCTGTGGCTGTACTTCTAATTTAAGAGTGGGTAAAGGTATCTATCCCTTTACTTGCCTTGCAAATATTTTAAAATGAGCAAGCCAGAAAATACTTCCAAATAACCAGACGTATGTCCCATTTTTAGTTTTATTTCTTGCCCCACTGTAAATCATGCCTCTTCCTCCACAAGTGTTGGTACTGTGGAGCCACTGTGGGTCTATTGTGCAAATATGGGATATGTTCCAGTTTTCTCCTGCAGGATTAGTGCTCACCAGGGCACATATCATGGTGGGTTACATATATTCAGTGGGATTACCACTGGTGATGATGAGATGGCCATAGGAAATATGGCTTGTTGCTAGAAACCCTCAATGGAGGGCATATAAAGCAGTATCTGCCATAGCTCATCTAATGAATGTTTCTCTCATGTATTTGTTTCATGTAACTCCTATTCCTTCTTCAAACTTGCATTTTAAACTGATAGAAATTTCTAAGCCCTGCCTGCAAAACATATTCCTGTAACCTGGCTTCAGTGACACCATTTTGTCAGTAAACCTCATAGCAGAGCAGGGAAGCTCTCAAGCTCTTCACGTGATGGCAGTAGCTTGAAAAAAAAGCAACAGTTTTTAAAGTGGGGAAAAACTTTGTGCAAAAAAGCAAAGAGTTTTTCTTTAATGCCGGGAAGTGCCAGAAGTGAGGGTGCTGACCTGTGCATTTCTGGTGTTAAACAGCACCTGGGTCACCTGGGACTTGCTATTCCATTGTACTGGTGTCTGCACTTGCAGCCCTTGCTGTGTGCGGAGACCCAGACCAGCTTTCCAGCACGAGAAGAGATCTCCAACTCAGTCCTGACAAGGTCTTCGATATTTCCTTGCTTCTTAATTTATTTCCCAAGCCAAAGTGCTGCCAAACCAGAACATACTTAACCCTGAACAAGATCGGATAGGTTTATAGTGCCCTTCTTCTTACTGCGTTTTTTTAAACCTGTTGTATGTTGCAAGTAAGCATAGGTCCCAAAAGACTTCAGCAGAGCATGGATGACCTCAAACTTGCTTTGTGAAATGCAGCCTGATTATATACCCAGAATCAGCATGAGTATGTCCCATTAGGCTGGGTTTTTCCTTAGCTGTGAGGGCTGTGAGTGGGTTGCAAAGAAACGTTCAGTAACTTTTGAAGCATAATTGAAGCCACATCAATATCTGGCAAAAAGAAAGGAGGTGAGCAGGCGTGACTTTCAGGCAGATGTTAAGATTCAGTGATTAGTACTTAGATGCTTCTCAGTGACCAGTTTAATGGTTAATGTCTGTCTTGTAATGAGGGATCATTTTTATTTAAAGTTCAGCATTCAGATTCTCACGGTCATGCTGGTAAAACCACAGAATATTTTGATCAGTCTTTTCAACGCTTATATTTTAAGAGAATTAAGAAAGTGTGGCTGATAATGGATTTGGAAAGATCCATTTGTGAAGGAGAGAGTGACTGGAAAGCAATACCAAGATCCTTGATGATAGCATAAGATTTAGTTTTTTAGACCATCTGCCTTCTGTTTCTAGAAAATGAAAATAACTAATGATGTGAATGAAAGGATTGTACTTCAAAATTTTTCCACTGTAATTTCCTTCTACATTCCCAATCCTTTAATTATAATTTTCAAGCTTTGCATCTATGCAATACAGAAAGTTATTCCTTTGTTCTGCAGAACGAAATTGTGTGTACATTCCACTTGTTGGAAAAATAAAGCTTATTAAAAGACTTGATATAATTACAGTACCTTAGAATAGGTGTATTAAGGATAGTAGGATTAATGGGCAAAAGACAAGGGTATTATTTTCATGAAGTTTTGCTAAATTTCCTTTCATTATACTCTGATATGTGTTAACTTGGGAGATAATCAAAGTGCATCTTTTACAAATACCTTTTTAAGTTGAACAGTGACAGTTTAAAATTGTGACTCATTATTTCAAAAGTTAATTTTGCTCTGTTACATATTCTCTGTGACTATATTATACGTATTATTATAAATGTTGCCAGGAAAGTTTTAGGAGACACAGACTGTGAGAAGCACAAATGAAGGGAAATGCTAAAAACCTGAAAAATCATGGTTGTTTCTTCTTCAAATCATGGTTGTTTATTCTTTCAAATAATTTAAGTCAGCAGCAGATCCCTGATTCGAGGGTGCACCTTTGATATGTTAGCAGGATGGAAGCTGACTGCTTCTAGCTTCCAGAAGCCGTGATGTTACTTCAGAAGGGATTGCTTCGATATTTAGAATAGAAGAGGAACTCTGCTCCCTTTGTAACAGCTGCTTTCATATATGTAAAACAAAATGTCCTCTTTTTTCTTGTTCCTGTTTTGGCACGTGCAGTCTTCTACACAGACACAGGAAAGCAAAATAAACACATGTACCATATAGAAGAAGGCTCTTACAGAAAGTGGTGAAATGTAAAATTTGGTGTGGTATATCTATCTTAAGTAGAAAAAGTAGTTTTAAAGGTCAGTGGTTTGTGGAACATGTCCAAAGGAAAAGGAATGAAAAAAATTTTGAAATCTCAATTAACGTATCATCGTGACAGCTTTTTACATTGTGCAGATTTCTGTTACTTCTTGCAGAAAAAGGAAGTACTCTTTTGTAATTTTGTGTGAAGGGAATGTAAAAGATGCGTTTATGGAATGCCCTGTACCTTACTGAACCTAGCAGGGTTGCCTGTGGAAGGGCTTCAGTCCAGGCAAGTCACAGAATATTATGTATGTAGAGAGGCAGAAGACTCGAACTGCATTATGGTTTGATATCTTGTGGTAGAAATAAATCCGCAGTCAACTACACCTTTTTTCCCCCAGCCTTTCCATAAGAAATTTATGGCTTTTTATTGTTATATGGAAGTATTTTAGCATCTAAGTGAAAATATATCCTCCATTAAAATGAAGCAATTGACACTGCTTAGGGTATTGATGTGCGTTTTATGACTTTATGGGGAGCACAGACCTTTCCTCCAGAACACAGGATTTTGCAATGGCTCCTTTACAAGATTAAAGGCAAAGTGATTCAGATATTGGCAAATCTCTGCATCAAGTCACTGCAGTTTGGAGATGTGCATGTAAGGTAAGTCCTGGATAAGCCAGATACTGAGATTTTAAAATCTCACTCCAAATCCATCACTGCGAAGCACTAGACATCCAAGTGTCATGAACATGCTTGTTTGTAGTAAGCTTTTGTAGGAAGTGTCCTCTTCTGATCTGAATCAGGCAGATTCTTCATGTCTAAAGAAATGCCCATTGCAAATCTCAGTGAAACTATCCTTCTGCCATGTACTTTTGAGTTTAAATGGTTCCTGCATCCATCTTTCTTAGCAAGTTTTTGGACAATCAGGCTTCCTTCTATGTTTTCTGAAGTGCCAGTGTGGGAATGCCACGTTTCCTTTTTCTTCAATTCTTATCTTGCTTTCCCGTAGTATTTTGAGGAGTGGAAGTCCCCAATTTGCATAAGAACTGAGGAGAAGGAATATTAATTTAAAAGCAGAAAAATGCAGACATTTTACAATTGCATGATCTAACTTTTTCTTTATTATTCCAGTGAAGATTTTCTGCAGATCAATTTCTTTGCTTTCCCTCCCTCAATAAATACTGTTTATTAGGAACTAGGAACTATTCTCAGTATCAGATCCAATCAGTTCAGAATCCTGCAAAAGCTTTGCTCTGTAGCAATCTCCCTGGAGCTTTAACTGGGTCCTCCAACTTGTCTGTTTGCCTTCTGCAGCAGATGGGCACATACAGAAGAAATCATATATTCCAGGAAGCAAGTTTGTATCACCCCATTGATGAGGCACATCTGAATACTAATTTGATTTGCATTATAGATGACCTTGGTGAGAGTAAAGTGATGTACAAATTGAACTGTGCAACTGGTTGCTCTCTGTGTGCTCTATTTTACTTTCAAGCATTTCCCTTACAAAATGTGACTGTTTAGTCTTTGAGGAATTGGAGTACTTTTTGGTGAACTTTGTTACTGAGGAGCATTAGGGAGCTCCTGTGTCTTTGACAGAACACATACATTCCACGTGAATTCCATGTGTGTAGGGCATGGTATATTTGCAGAGCTAACACATTGCTCTTTAGAACTTTCTATATTGCACTATGGAGTTCCAGCAAAGCTGCAAGAGAGGGGTCCTTCCTCTGTACAGCTTTGTTTTCAAACCTTCCCGGGAAAGCGATCATACGTGAGGATCACAGCTTGTAACACTTTGTAATGGCTATGAAGGTGCTTCAGCCTAAATAAATCCGCACAAGTGTTGCTATGTATATTGTTAAATATTCTGCTTCCATATTACTGCAGTGTTTCTGCCGGTGACTTGGCTCTTTCAGGCAGAGGTAGCCTTGTAAAACTCAGGCTTTGCCTGGATTACTTACATTGCACGTTGATAGGTATGTGCTGGTACGTTAACTCTATCTTCATGTGGGTTTTATGGGGGTACTGTAGATGTATAATCTGCTCACTCTGAACGGTGCTTATGTATCACCTGTCCTGCTTTCCATTGATCTCCAGGCTATCCGGTGCACTCTGGTGAACTGTAGTTGTCAGTGTTTCAAGCCTGGGAAAATAAATCAGCGACAATGTGACCAGTGCCGGCATGGATGGGTAGCACATGGTAATACTTGTTTTTACAATCTATAGAAAACCATTTAGGATCCTCATAACTATAAGATGCTTTTTGTGTCACCCCTCAACCCCCACACCAATAGTAGTTGCATTCAATTTTCTCTCTTGGGACTCAAGTTTATTTACATTATGTGATTTTTGTTTTCAGCCCTGAGCAAACTAAGGATTCCAAACCTCTACCCATCAAGCCAAGTAGAAATAGTTCAATCCAATGTTGTCTTTGATATCAGTAGCCTCATGTTGTACGGAACCCAAGCCATTCCTGTGCGCCTTAAAATCCTGCTCGATCGGCTTTTCAGTGTTCTGAAGCAGGAAGAGGTGATACAGATTCTCCATGCTCTGGATTGGACACTGCAGGATTACATACGTGGATATGTGCTACAGGTATTTAGAGGGGTTTTTTAAATAGAAATATGACAGTTAAGTAGTTTTCTAGCTTAATCTTCTCAGTGGTTCACAATGTGTTAACAGCGTGGTGCATCTGAAAGGCAGTAATAGACCTGTACGAGCTTAATGCCAGAAAAGAAAGGGTAGATTTCTGGTGACTGCTCTCTTTTTTTACTTGGACTTAATTGAAATCTTTCTACTTGCTCAAATCTAACAACAAAGATAAGCGAAAATAAAAATCAGAAGTTACTGGTACTGTATCAAAATAAAGGCTTTAGAATTTATTCCAGTATTATTTAAACAGTGAGTTTGGTTTTATACAGCAGAATAATACATCAAGAAATAAACTTGCCATTATTTAAAACACTAGGGACAATATTCATCTTTGGTGTAGTGCTACCTTACTGGAGCTGCAGCCAGAGTGTATTTGGCCCTATGTGCTTACACTGATGTTAGTCCTTGCTGCTGTGGAAGTTACCTTTTATGTAAAGTAACATTATGATCTTACATTATGACATGAATCAATATTTAATGGTCTTGATAATCTTGCTTTTTAGTGTTAGGATTAAAAATATGGAATCAATTACCTTGAACCTCTATCACATGAAAAATTTATAATGTTACGTTCTTCATCATCTTAGAAACTCTTACACGCACTGTGAAAAATCTCAGTAGGCCATCAAATACATGTTCTGTGATAAAATATTTATTGTAGTTATTGGGAAAAGTTAGGCATAGCTAGAGTTTGAAAGAACTCCAACACTAGTGTAATTACAGCTGTGCTCTGTGAAAACTGGCAATAGATCAATACAGGTTCATTTGTTCTCTGATCTTAGTTGCTTGGAAGATTATTAAACTTGCAATGAAAGAATACTTGACTTAAATGAGAAGCTAAATCTTGGTCTGATTGCTCCATCTCTGCTGTCTGTGCTTACAGGATACTAGCTGTTGTATAAATAACGTGTCTTAATTTTTGTGGAAAAAAACAGTTTATTGAAAAGTAGTACTGTTAGTTCATGAAGAAATAATATCACCAGTGTAGTAACATTTGGAAGAAATTATCACAGACTTCACATTAATCCCATTTAAATTCAATGTTGTTATTGTTTTGCTAGAGAATAAATTTTAGTCCCTGAAAAAAATGAGAGATTTGAGGGGGAGGTGTTTTTTGTTTGCCTTAACTAATGTCTAACTCATTTAAATATTTTTGGCTTTAGGATGCTTCAGGAAAGGTGCTGGATCACTGGAGCATAATGACCACTGAAGAAGAACTGGCTACTTTGCAGCAGTTTCTTCGCTTTGGAGAAACTAAGTCCATTGTAGAGTTAATGGCAATTCAAGAGAAAGAAGGGCAATCAATCATAATACCACCACCAACTGCCAATTTGGATATTAGGGCATTCATTGAGAGCTGCAGTCCACACAGTCCTAATTTTTCTGCTTCCTTGGACAAAATGAGTCCCACCAACATTCATCCTTTTGAGAATATTGTAAATAACATGGCTTTCATGCTGCCTTTTCAGTTTTTCAGTCCAGTGCCTCCACCTTTGATAGGTTCACCACCAGAAAGACATTTGATTGAGCAAGGTCAAGACCATAGCAATGAAACCAAACAAGATCTTCAGATACCATTTTCTGAAAGCAGCTTCCTAACTTCTAGTTCTGCACCATTTCAAGTCGAAAATGAGAGGAACATAAATGGTCCAGATGTCACTAAAACAGAAGATGATGCCCTTTTAAGTGATTCCAGTTCACATAATACAGCAGCAAAGCTTGAAATGACAGCACTGTCTCCAGAAAACAAAATGAAATCTGTTGAAAAAAATGCTGGGCCGAGGAAAGGGCGTGTCTTCTGCACTGCATGTGAAAAAACATTTTATGACAAAGGTACTTTGAAAATTCATTACAATGCTGTTCATCTGAAGATAAAGCACAAATGCACCATTGAGGGCTGCAATATGGTGTTTAGCTCACTGCGTAGTCGAAATCGTCACAGTGCAAATCCTAACCCCAGACTCCATATGCCAATGAACAGAAATAACAGGGATAAAGATCTAAGGAATGGTTTGACCATTGCTGGACCTGGAGACAGTAAAAGGACAGAATTTACAATTTTAACTCCGGATAGCAGAACTATTTCCAGCTATGCCAGCTCTTGTACAGATTCAAAAGGCCAGGCTGGCTTTTCCAGTATTGGACACAACGGTGTCCTCTTTCCAAACCTGAAGACAGTCCAGCCTGTTCTTCCTTTTTACCGTAGTCCAGTCACACCAGCTGAGCTTGCCAATACTCCAGGTACTCTTCCTTCTCTGCCTCTTGTTTCCTCCTCAATACCAGAGCAGCTTGTTTCCAATGAATTGCCATTTGACATGCTCCCCAAGAAGAAATCTCGTAAGTCCAGTATGCCCATTAAGATAGAGAAAGAAGCTGTTGAGACACCCAATGAAAGTAGCGATGTTGCCAGTTCTGAGGATGATTCACGCCTGCAGGTGGTAAGCGATGGAGAGCTTGAGACCTGTGAGCATAAGATAGAGAAGCGGGTGACCGACAGGGTGGAAAAGCACCCCCATTCAGGTAATTCATGGAAATCTCTCTCTGGGGTAGAGGGCCCAAAGTATTTTGAATCTGTCTTTGCGCCAAATAACAAATACATCGAGGATATCTCTGAGAATGAATTGCAACACTGTGAGAAAGAGGTTAAACCAGAAGAAAACCAACCCTTAAAAATAGTTTCCCATGAGATTATGTATGAAGATCCAAACCACCACAGTGATGTTATAAAACCAATGACTGAACCCCCCATGTATATTAAAGAGCAGTCAAAGCACAGGATTCCTAAAAATGACTGCCCTGAATTGCAACACCACTTGCTGACCGGGGGCTTTTTCAGCACTTTGTCAAACAGGGGTGCTGCCATTCCTTGTTTTGAAGACTCTAAAGATATGGATCATGTCAGTCAACATGCACTAGGGATTCAGAAGGAAGAAAGCCGCTTTCATTGCGACATCTGTAAGAAGACTTTTAAAAACCCTTACAGTGTAAAAATGCATTTCAAAAATGTACATCTCAAAGAAATGCATATTTGCACAGTTGAGGGCTGTAATGCTGCTTTCCCTTCTCGTAGAAGTCGAGACAGGTAAGAAAATCATAAACAAAATTGTATTTATTTTATCATCACAATGGAGCCTAATTTGAAATTAAAATGAGTGTTTGAGGAATGGAGCCTACAAATATTTTCTGTGTATCCTCGTATAACAGGTATGATAACTTATCAGAGCATTCTTGAAATGAAAATCCATTGAAAGAAACATTTCCTTTCCACTAGACTACAAGGTATTAAATAAAGCCATGAAAATTTCATAACAGATAAAGACTGGAGTAGTTGAAAGAATACTTCAGTACATAAAGGGAAAGCCACAAGGGTATGAATTCAGCAATTTTCCAGTAGATGCATGTGTGGACTTACATGTTTAATATGTACTTTCATGTGTATTTTAATGTATACAGTGTCTTTAAATGAAAAAGCAACAAGGTCATTTTGGGAAATCTTCACTTTTCCTTTCTTTACTCAAGGATTTGGAACAGACTGCTGAGAAAAAGCCCGTAAGAAAAGCAAGATTAGTCTTTGTCAGCACAAAATTAACATTATGCAGTGGTAGTCAAACTATCACTATGTGGTGTGTATCCACATCAGTAGTGCTTTTCTCTGAGATTAAATACTAATTTCTAAACTATGGCATGAGCTTGATTCAGTTTAATGTTCATTTCATACTATATTCCTGTAATTAATTTTATTTCAGTCTGTTATGCACATAAACTGAGAAACAAGACCTGAAGCTTTATTGTTGGCCATCAGTGATGTATCTGAATCGGTCAGTGATAGGTAACAAACCTATTCAAGTGCAACGAAGTGTTACAAGTTTTCCAACTCCATAAGGGTGTCAGAGCAGCTTTTGGCTGCAGGAAGTGTGCCTGGATAGTAGTTCAGAGTGACACAAGGTTTAGATTGTCTGTAATCTGCTAGGAGTGCTGGAGCCAGCTGATGCAATCCAGAGAGAGGATGAGCCGGTCTCTTGAGGACTGGCCGCTGCATCTGAGATGCGCAGATTCATCTGCTGCTGGCAGGGCTTCATACCCTGCTGCCTGCATCTTCCCAGATGTGAATTCCTCTCCACTGTAATTGCGATATGGGCCACAGGAAAGAAGGCCAGCAGTAAAGATTTGCATTCACATGCCACAAATTCCTTCCCACACCAGTTGTGTTGAGATAAGTTTTAACATAGGTGCTTTTGGAAGATGGGTTAAAAAAAGAAAAAAAAAAAGGCAAGCCAGCTCAGAAAACATTTCACAAGCTTTGTACAAAACAATAGTTACTTGGAACAGCTTTGCAGAAGTTTCTAGACTTTAACATAGAGTAGTGTGACTACAAGTGCTAAATATTTCTGTGCCTTTTTGAACAATTCAGGATTCTGATTAAACCATGATGGCAAGGAGAAAAACAAATGTTTTGCCAGTATTACAATAAACTCAGCCTTCTAGACAAGAGGCTGTAAGTTCCCAGTGAGCTGATTGATAGTATTCGATGAGGAGCAGTGATTTTGTATGTTTTGGTGGTTTTAAACTGAATCCAGAGATGCCCATTTGATAACTGCAAGTTGCATATAATTCAGTATTCCTTTTTCAAGGAAGCTCCTGTCAAGAAAAAGCTCTGTACTGATGTGTACAGCTGCATCCTGGCCATGGTTACAGTACTTGAGATCATCAACCTTTTCTGCAGACTCAGGTGTCACTCCTTTCCTGCTTTGTCCATTGGGAAAGAGTATTGTTTCTTACCCACCTCAGTCCATTCTCTGATCTCAGTTCCGTTTACAGGTTTTTAGTCTGTCCCCCACCTCTTCTAGGCTCAGCACTAGATCTAGCAGAGCAGGCAGCTATCCACAATGCAGGACAGACTCTGAAACACTGATTGCTGTAGAGTTAATTCTGACACATGCCAGTGCAAGCAAGCTCAGACACCCATGTGTCACATGCGTAAATTGTTCATGTGCACTCCCAGTGTGGCAGCTGGTCAAATCCGAAGTGTACAATTCATGCATGCTACTAAATACTGATTTTCCTTTTCTTTGTTTATAATCATTATGAAACAGCTGTTAAGTGAGGTGAAACACTTTTTTGCTAAGCTTGTCTTTGTTCTTCTAGACATAGTTCAAACCTAAATCTTCATCATAAGCTTCTGACTAAAGATACACTGGAATTCAACAACCATTTCAATGCAACATACCTCTTGAAAGACATGGCTAAGGAATTTTGCCAAGATGTCTCTTTAAAACAACACGTTGGACATACTTCTGTAATCTTCAAAGGAATGAACAGAACAGGCAGCTACGTTTTTCCAATGAGCAAAATTACAGAACCCTGTTCTGAGAGTTATGGATACGATCCATTAAATGATGGAGCCGTTCTGGATCTAAGCACTACTTCCAGCATTAAATCTGAGAGCAGTGCTCATTCTTCTTGGGATTCTGACGGAGGAAGTGAAATATGCACCATGCCCTTGGATGATAGTGATGAAAGCTGTGAAGGACACAGCCTAATGCCCAATGATGAACTCTACCAAGACTGTAGTTTAATTGAGAAAGCTACTCAAAACTTTACGAATTCACCTTCCAATTTGCCAATAACTTGTCATATATGCCAAAAAACATACAGTAATAAAGGAACTTTCAGGGCTCATTACAAAACTGTGCATCTCCGCCAGCTCCACAAATGCAAAGTCCCAGGTTGCAACACAATGTTTTCATCTGTTCGCAGTCGGAACAGGCACAGTCAAAACCCCAATCTGCACAAAAGTCTGGCTGGGTCACCAACTAGCTTACAATAAGATCAGACTGATCTTAATTTATTTCTGCTAAGAATTAATCATTTCAATTAAGGAATGCGTTAACATTCATTTTATTTAAGCTCATTTGACTTCTAGCCCACTCAACAACCACAGTCAAATTCTTTTCTCCTGTGTGTGCTCTCCAGCAGTTTCAGTTAGCAAAGCTTGGTGCTGTAGTTTTTGTATTGTTTGGTTTGATGTTGAACAGCTAAAACTTCTGTAAGGAAAACATCTTAGAAATGGGGGAAATATGGAGACATTAACTAAAATGTTTCCGATACCTGTGAAGTATTACTTGCCACAATAGGAGCTTCCAATGAGAATCATCGTTGCTTGTGTTTACACGTTAAATGAGTTGTTGTGTTGTGTAAGAAATGAGTAATGATTGGGGTGAGTTTCCTCTGGTTGGGTTGTGAATTTTGAGGCCACCATTTCGTTCCTTAGACCTTAGTCTGAAGCTGACTTGCAGTATTAGTAGAACAGAATATTTGTACTTAACTGTATCCCAAAATCCAAAAGAGAAAATACATATTTGGGAAAACTCTGCATACAGCCCAAATCTTCTGAAAACCCTGCAGTCCTTAGTCTTTAGGTTTGCATTTCACTTGAGTACAAATTGCAGTATTTTGGATTTCTTAGAATTTAATACCATTTGCTTTGCAGGAAAAGGGGCTACTTAACTTGTTGGCAGAACAGCCTGAATAAATCCAAGGCATTCTGATAAATTGTAGTGGTAGCAAGAATGAATAGGTTAAGCTAAAATTTTGAAACTACAGCAAATGCATCCATAAAATAGGGGGGGAAAGTAAGCCCTTTAATTTAAAATGCACTTTTTGAGTTCTACTTTCAGGAAGAGAAAAGTTTTATTAAAAACAGGGGGCAAAAATAAAAAGGAAAAAAAAACCCCAACCAAGTATCCAAACTGCTTAAGAGTTCGAGGGTGCAGTTCTAAGCCTCTGAAAGAGATAAAATGGATGCAGTAGATATCTTTCATGATGCAGCAGTTAGTTTCTCTTACCAGTGGGGGATAAAATGTGTTGATCTTTGTAACAGTAGAAGAATGCTTACTCTCATTCACACCTCTTTTTTCTAAGAACGTTGTTCAATATCTGTTAAAATGTTTCATATCTTTGTACTTGCCCCCGTAATTAACAGTATTCTGCATTACGTTCTATGCACTTAAGAAGACTGGCCTTGCATTGTATTTAAAAAACACTTTAATATTTAATTTGTAGTCACATCATACAAATGCTGTGTGTGTACTAGTGGTGTGTCCTCTTTGAATCATTTGCAAAGAGGAAAAGAAAGAAAGCAAGTCTTACAGTACCTTTTTTTTTTACTTTATTCCACCAGTGGAAATCTGTTGATCAATTCTAGTATGCAAGCATGACATTGACAGCACAATCTGTACATATTATACCAAAGTGCTTACAGTATTTGTGGTTTCTAGAACTAGTCTAGTTTTCCAGTATAACTGGATCTTAGTCTTTATTCATTTTTGTGACTGAATAAAAATAGACTGAAATTCAGGATTTCATATGTATGTAGAAAGAATAGTACAATGCTATTGCCATATGTCTTGATGTTTAATTTATTCTAAAAAATACTATGGTATTGTAACCATTTCATATTGTATAAAAGAAACAAATGTGGACTGAATATTTCACCAATTCTTTTGAAAACTGGTTTGTGTGTGAGTATGGGTTATGCAAGGAAAAAACAGGACACAGTTGTAAATGTTTGTGCTCACTAGAAATGGTTTCCATGCATTGTGTAAAGTAATCTTCTATTTTTTTAATTTACTGTAGGTTTATGTGATAATTTAAAATAATCCATTTGTGCTTGAAGCCATCAGGAAAAAATACTAGCCTGCGGAAAGTTGTGCCATTGCTTTGAGGTTTTGTGTTCTGGGGGGAGTTGGTGTTTTGGTTTTTTGGGGGGACTAGGGTGGTGTTTGTTTTGTTGAGGTTTTTTGTTGTTGTTTTCTTTGGATTTTTGATAGAAACTTGTATCAGTGGGGGCCATAGTTTGAAAGGTAAGGGCACAATCACAGGAGACACAGTTGCTCCCAGCCTTTTGATAGTATAAATCAATTATTTGTTATCCAGCTATTTCAAGCTTTTTTTTTTATATACATATATATATAAACCTTTTTGTTTAATCACTAACTGGTTTTTTGAAACAAAATGTGATGTAAACTAATGTTGTAATGCCCATTTATTTAGTTTTCACTGTGTCAAAAAAAAAGAAACACATTTGTATACCCTAATAATTTTGTATGTGTTAATAAAAACCAATAATAATGCCTCTGGTTGATTCAGAGAAGTAGGCTTTTTTGCTTGAAAAAAATGCTATTCTTAATTTTTATTTTAAAAAAAAAAACAATTTCTGAAAACACATTCTGTCTGTAGAGAGCACTGGTGTGACAATGGTACTGACTTATTCCATAATAAGGAAGTGTCATTATTTTAATGAGCCATTAGAAATAATGTAATAAATGTTGTCAGATATGTTATTGATTTTTTTTTTTCCTTTGTGCAGTAGGCAAGGGTAGCGATTCGTTTAAAAGCTGTCAGCTAATTAGAAGGTAAATATCTCATCCTCAAGAGCTTCACTGAAAGACACTTCGTGCCCTCTTTATTCTTTATATTTCGGAAGGGTTTGGTGGGGGGTTTTTTGTTATTTCTCAAAAATCTGGGCAGGATGGGAGATCTTTCAGAACAGGCTAACCCTTAGTACCCCTAGAACAGCATATGTATCTCATGAAGCATTTGTGTAGCTCCCTCCTCCTAATGACCACAATGTGGCTGGACCAAGCCTTGACATCTCCTGTTAGTTTTAAATATGTGTGATGCTTATAGCAGCCCGTATCACATATTCACCACAGATGTTGAAGGAAGTAACCTCACTTCAGAATAGTAGTACCATTATTTTTGGAGCTTTTCAGAGTCGGTCTGGAAAGCTGAAGCAGCTTCCCCTGGCTGAGGCTCAGTTCCAGAGATGTTCACATCTGCAATCTGTGAGTATGTGCAGTTGGGGGCTCAAATATTTGCCTGAGATTTGAACTGGGCCTGGACATGCCAACCCTTGCTGTTGAAGTATGTTGCTCCATTTTTTTTTTTTTTATTTGTTATCTTTTTTTCTTCTTCCTTAGAAAACAAGAGCCTCAAAAACTAGATCCTGTCATCTTTCTGTGACTCCAAAGGAGAAGGCACAGACGCACTACTACTACCTGCGGGGTAGCCACTGTGTTTGAGCATTCAGTTTCAGAACACAGGTATTTTGAACAGTTTGTGGTAGCAAATCTATGTCCCTCTGGAACACTGAGTGTCCTGGTGCCTATGGGGGTATTTGCAGAAATCTGTTTCGGATGGAGTGTAAGGGATCTGTTTTTATAGCCCTGGTTTTCCAAGTACTTTGAAAAGAACTGCGGCAAAACCAGAGGCTGTTGTTTCTAATGAATCTCTACTGAAGTTATACACTGCAAAACCCAGCAAAGTGGAGAAACAAGTTCTGAAAATACCTGTCTGATGCCCTCCATTGAATAGGGGAGCCTAAAACACAGCTAAACTATTTGGACTTAATCCAGGGATTTTTAAATAGAGTGCCAGGTCCTCCTTGAAAAGGGTTCACGAGCAATTTCTGATTAACCAGTGAGCACAGATTTAAGAAAAGCAGCTAAACTAAAAACACCTTTAGAGTTTAAGATACAGCCCATAAGGATTCCATTCAGCCTGCAAGTGAGCATTCATTTCCAAGCTGAAATGAGAGTTCAAACTGGGAAGGAGACAACAGTGCAATAAGAGAGGGAAGGTTGGATCAAAGGTTTTGTTCAGAGCAGCATTTACTGTCAGTCCCCCTGATTTGAGGGGAGGGCAGGACAAGGTTTGAGGTTGAATTAAGTATGCACAGCGTGATCGAGTCAGCTTTGAATGACTTGGAAAACTTTTGGAAAACTCTCGAGCAGGTTGCTGGCTGGAGAGATTTCCACGTAAGCTGAGCGAGCATGTTTCTGCAGGTAGACTGGCTTTTAATTTCCCCTTGCCTTCACCCCTCACCCCCTGGCTCCCCTTGCCTTTAGGCAGCCCTTGGATTATGTGAGGTTGCTAACTTGGAAATGTACTGTTGAAACATCACCCTGTTGAACAGTAGCCCTGTCAGCTCCGTTCCCTGTGAGCATCCTCCAGCTTTTACGTGTGGTCTGCAAAGAGGCAAAGGAAAGGTAACACGTGAAGTGACAGTCCCCCTCTGGTGAGCACTCCATCTAATTCTGCACTGGTTTAAAGCTTCATGGGAGCCTTTGTAGCTTTTTATATTGTGTCTCTGTAGCTCCTACCCTAAACTGGTAAAATGGACTGTGAACTACTGTCCGTTATTGCCTGCAGATGCTTGTGTTTAATAAGCAGAGAAGTTGCTTTGACTGCTGAGTGCAGCACTGAAAGTTTGTCAAACTTGTGCTTGCCAAAGTCTCTAGCAAAACTCTCATTAGTTTGGACTGTGAGGAGGACCATATATCAGCATCATTCTACAATTTTTTGAGGTTTTTTTTCTTTTCAGTAAATTAAGGCCAATCCAAACATGTCTTAAGTGTGAGCTGATTCTTTGCTTCAGTCTTTTAAATCTTTGGTCACTAGTCTTCTTGTTCTGTTGTTTCTGCTCACTCTGTGATTTCCAAAAAGTGTTATTTTTATAATATTGCTGCTAATGTTAACTCCTGCATCTGCCACTCTTTAGAAACTTGCAAACTTAGGTAGAGGCAGTCATTGAAGGCTGTATGGTCTGCAGGTAATTTCAAGTCTGAGAAACTGTCAGGGTTGAACTGTGGAATTAGTTACCACTTTTTGGAAAAGCACGTTGGTGGCTGCTTGAAAAAAGGAGAAAAGTTCCTAGATGGACACACCATGTACTAGAAAAAGCTCGTGCCTTCCCTGTCACATAATGGTATGAGAGAGAGAGAACTCTGTACTTAGAAGCTTCCCTGCCCTGACTTTTTCAGTCTTTGAGTCAGACTGTAAGTTCTTAAGATGTGTAACCCATTTTGTATTCACTCCCTGTCTGTACATCTCCTGCCACAGACCAGTGTTTCTCAAGACCAGGAGCCCTGTCTGCCCTTCTCACTGAAGCCTAAAGCCAGTGAGATTGACTGTCAAGGAGGAACTGAATTATCCTGGATTGTTCTCACCTCCTCCTTGCATCCATTAAAATTCAGAAACAGCTACTCCTAGCATTTGTTCAGTCACCACAATAAACTGCAATGGCTTCCTAATTTTTTTTAAAAATAGGATCCTAGAGTTGCAGGTAATATATTACTGTTAAGGTACTGAGCAACTTGCACTGCAGTAAAACTGAGCAGACAAAAAGATTTCAATCTGAGTTCTCATTTTAATTCCAAAATTATTATTTCTAACTATAGTCATTATACAAGCTGTTTTCTAGGAAAGTACCTTATTTGAATCTGCTGATTTATAAGAATGACAATATGTATATGCACTCCAGGCATAGGTGATTTATGCACACGTATATATCAATACAGAGTAAAATTGCATATGCACAGGGCTGCATATTCATGTTAAACCTAATTCTGTTCTCATTTATGGTAATATAAGTTGGGAGCAATTTCAATGAATTCAGTAGAACAGGGTTTATAATACTGGAATCATGTCTCAACAAGGATCGTTAGTTACACGTGTGAGTACATGGGCCCATGTTGGCTGCTTACACTGCTTTGTAACTGCTAACTTACTCAAACGGGTCACAATGTAATACTGTGAAAGAAAAAATAAGTTTTTACTTATTTCTACACTCCCATCTCTGCTATAAATGACTAGTTTGCAGCAATATTTCTACATGACCAATGTAACAACTGTACTCGTGTTACCTTTGCTGGTAAGAGATCCTGCGCAGATAAAAACCGCTAACTGAGTGAGCTTGGCCAGTTTAGGCAAGTTCAAAATCTGGACAGATATGCCTTATGACATTCTGACAGTCTCCAGCCAAAAATTCTCAAAGAGAACAAAATGTGTGAGTGTATGGCGTATAGAGATGTGGAAGAACCAGGAGCAGCCAGAGTGACTTCAGAGGAGACGCTAGGAAAACAACATAACTTACTGGAGAGGAGACATGTTATTGCTGCTCTGGGAAGCCAACATCTGCACCTCTGTGTGGGATGATATAAACCTTACGTGGGATTCCTGAGCACAGAGAGGCCATGTGCAAGCGGGAGGTACATGCAGGCTTCTCGGGCTGTGAGCAGCTCCAAGGGAGTGTGCTCCAAGCTAGCGACTTGCCTAATGCTGTCCTGTGCAGAGTAAGGCAGGGCTTGGAAATGATATCTGCAAAAATGGGGGCTTCTCCCTCTTCAGGAAGTCAGTGTGCAGAGCTTCCACCTTTTGCTAATGGCCTGTAGATTGTTAGCCCCTTTCCCTTCCTCAGCATATCCAGGAAAAACTCCTTTGAGTGAAACCATCTACTGAGCTTTCCCAGCACTCTGCCTCCCCCTGCTTTAGCAAAAGATGCCTTCACTCTCTGAATACAAAGGACACTGTAGCTAGTGCTTCTGCTGTGCCCATCCTTATCCTCCTGCTGTTTCATCTCCTTCCTTTCCAAGGCAGGTGGGGGGTTGGTGGTGCACCTAGGTTTTTCTCACTTCTGTGGAGTTTGACAAAAACATCCAGGCTCTGTGTTTCTTTTTGTCTGTTTTACCTTGCACAAACAAGAATGAAGAAGAGCAGTAGCTGAGAATGAAACTGGGGTTCTGTAATTTGGAGAGCAGCCACGGGGTGGTTCCAAAGGGGGAAGGAGTGCATGGAGCACAGTTACTAAGGCGGATGGCATTTGTGTGTTACCACCATCCAGAGAAACAGATCCTTTTATGAGGAGTTCCTTCTTGAATATTATTTGTGGCAGAAAGGGAGAAAATCTTTCTTTGTTGAAGAAAACAGTAGGAACTGAATGGAGCAGAACCCATTTTGGAAGCTGTGCAGGCATGAACAGCTACTGCCAGTGAGTGGATGCTGCCAGTGCCAGTGTGTGGGAGATCAAGCAGGAATGGAGGAATATCTGCATGTTTAAATGAATGGGGAAACTTCTGTTGTCTCTGTTCGTACTCTTTTTCCTGTTGCATTTGGGAATGCTACTCTCCCTTCTTTTTCCTGTATTCTGCTATGATTGTGTGAAGAAACCTGTTTAAGGGTACAGTTGGAAAGCAGTCTCAATTTCCCACCTGTCTCTTTATAGCACTTTTTATGATAAAGGGATGGGCATTTCCCCCTTACTCAGACTACGCAGTTCAGCTGGAAACAAAACCCCAAAAAACGGTGCCTGTTCTCACATGGAGCTGCCAACACTGCATTACACACACTGCTCTCTTGCTAGTGCCCTTGAGCAGATGTAAGATGAGTCTGGTGCGTGCTCTTCATGCAGAGGAGGGGAAGGCTATCTACAAGCAACTGAGCTGGTTTGCATGAAAACTCCAGCCATAACTCTTACCTTTCTGTTTAAAATTAAGCAAAGATCTGCAGACGCATTTTATCGCACACTCAGAGCAGTATTTTTTGACCTCATAAGAAAAGAGAGTAGCACAAAGGCTAGGGTGTACACTGTGATACTGCAGAACATTCAAGAATCTGGTTCCATAGAATCCTTTTTCTGTCCCTATGGAAGATTATTGCAAGTGTAGTTTTTGCATGATGTTATATTCCCCCCGTCTTTGTTATTTTAACCAAATCATCAGTATTCACAAATAATCACCTTCTCCATGACTAGTCTTGTTTACAGCAATGTAAATTACTGGCTTTAGAGCTAAGGAGCAATAGCCACAGTTTGGTCAACTGGCCTCTCCTTCCTATTGCCCTTCTCTGTGACTGAAAGAAATTAATTTGTTGTTAACTGGCATTTATTTTGTTCTACACATCAGGCTATTACTGTAGGGAGTGGGTGATTTTTTGGCCGTTCTCTAGGTCTGCCCTGTGAGGACGTGGTCAGCACAGGTATATCCTGCTGCACTCTTCTGGCTGGAATTAGAACTGGCCAGAGCAGCCTTTTCATTGCTAACAGCAGGAGGTGATGCTGGTTCTGCCACATAGTAGAGACTGTGTAAAATCTAACAGAGGCATGCTTTAGAAAACTGAAAATCTGAATTTCCTTTCCTTTTGTTTCAAGTGGTTCATAGCAATAATACCCCAGGCAATGCCTCATTGACATGGATTCCTTACAGCACCCTGTGTTTTGTCCTGTGGGGCCTGTTGGTCATTGTACCAGACCAAGATCATGGAGTGTGCAGCACAAACCAACTGTTACTGCTTCAAACATCGGGATAATAAATACACATGGTCATGTTAAGTAATGGAAATATATCCAGTGCTGCACATCTGGTTTAGGGGATGCATTAACCCAGACAAAAACAATAGTCAAATAGGGAAAGTAGAATAATTTCCAGGTCAGTAATAATAACTGTTCACACAACACTCAGGGGAAATCAAACACACAAATTTGCATTCAGATATGTGCTACAAACTCAAGAAGTCTGCATATCCTTCTAGAAAAGCATGCCAAAATTTCTTTGAAAAGCTATGGTTTTAATCACATTAATTACATGTTGGATTTGGGCAGAAGACCACCATCATGACATTACATCAACAAATTTTGCACTAATATAAATACCACAAAGAATCCTGCAAACTAAAGTGAGCACACTCTATCCCAGAAGTCTCTGCAGAACATGGTTTAGCAGAGCAGACCAGCAATGTCACCCTACTTGGTGCCCTGCTTCTGAAATTTAGAGTACCTTATGAAGTAGTGATGCTTTTCTAGAAGGGAAGACTTCTGATTCTCAGTTTCTCCCTTTTTATTTATAGTTTCTATCTTCATATCAAATTACAGCTCTTTCTTGGATGTATTTCTCTTGTGCTTTAACATGGATGTAAGTAGAAAATCCCAAAATTGCACAAATCCTGTGAACAGCAAAGAGTGCACTTTTTTCCTAACTTGACATCAAAGGAGAGTCTCAGGGCATTTCAAATGAAGATAAAAATGTTTAATTCTGCATACAGAAGATGCTTTCAAGTGAAACATACATTGCAAAGAGAATGCTGGGTGCCTCCCCAGAGTTTTGGCTTTGCAACCTCTCCGAAGGCCCAGGACTGAGTCACAAGCACAGCCTGAATGCTGTTTTGTTGCTGTTCTTGTTAAAATAATTATATGCTGCCACGTTAGCAGAAGGAGGTTACTGTATGGAAGAAGCAGCTAGGGGTAAGTGGATATTCAAGACAGTTGTGAGCTTTATAGGAGCTCCGTTTGACCTGGAGGATGGTCCAAGGTTTTGGGTCCAGGTGTGTGACCCTGTGTCCGTCCTGGTGCAAGTTCCACCTCCCAGCCTTGTTGTCTGTTAAGGACTGGTGCCTTAATGCATACAAGGGCATGCACCCAGGCTTGTTTTCCTTGCTTAAAATGCACTCACAGTATACTTGGGTTGCTTTGAGGTTTGTTCTATGTGATGCAGTGACTTTTTCATCCCCTTTTTCCCACCTAGGGTCCTGGCACCAGAAGTGCTGTGCTCTTCTTAGCAGCTACGTGGCTTCTTTGCACCAATGCAAAACTTCAGAGCTATAATTTGATTAAATGAAGGAAAAGGGGTTTTCTTTTTAGTCCTGAGAATTCTTACAGAATCTAAACCTAAGTGGGAATTAGAAATGTGAGAAAAAGGACCCAAGCATAGAGAAATTAGTTGCTGCAGCACATTACAGTAAATGTGGTTTGGGAAAGCTCAGATATTCATCACTGTATTCCTCCAGCCAGCCAGCCCAAAACATAATACATTATAATTCCAAGTGTAGTTAGTATTCCATTTTTATCTGTTGTTTACAGGGTGAAAACCAAGCCCAGTGTTGCATCCTTACTCAAGGACCATGTTGCAACATCTTTCTCATGTGGCCTGTGACACAAGGAATGATTATTCACATAATGAAATCATGGCCTTCCTGTTTCCTCAGGCCTTTTGCCCTGAAAAGGTGACTCTCACTTTTAGATGCTAACTTTAAGTAGCAGCACACAGCAAAAGTACATTATTTTTTAATTTTTAAAAAGGAATACTGTCTGTGCAATGTCAGGATGCAGGAATTGACAGGGACTGTTGGAATTACAGTGTCTCATCAGTCAAAAGCCTTGAATTCACACCAGCAGGTAACTGAATTAATGGAACTCACTTTTGTAAAACAAGTAAATAATGGCAGCATTATGCCTAATATCTGACAGGTGGAATAAATATGAGAATATTCTTCTTAAAGTATTGAAATATTTGCTGGGGTCTTAATGTCTGTGGCTCCAAAAACTGAGAGTAAAGAATTTTAATCTCATCGCTCACACATTTCTCCAAATTGTCTGAAAATGTTTTTGCTATTGTTGAGCTTTTTTCTCTTGTTTTGTTTTACTTTGTAAAAGCTGGACCACATTCCAAGCGTAGAAGTGAAGATCTTGGATAGTTTGTGCACTTCTGCTTCTGTCTTCTGTTGTTCTCAGATTCTGCTCTCACATGTGTATTTCTGCTGAAGTCAGTATCTAGGGGAGAAAAATCTTTTTTCTAGGCCAATAGCAATCTCTATCAATAGAATGACACTTCTGAATGTTTTGCTATAGCAGACATAAAGCAAAAGGATGGATGTTGGGGGAAGATGTGTAGTAAGATGGCTCTGAACATCTCTGCTATGATAGAATTTTCCTAAAAAGACTAGATGCCAAGAAAAAATACTCACAAACCCTTTTTACTGGGTGTGGATTATGCCTCATATTCTGCTGGGTCCCTGGTCCATTCTTGCCTTATTTTATTTTCTTGAAGGTAGCTACTGAGAGGCCATAAATTTTAAAGCAGCAGGAAAGGAGGGACTTATTTAGAGGCTAAACAAGGACAGAAAGTTCCTCCATCTCTCTGCTTCTTTCACATGAAGTGAACATAAGAGTCCCTTTTGGACACAAAACAGGACCAGAGCACCTTTTGGTTGATACATTTCTTTATTCTGGTCTGTCATATGGTTAAAAATTCAGTTAATAGTTGAGCTCAAGGCAGACCTTTAATCTGTGATCAGATGGACTCACTTCGAGGTTGTTCAGGTATGAAACATGACAAATGGGCCTTTGATCTTGTAGCATGAGTTTGTTTTCCTTGCCATTTGTTTCATTTCTTCCAAATACAAGGTTTTTGAGTGGTCTTGGTCAGAAGATCTTGGCTCAGGGAAGCACTTTGAGACAAAACAGAATGTTTGTGGAAAACTAAGAAAAAAGCAGTAAGAAGGAGGGATATGGTCAATTGTATTTACTGTTCCGGGCCACAGGGATACTCGTGTGGCAGCTGCAGAGCTTCCAACCCATAATGAAACAGTCTTTGTCATTTCTGGCCTAAAGGAGAGTATTGCTGTCCTTGGCTTTAAAGGAGGGAAGGACAGTCTCCTCAGATGGAGTCTCTGATACTGTTGTGACTTTTAGATAATTTTCAGAGATTCTGAACATCCACAGCCTCAAATTAAATCTCTGTTTTTCCCAGACAATCCTCTCTCCCACTGTGGCTTCTTCCAGGGACTTTCAGTTCTAACATGATCTGGCAGAGTAAAAGGAGGAGGGAGTTGTATCTTCAATGTCATCCAGGCCTGCAACAGCTGTGTAGGAGGAAAGAATCAAACTGCAGAGTATCAGAACTGGAATTGAACCCTGATAGCCAGGTCTGCCTGTCAACTCACCATTATCATAATCCCAATACATTTCTTCAGCTGAATGCGAGGTCGAAGGAGAGGTTGGATTATGGTGCATGCCCAAAAAAATGAACATACCATTTCAAGTCAGAGACAATGCTAGCAAAACAAGGATCAGCTTTAGCTGGAATGTTGGTATTTGCTGGAAAAGAGGGAGCGAAACGTGAATTAAATTTTACCCAGAGTTTGCAAATCAAAGAACTACTGAATTACAAGTGATTTTTTCAAAGGACTCCAAGAATTTCTACCAGGTTACCAAGGGACTTCTGTCTCATGGTGAATTATAAGCAGAAGACAGGAGCAGGCATTGATTTGACTAAAATATTCAGTTTGAGACACAGTGGAAGTTTCTGCTGTTTGGTTAAAATTCCTTGTCCTAAATCACAAGCTGTTCCTCCTCTTTCACTTAATCCCAAAGGGATTGTTATAGCAGTGGACACTGAGTAAGTGAGCACATTATCAGTCTGTTCACTCAATAAATACCCCTTCTGCTATCTGTGCATGAACAGAAGGGAGTGAGTCCAAGCTGAACAAAGAATTACAGTGCTCTTGGAATTCAGCCTGCAATCACATCCCTATAATGCCACCTTAACTCCAGTATGATTCTGTTCTATGTTGGAGTAAATGTTGCTCCTCGGCTAAGGTGAGTTGTAGGCCTTGTGCCAGGTGTTGCAAAGAGCATTAATACCTTTCCTCGTCTTGCAGCTGTTGTTTGTTGTGTTCTAAGGCTGAATTTGTTTTCAGTATTTTTCTGTGTAACATTTGCAGCTTCCAGTACTGCCTCAATGCCCCAACTTGTAATATTTTGTGGAAATGAAGGGGCTGAGGGCTTGTATGTATGTAGAGTTAGCATATAATAATGCTGGTTTTTATGACATGAGTAAGAGCTGCTAAGAAATTGGCTTGTAATTCTTCAGGCATTCCCCACAGAAACTGCTGTGGGTCACCCCTCTGAGATGGGTGGGATCAGACCTTGCACATGCTCCCATGGTATTTGTCCAGTGGTCCTCTCCTTAGAGAAGCTGCTGGTGGTGACACAGATGTGCTGGCCTGGTCGCTGGCCTTGTTTCAATTTCAGATATGGGACTGTGGCTTTTGAACAGCTGGAGATGAAAGGAATGTGCACCTTTCACATCTCAGTTGGGAGACTACACCAGGATACGTTTACTGAGGTGATTTCAGGGTGAGCAGCCGTGAGCAGCATTTTGTTGTACCACATTTACTGTACTGTGCCCCACAAGCAGGAGGTGTGGCTCTACTGTGGGCTGGGGAAATCGTGGTGGCTCTGCTGCAAGGTTCTCGTGTCACACCATCCTCTGCCAGAACGAAACACCAGCAAATGTCTTGGCACAGAGGAGGGTAAGGTTCTTTCCTGAGGTGTGAGGGAAGGGAACTTGCCCCACCCTGATGATATTGTTTGAGCTTCAAAAGAGCCTCTGTTTGAGACTTCTGAATATTTCTTGGTAAATTGAGGTGCTGCACAGAGCAATTAGAGACCAGACCTCAAGGTAGAAATGCTTAATCCTTATTTTTAGCACCTTGCATTTTTTAGGCGCATCCCATCCAGTGAAGTAGATTAGTAAATAAAATAAAGACAGGGGAATGTAGGCATAAAAATAAATAATTTTGTCATAAGCAGATGGTACACTTGTATTAAAGCCAGATGAGATGCAAAGAGATTATAGCCTGAAAGCTAAAAGTCTCTTGGAGCAGTTCCCCCTGGGCATAGTTAGGTCTCAAGGTAGGGATCACAGTACACTCTGAGAAGATTGAAGTTTCTTTTCATTGCTTCAAATGAGCTTATCTGTTTTGCATGCAAAAGCATGATATTTACAGTTTAATAATTCTCTGATGAAGGGCTCTTAGTTCCTAAATTCATTGAAACATTGGTTTTGGTAGATAGGCTACACATGCTGTGCAAACCTCAAGAGAGTTATTTAAATAACTTATATAAGGAAGCCTTTCTTGAGAATCTCTGTATGTAACAGATGGGTATTACTGCCCTGTAAAGTAGATGATGATTTCCCAGGCACTCAGATTTGGGAAATCTTGGTTTTGTTTCTTACTCCTGTGAAGAGACAAAGCCTAACACTGACTTTTGAACCCTGCAGTGCATAAGCAAGCCTACCAGACTGGAATTATTAGTAGGCAGAGACCTCTGGTGGAAATTGTTCAGTACTTCAGGGAAATACAGATCTATTTTGGAACAAAGCTTGGAAAACCCTCCTGGTGAGAAAGGTCAGAGGCCTGAGAAGGACTGCATTAACAGCAGCATAGATATGCTTTATGTGGCTTTTCTCTCTGTCCTTTCTAGGAGAGCTGAATGACTCTCTTTAAAGAAAATAAGCAATCCAACTTGGATCTGTACACAAGTACAACAACAGCAACCCTTCAAGCTGTCTCTGGGAAGCAGCAGTCCATTTGACCCAGCAGTGTCTTGGCAGACTGCAGTGTGTCCATGGTGTTGGCAGCAGGAGCTGCACCTTTGGCTAACGCAGGGGACCCCAGGGAGAAGGGAAGGTCCAGGTGGACAAGTCCTTCTGAGCATCTACACCATGGTAATAGCACCAGGACGTGCTAAGGAGCTTCAGAGAGAACCATCAGTGAGATGTTGAAGCCACAAACCCTGTGCTATTCTGTCTTGCAGAAGCTTCATGGATATTTTCTTTTATTACTAGTTGTGGTGCTTTTGGACACAATGGAGAGCTTGCAGTACCCTGCCAGTGCCTCAGCTCACAGCAGGTTGAATAAAGCTAAAGCAGGGCTTGATCCAGTAGTTTTTCCCAGTACGTTGCAAAATTTGGTAGCTGTCAGAAGTATTGGCTCCCCATGTCTGAAAAGGAAACTGGTTTTGTTCTGGGACAGCAGCAGAGCAAAAAAAACCAGCAAAGCCCCCAAGGTTCAACAATTGTCCACCACACACAATTCTGAAGAGTCCCAAGTTCATCTCCTGACAGGATTCAAGCTTAAAAGAACACTTGTGAAAATTGCAACTCATAAGCATGTGCTTTTATTTCCTCCCCCAATCCATAAAAATTCAAAACAAAATGTCTACAAGTATAAGCTGATCAGTCAGTTTGTTGGTCTGGTATGGTACAGAGCTACAAGCAGTATAATCAATGCAATTTGGAGTAAATTATGCTGTAAGATGGCCCCTGTGCAAAGTCTAGAAGTTAATGGAAAGGTTACTACTGCTTCAACTTTTTGATTGTGCTCAAAGAGAGCATCTCCACCTGCTGCTTAGTACACACAGATTGTAGATGCATTGCAGCAGTTTCCCTGGACATTTACAACTGCAGTTTTCCCTGCTTTAAACTCAGCAGAGTGTGGCTGGTGGCCACGTGTACAAGGAATGGCAGGGAACTTTTCAGGGTGACAGACAGTTTGACAGGCATCTGGTAGGGGTTGGGATATTCGTTTCTAAACTTAAGCTTCCCAGTGGTACTCCCATTTTTCTTCAAAAAAAAAATCTGCAAAAACTTTCTTGTCTTATCCTCAGACCAAAGCCCAGTTTAGAAATCCCAACTTTGTGGTAATTTATAGTTCTCTTAGTTGAAGTTTCTGTCAGTTAATTTTCATACAAAAATGCTCTTGTTCCTACTCACATAAGCAGTCAATACTGAGTACTTGTGAACTAATTCAGTTCACACATCTCTTCATTTAAAAGAATATCCAGAGTCACTGATTTTCTGTTTAAAGAAAAAATCAGATAATCTTCGCCTAAAGCTCTCTCATCCAGCAGCCAACCCCAAAGTCCAGCCTCTGTATGTAACTGCTTGTTCAAAATCCCTTCCTAGTCAGTTTTCAGACTTCAGCTCTGTCTCATTATTTGACAAACCACTTCTCACACCAATCCTAGATAGATCTTAGGCATTCCTGGGCTGCTTGGCTTTTGATTTTCAGAAGAAACCATGGGTCTTAAAACCTTTGTCTTATATGAAGAGCCCATTGACCCAGTCCCTGATGTTTAATTATAGCCTCTAATACCTCCTTCCTAAACCATTGACTCTTCTTGGATCTACACTAACCCCAGTTTTCTGTGGTAGATAGAACATGCAACCTGGAATATTTAAAATATAAAGAATGTATTCCCTAAAACACAGAGATCAGTTTCCCTGTCATGCCAGAATAAACTACTCAAAACTATTTTACATTATTTCCTACTAGCTGTAAATAAAATTCACACTGTGATAATCCTTGCTGTGATATTGGGCCTGAATGTTGCTCATTCCTCCAGATGCCAGCAGTTTTTAAACCTGTCTGTACTTAGGTTTTGTGACAAACATTTGTCACAGATATAGGCTCCACTGGGCTGGGTGTTAGACGTGTGCAGAACAAACAAAGTTTCTGAATTTTTATGTACTCCACCCTAACATTCCCAAAACCGTGTCTTTACTGAGTTTTGTGTTGCTTATTTCTGTGAGCATTCCGATCTGCCTTGACATTTTAGGTAACTTAAGCACTCTGGTGGGCATCTTAGTGTCAGAGGAGAAAAACTAAGATATATAAGATGTTCTGAGAGTTCGGTTTCCGTGTCATCCTCAAAAATATTCTTAAAGGTCTAGTAATTCAAACTGAAAATAATTGGAATTTTTTTATATATATTACAATCAGTGTTCATAAAAAGAACATGTGGCCAGCTTAGGCTAGTCAGTACAAAGCTGCAAATTGACTGCATTATTTTACAGAGGATCCAACACTAGGCCAAAGTTTACTTGCATTATTTTGCCCAACTCTGATGAAATAATTGAGATTGCAGATGGAAGGAGCACGTAGCCCATCAAATCCTTTAAAATACCCATTGTTTTTATTAGTATATTACCTGTTAGGCACATCATTAGCGTTGTTAGGAGAGCGAGAGTCATAGTACATGTATTCCTGAAACTAAGCCAGCTTTAGAGAAAGCCAACATTATCTTCCTTTCACCCTACAAATAAGAGGATTAGAAGTACAACGGAAAGCAAGAGTGTTTAGAAAGTCTGTTTTGGAGGCCACTTTAAAAGCATTTGTATGTTACAAATGATCACAGGACTGAATATTAAAAGATGCATAGCTGAATTTTGAAATTGTAGAGGTTTTGGCAAGCAAGTAAGAAGCCCTTTTCACATAGTGTCATCTGTTTTTACTTTTACACTAAAACAGCCCTGCGGTATCCTTTTAAATAGTGCAGGAGCCCCCAGCTGGGCCTCCCTGACTTGTAGTGCAAAACCCACCAAAATGTAGAAAAACCTTTCCCTCTAAATAGCAAGAGCCATGGGTCAAAAGTGCATGTGTGTATGCCATAATATAGGAGAGAGTTGTGTGATTTGTATAGATTTTACAGATTAGAAATCAGGCCAGTTTTGTCATCATGTTGACACCTTCTCCTAGATGAAGAACTCAGACCATCCCAAAAACAAAAGCCCAGCACTGGGACTAATCAGCCTTTAAAATGGAATAAATTACCATTTTAAGAGCAAACCCATCCCCAGCAGTTTTGTTAGCCAGGAAAGGGAAGACTCCACTCAATCCAGTTGAGATTCAGCTGCTGACACTGCCCAAGCATATCCCAGTGCACGGTGACACAAAGTCAAGAAATTACATCTTCAGTCTTTTGAAATGTTTGGTTTGCCTCCATGGGCTGTTCCAAATGGAGATGTCTCTACTAAAACATTCATTCTACTCAGCCATTTATTCCTGGAATTTCCTGTAGGACATCTGAGTGATTCAGTCAGTGTATGGATAGACAGTAACAATACAGCTGCAGGCCGTAGGAGCATCACCACATAACCCAGATTCCCATCAGCTGCAGTAATAATTGTACATGGTCTGACTTGGCTTCTGCTCATTTCTGCAGCAGCATCTCCAAATGCCACTGCCCGTTCCATGGAATACTGGAGCTGACCATGCTGTGTGGTGGGGCAGCAGCCTTGGACGTGCCTAGTGATGAACTACATGCCATGAATCTGAATGCAAGCATTTAGGGGCTCAAAGCCTTAGTTTTTAAGTGTTTGAAGCACAAGCTTCAAACAAAGGAGCTTGCAGGAGCTAAAAAAATGAGGGAAATGGAGCATTTGTCCTTAATCCAAACCAGAGTGGTTACTGACAGAAGAAGGACACTGGTAAAGGATCAAAGCTATCGCCAAAAAAAATATGGAGCAGTTAAAAGACAGATACTTTCCTGTCTCATCCCTACAGATACTTCCANCAGAGTGGTTACTGACAGAAGAAGGACACTGGTAAAGGATCAAAGCTATCGCCAAAAAAAATATGGAGCAGTTAAAAGACAGGGTACAGCAGTATCCTCATCCCTACAGATACTTCCCTGTCTGCAAAACACCGAGAGAGACTGCACATAAACATTTTTATTGTCATGTCACATGATGGTGCTGCATTGACGGTGATAGATTTCCTGGCAAATGTTTGTGTGGAAAGGCAAACACATGGCAGAGTGATCTACTGTGAGACAGCTCTTTGGACCTCGCCAGCCCCCCAGGGATGCTCAGGATCAGTGAGAACCAGTAGGTTCCTTACAGTGTATGTGTGTGTGTGTGAGAGAGAAAATGAGTTCATAATCAGTGAAATAAAGGAATGTCTGATACCTGAGGGCTTACATCAGCTTTGTGGGTTTACTTTGCTGCATACAATTTTACATGATATATGTGTACAGCATAAGCAACAGGTAGTATAAATTTAATCCACCAGTTTTTCATTAGTAGTCTGTAAATGTGAAGAGCTACATAGTATTTTTAAGACTGAAATTCTGTCTGAAGAACTCAAAAGCAGGATCTTGCTGGTCATGCAAGAGCGCAGTGAGCATGAACAGGAGCTTTGCACTCGGCAGGCTTGCGTGAGTGCGCAGCAAGAGAACTGGGTACACCAGATACACAGAGGCCAAATTATTTCTTGTATTGCTGTCAGCAAAGTTGCACCAAGACAGGGCCATTTGGTCTATTGACCTTTGTTACAACTGCAGTTATTGTAAACTACGTATTTGCTGAGAAATTAATTCCTTGCTTTAATTTGACACTTTATTAACGTGGGGAAATGAACACAAAATAGAACCGTCTTTTGGCTGATCATTTAAAGTCTGATTGCTGAAACAAACAAATTACACAAAGTTTATATAATGGTCAGCACTAGATGTAAAACAACTTATGGCTTGTGGTTATAGAACACCCTGCTGGTACTTGTTTATATTGCTACCCTGAATCTCGATTCTTCTTATCCTCTGTTAACAATGTTAATTTCATGTTATGTGGATGTTACTGACATCCGTCTAAACAGTTTATATTGGTTTGAATCCTTCTATATTGGATGCTGAAGCCTACATCCTGTGAGTTCCCTAAGCTACCATTTACCAAGGTAAAAACTGTCCTGGAAATCTGGGAGTGAGCAGAGGACACTGCATGGGAAGGCAAACTGCAGCTCATTTCTATTTCATACTATTGCTGCCTGAGATTTGTCCTTCACACAGAAGTATGGAAAACTTGATCTTTTCCTGTGGCAGGTCCAAAATAACATGTAGGTCCAGAGCTCTGCCTAAACTGAGGCCTGTGGGACAGCACACTTTAACTAAAGGTCTGTGGTGCCTAACCAGTTGTACCAGTTCGTGCCTTTCTGCTGATCCTCTGCTAACCATGCTCCAGAAGTTCACTGTCGATCACTGGCTGACAAAAAGCAGCTGTGAATGTTCATACTATTCCTTCTCTTTAGGCACCATGGCCCACATGGCAACAAACACTGACTTGTATCTTCAGAGGGCCAGCATCTGCCCAGCAGAGCAAGCTGCCAGGCCCTCCAGCTGCCAAGGCCCTGTGAAGCTGCAGAGGGAGGATGCAGTACAAGCAATTAACAGAGGCATTACATGAATGGACAGAAGATTTGGGTATCGCTTTTGGTCCCAAAGTTCCTGCTCAGCTCTAGACTGGCATGATGCCCTTTGAAAGTTTTAGTGGGAGGTTTGCCTGAGTAAGACAGGAGCATCATGTCCAGTGGGAGTAGCAGGCTATTAATACCTCTCCATTATAAGACTATCATTGCCAATTCTGTTTGGCTGCTTCATCTCGTAATATTCTCTTTGACTTTCGTAATACTAACCAGCCTAAATATTTTATGCTTGTCTTACAGCAATATACTAAGCCCTTTGCTGCTACTACTCAGTGAAGATAGGTTGTAATTTTTCTTCTGAAAACGTTTTCTTCTGAAACATTGTAATTCTCTGAACTGCAGTGGGAAGGTTTGAACTGGGGTTCATGTTCAATAAGATAGCATCCACTTAAACGTGGCAGCTAAAGAAGAAAATAAACAAGTGGACAGAAACAAGCCATTTCCTTATGAAGACACTATGTTTTAATTACATAGTAATGCTGTCACTTCTCTAGAAATATGTACATTTCCTGGCTTATAATGATGTCTCTGCCAATCTCTGCAAATAATACACATCTGCTAGGATCTGCATTGTTTTGTAATATTTATATTGTTTTTGTATCTTACTGCGATTTTATATTTTAGCAACTCAGTTTTTCAGTGATAGGAATCAGGAGCTACTTCACTGCATCAAAGTAGATAAAGTGGCACAAACAGTAGCAGAAACAGACCTCTGACTTCTAAGAGACCTAGTGCACATTGGCTGTTTGCTAGCAAGTGCAGTAGCCCTGATTTTTTATTGTAATATTTATTATTTATAAACATGTAACTTTCCAAACTCAGAAGAAGAAAACCATGCCTTCTTTGAAGAGGGCAGTGTTGGGAAAAACAAAGTCAGACTGTGGGGAAAAAGATACATTATACAACAAAGGATCACTGGAACACTGGGCAAGGTAATATTAATTATACATTTTAATCTTAATTGTTATTAAGCATGCCAACTTCCTTTCCTCCTCCACATCCTACTCATGACCTTTTGCTTTCAACCTCTATACCACTTTAATTCCAGGCTCCTATGCTAACCCTCACTCATTAGAGGTGTGGTAGACCTAATCAGCTACCCCGGGTTTTCTGGGAGGGATGGAGTTTTAAGAAAGGAATTCAAAAGAAATGAGGTTACAATTCTTAGAAGGACATGTCATGAGCATGGCTGCAGATCTGTGAGAGACAAATAGGTGGGCTGGATATTAGGTTTGGTTAAGGGAGAAAAAATCAACATGTGGCTGCCACATGACAAGATGTAAGTAGGAAGGGGCAGACTTGCAGGCCATCACAAGAAACATGATCTGGAGGTAGAGGGTATGTGGAATGTGTGAAGAAATGTGCTTTTAAGAAGTTCTCAGGGGAGGCAGCTGGAACCAGTTCTTGCATTGTGCAGGGTGGTGTGCTGATCTCTGAGAGTACACCAGGAGGGTGAAACAACAGCATGTCAGACCAGGTGTGCATGTGGTGGATGCAGCCACTTCAGTCCCTCCATCGTAGCTTCCTGTCATGCCCTGGCAAGGAAAGGAATGGCTGCCCAGAGAGCTGAGTCCTCATTTGTTGGGAATGATGGAGGGAGAGAAGGCAACTTGCCCTGTTTTCTACCTGATCAGCGATGACTTACTTCCCCTGCAACCCATCAGGTGTCACACCATCCATATCCACTTCCCCAGGCATTTCTTCCTGCCCGTTTTCATCCTGGCACCCAACATGGTCATCACCCTCAGCATCACCACAACCACCAAGCCTGAGGACTCTCCTCAATGCTTCAGACCCAGTAGTATCTCAGTCCTTACCTCCAAGTCCCTTTGAGGACTCACCATCCAGGAGCCAGGGGGATGATGTAGGAAGTCTGGGCAGGATGGGGGTAGTAAGGTGAGAAAAAAGCTCTGGTTTTGGCTGGGATAGAGTTAATTTTCTTTACAGTAGCTCATATGCTGCTGTGTTTTGGATTTGTGACTAAAGTGGTGTTGACAATACAGGGATGTGTGGGACTTGGCTGCCTGCTGGAGTTAACCCACAACAAAGAAGCAGCAGGACGCTCAGCCCTGTGAAGCCAAGGTGTAAAACACAGGTATGAGAGGAAGAGGATGTTTCCAAGTGACTTTTGAGCAAAGCAAAGTGCTTATAAAAAATGGCCATATCCTCAAAGGCACCGCTTCACATGACCTGGAGAAAGAGGACATGTGGATGGGAGAGGTCAAGAAAGATCTACAGAGGTCAAATGTGGAGAAAAGTGCCTTCAGAGAGCTGAAAAATGCTCATGGAAAAAGGAAGATAGTGAGATTTGGATGTGGCCTAGGTACAAGACATGAAGGGAGATGGGCGTAAGACCCAGTTTATTGATTTGAGTCACTGAGAGTTTGGGGATGCTGCCCCTGGAATAGAGAAGGATGATCTGAAGAAAGTTTCAGAGGTGACATGCTGAGAGTTTTTCTGCTGATTTCAACACAGTTGGGATGACATTCTTGTCATTTAGTTTGCATTTTATTAAACTCTTGCTGATGCCAACCTATCCAGGAAGAAACTCCTGACAGAATTATTAATTTTTTTTTCCTGTGATAACACTTATGCATTAGACTGCAGCACAACAGATGAGACTCAGGGCTTGGGTTCTGGAAGTGTGAATTCTTGAGCAATAGATACATCCCATCATCAAACTGCTGCTCTTGAGAGGGGTTTTATGGTACAAAGCAGCAGCAATCTCCAGAAATTGAATGCTAGCTGCATTATTTCTTTCTGTTTCCTGGCTTCTGACACTCTCATTCAGGTGATACAAAAGTGAAGTTACAAATCTCCTTAAATAAATATGTTCTGTTGTCCATGTTGGGATGTAATTATTCATTAAGTCACATTTCAAAAGGCATTTTGATGAATGTACCAGAGGGCATGTGAGAGAAGTCCTTTTCTCCAGTATTTATGAGGGGAAACTACGATGGGGTAAGTGTCACGAATCTGGCACTAAATTTATCGTTCTTGTCAACTCTCAACATACTTCTCACCCAATAAATCTCTGAGATTTTAGATGACGCATCTAAGACATTTCTCCAGAGGAGAAATATCTGTTGCAGGTTTTCCTTCTTAGGTATTACGGCTTTATAGCTTTAGATGAGGAGTTTCTCACCTGGCCATTTGAAGAAGCATTTTCTAGATTAGCGTATCAAAAGGAAACAAGTCACTGGTTTCATTGTCATGAATTATGTCTGTAACAAACACTTAAAATTATGGGAACAGCAAAGTAAATTGTGAAACTTCTGTCCATCAAGGTAATCTTCATATCATGTGTAATCTTTATAGAAGTACTAGATTTTGATGAGTGTTCCTCAATAAAAGGCTGCTAAAACATCTCACATGCCACAAGAAAAAATTCAAACAGTGAAGTTGCAAGGTCAGGTAGTATTTCAGTGCTGTGAAAGACTCAGGTTGCTGGAAATGTCTGTGATACAATCTTTAATATAATCTCCTTGTGATTTGTTTTTTTTGCCCCCATAGAAAATCCCAGGCTGGTTAGCACTTGGAGACTGGGAGGTCACAGATTCCGATACCTTTGAATGCAGTGTGGATTTCCACGTAAGCTGATGGCAGCTCAGTGACAGGTCATTAGTCTTTGTATGGAGAACTTGCCAGCAGAGAATGAGATGTGCTGGGCTACAGCATTTTGTTAGATAATGTGCAGTTTTTCTTGATCTATACTAAGATACTCTGAAATCTTTTGTCTTCTTATACACATATCTGCTTTTACCTCTCTTTCTTAATCCCTTTCTGCTTTTCTCATGTCCTTTCCAGGCTTTAGCTCCTGCTTCCCTTCCAGCTTTCCACAGTTCTCTCACAGGGAGCCATTTTTTCCTTTCATGAGCTTTGCTTCCACAGTCATCTCCAGACATGAACTGAATCACATTCACTTTAGCCTAGAGCATGTTTAGTCCAGACAGAACATGAGGCTTGTTTATTAATCCCTGTTGAGTGTGTACAAATGCTTTTCAGACTCTTGCAACTCAGCTACATTTATATGGTACCTGGAAATTCGGTAATTTTACAATTATTTCTTTTACTGTCATTGTCAGAAGAGTTTTGATTCATCATTGACAATTCCAATTCTAATGGTTAAATTATGAAAGATACGCAAGCAACTAAAACCAGAGGTTTGAACTGGAACTTGTTAAGCAGCACTGACTGTAGGCATCTTTTGCCTTCTGCAGCTTTACTGAAATGCCTGTAGAGAACAAGGAATGGCAGCAATGCATACTTCTAATAACATTTCCATCCCATACAAACCTTTCCAGCTTATAGTGGAAAGCTCCCAACCAGAGAGAAAGTTGATTTTAACTGAAGTGCTTCTATCTCTTCTGCCTCTAGGATACACGTTCACACCTCTGCAACATGTAAAGCAATCACCTTAAAGATTGTCTAATTTAATGTGATTAGGAGTGTGTAACATAAGAAGATTCATGAAACTGAGTATAGATAACTTGCTCCAGCTATGATACACACCCTTCTCCCTTCTAAGCTTATTAAAGAGAAAGATTGAGATCCCCTGGTGAGCTTCTTATCTCCAGTAATTAAGAATATCCTAATGGGCATGGTAAGTGCCTTTCTATGCATGTTGGGATGGACATAAACCATCATGGCCCCTCTCTGCCTGACATGAAGTAGCTCTGTGATTTCAGACAGTGCTCTCAGACATGTCTTGCACAGGGGGATGGCTCAGTTGTGATTCAGAACAATTTCCTATTAAAATACTTAACAGAGAAGCACTACCTTACTGTGGTCATAGGCAAAATACTAATCACGGTAATCACTGCTGACACATTTATACATACAGGAAAAGGAAATGCAGAAGGAAAGAAAATTATATCAGCCACAGTTAGGTAAGTAAAAATATATACTTTTATTTCGGTATCTGACAGTAAAGTTGATTGTACAGGTGGCCATGCTGCAGAGCATTTGCAGTCTGATCTCAGAAGAGATTTGAGCAGGGAAAGCAAAAATTGTAAAGTGGCCAGGGACAGAATGTTAGAGGCAAATGTAATAATCCATGTGGCTTCAACAGACACAATATAGGCAGCTTCCCACAACATGGCAAGTGCAAGATACCAGCATGAATAGGATTCACGTACCAGACTGTCTGCATGCAAATAAGTGTGTGCAAAACCATGATCGTGGAGTATTTAATGCAAAACTTAGGAATGTTTAAAAATTTATTCATGACTTTGGAAGGTTCTTTTGAAATTAGGCGTTTTTTGTTCACATGCTCCCTTCCTAAAGATTGATCTAACTTTGAAATCAATGAAAGCTTTTCACTATGAAAGTTTTCAACCAGGAATGTGTAGCTATTTTTTTCCTCATATGAACTGGGGAGAAATTGTCAGAACTAGCTGAAAGCTTCTCAGTAGCTTAAGAACGCTGTTTCCTAGGAATTACTGGGAAAGCAGCATTCAGTAGTCAGCATTCAGTACTGACTTCAAAGCAGTTACCTCAGACTCCATCTGTCCTGGGTGACTCAGGGTTTCACTTCTGACCACGCTGCTGGCCCTGCTACCTCCCTCATGGGAGCCTCTGTCATTACTGTCCCCGCTGCTGATACTGGTGTATACTGCCCTGCCCTGGGAATACAACACCTGTCTGGCAGGGGGAGAAGTGAGAGAGGACTTGGCATCATCATTCTGGGGAGTTTAGGGAGGAAAGACCCATCCCTGCTGCAGCTCTCCCTTGCTCCGTAAGGACACAGCTGTTGCTGCATCTGTGACCTGCTGAGCTTTGTGCCCAAAGCAGACCCAGCTCTTGGCTTCTGTAGATTTAGGACCTGGCCTATGTACATGCAGTGCATATATCAGCAAGCCTCTGCACCCCTCCACTCACTGTTATGATCTGAAACTGCTCCCAAAGTGTTTGGAAGAAACTCTCTTCACTCCTCTTTTCCACTCCTGTATGGAAGGAGTAGATGGACTTTCCTTTGTAAGAGAAGAGAAAGGAACAGAATACAGGTGGCCTGGCAGGAGATCTCAGGCTTTGTATGCTGTGATGAGTGGCTGAGGGGGTCATGCACACTACAAAACTCCTCTGCGTTTTGTGCCAAGGTTCTTTTCTGTGCTGTTAACGTGTGGAACATTTGGTTTGGTTGTTCATTTGTCAGCAAGGAAACTTGCTTTTTCCTCTCCATCTTTTCCCAGCATCTTAACCACAGCTTGATGGAGGAACTGTGTGCAGAGTGTTCCAAGAGTTTTCAGCTGACCAAATCTGAACAGAGTTCTTACCTTAGTAACTCATTTATCCTCTGCCGTCTCTACACATGAGGAAAAGAGAGCTGCATCCTTGCGTGTCCATGGGATGAGTTTTCTTTGGAGCTCTAGTATATGATTATCTTCTCTGCAGACTAGAAAAACTGTTCATTCACTGCATTCTCTGCAGACACCAGTGCTGGGACAAAAGGAAATAAAAATGTGCACATTGCAATGAGATGTTTCAGTTTTGTATCTAGTCACTTCGAATGTTGCTATTCTGACATTAGCAATACATTGTTGTTTGGGTGTGTATATAAAGTGTACAGTTTCCTTTTGCAAGAAATTGGCACACATCCTGCTCCTTTCTGATTTAAGGTCACTAAATAAGTTACTAGAAAGAGCTATTAATATATCTGAGATGAAAAGTAAACAATGCATTTAAAAAAAAAAGGCAGCTCCACCTCTCTATTAAGTATTCTGGAGGGAAGGCTGGTTTGGGGAGGTAATAGAGGTGTAGGAGGTAAAAGAACACATAGGATTATTCTGGGCAGAGTCAGATCAGACTCCCCAGCTCCTATACTCAGAGATTTGATATTACATTTTTCTGAAGGGAATTTAAACTGAAATTAGGTATCAGTTTAAAAGGATACAAAATTCTATTTAATGTGAAAGTGAAAGTGAGCTCTTTGGCCAGATGCACATACTGCAGGTGGCTGCATTGGCAACCCTGCCACTGATCAGTACTTCAGAACAGGTAACAGCACTGAGCACAGTGCAGGCTAATCATCTACATGTTTATCCAGCTTTTTGGAATTCTTTTTCTGTTACTAGTCTGCTACTGATACCTGAGCTAATGATTTTACAGCAGTGCTTCCACCAGCAGGGAAGTGCTTATCCTTTTTTATGACCCAGAGTGAAAACCTTCTTGACTTACGTACTAGCAACAGCAGCATTTGGCTCCAGAGCCACATCTGGGGGCACCATAAACAGCAAGTCTTCTCGGTCCTGCGCCAGCCCACGAACAGGTGCTAGAAGAAGCATTTATTTATCTTCTTTTTCTGCCATTACCAGCCCTTGCAGACTGGAAGTGCTCTCTATGGTCCATCTACTCCCTTTCCAAAATGTGACCCTACTGTCTTCAGCCATCTATTTCCTTTGCTTTCCTTGGGAGTCAGAGAAGTACCAGCCAGAGCTGTCTCCCTAAACCCAAAGAGGACAGCTGCCATCTTAAACGTGGGAGTGGCTGATCAACTCTACTGCTGGAGTTTCAGCTGGACCTGCAGAAAAACCTTTCCTAAACTTTGCTGCTTGTGACCCACCTTTCTAGTTTTGCTCCACTATATAATACTTGAGTATAATAAATGTCAATAATAATTGATGTTTGAACATTACAGCTGAACTGATAACATAATGGTAAAAGCAGCAATATCTGGGATTTGTGAGTTACCACTGCTTCCCTTCCACGGGGAAAAACTGGCATCACTTGGCAAGCAACAGATCCCAAACACCCTGTGAGGGGAAGTCCCCATTGTGCAGCTCCGAGGTCCATGGCTTGGTGGATGTGGGTTTTAGTTTTAAGCCGAGAAGGCAGGTGGAGGGTCTGGCAGTGGAGAAGAGGCTGGGTACAGAAACTGGGACAACCTTGTGCTTAGGAGCCAGGCCGTTGCCTAGGGTCTGCTCAGGCTGCTTGGCATGGGGAGGGCTCAGGAGGGGCGTGCAGGCAGCCGGAGGAACCGGTCCGTGCTGGGCCTGGCATGCAGGCCATGGCAGGGGGGGCCAGGGCACTCCCAGGCCCAAGGGCCGGGCGCCTTTGGCCGGGGGAAGCGGGCGCCGTGCTGCCAACGCCGGCCGGCTTCTCCTCGCCGCCCAGCTTCCATGTCGGGCGCGCATAAAGAACCATGTCATGCTTCAGCGGGGAAGGGAGGGCCGGGCGGGACTGGAGCGCTCTCTGCTCTCCTATTTTCATAGAAACCGATCTGTGTACCTAGAAAATAACAGGAAGGGAAAGCGCGGGGGGAGGCGCGGGCGGGGT
>VZRQ01005815.1:314525-348924 GCA_013397975.1 Machaerirhynchus nigripectus | reverse complement strand
CCGCCCCCCGCGGCCCGGGGCAGGGTAAGGCAGGGCAGGGCGGCCGCCGCCTCCGGGCCAGCGCGGCCCAGGGACCGGCCGGGACAGCGCTGCGGGCCGGGCCCGGGGACCTGCGGGGAAGGGGCACGGCCCGGGGCAGGGACAGGTCTGGAGGGGGCGAGGCCCGGGGTCAGGCTGTGGGTGTCCCCGGGGCGGCGGACGCGGGGGGCTCCGCTGGGCGCGGAGGTTGGGTGAGGGGAAGCGGGGTCTGGCTCTGTGGCAGCCCCCCAGCCCTGGGGACGCGCCTCTGCTCCCCGGCTTTTTGGGTCTCCCGCACCTCCCGCCTCACCTTGCCCTTTCCTGGGTTAACTTTCTTTCACAGGCCTTTGTCATTTTTTGTTTTACGCTGCCATGATACAACTGAGGTGCAAAGGCATCGTGGTCATTTAGCGGTCAGATTAGCGCTGATTGTACTTGAACATCCATTTCTGGTGCGGCTGCAATAACGCAGGGCAGAGCTTTCCCTGGGGGGTCCGGTACTGGCACACTTACATGGCCCGTCCCTTCCCTACTCTTTGGTCACTGTTGTGTAAACTCACTAAGTAACACGTGTTGTGGGAACTCCTGGCAGGCATCAACCAGTGAGTCTGTATTTACTTGTCTTCCCCGGCCTTGCTGGGATGATTGGGTAGTGCTTCATGCCATCACTCGCTAGTCAAGGGAAGTTGCTGTTCTTTAGCGACTGTAAAGAGCATGAAGATAGTGAAGAGCTGTATGCAACCTGCAGGGAAACATGGATGAGAAGGGTAGAGATGGACTGACATTTAGCATTACCCTTGGCAAGACAGCCCAGGAAAAGGATGGATGTAAGTGCTGGAAAGGTGTCCTGAGCAGAACTGGGAAGCAGAAGAAGTGGTGTTGAACAGCTGACACTGTACAAGGAGGGAAGGCCAATACAGCAGTCTTAAGCAAAGGTTGGTGAAAAAAGAATAGCGACAAGGTTCTAAATATCCAGAAGCCTGGTAACGAGGTGATGCATGCAATTATTCTGGCAGAGCAGGCTAAAATTAGCATGCAAAAGGCCGAACATAATCAACAACGGGTTGTGGTTTTATAATTCTATCATTATACAGGTTGGTGGATACACTACCTAAAAAATGGCAATTTATGTCAGCAGAACAGCATGAGCCACTGAAAATTGACTTCTTTCCTACCTCTGTCATGGTTTAATTTACTGTGAAAATTTTAATGTGAACAGTTGAGACCATTACCACGTTGAAGCATGTTAATCCCTTTCCTTTTTGAGCCTTTGTAAAACTCCCATTTGTTTACTCAGAAGCAGAACTGGGCCTTTTGTTTTAATGGCATTTTCTTTCCTTTCAGAAAATCATTATATGCTATGCAGCTGGTCATAGCTTTTGACTGGCTTACTAAATAGGTACCTGAATAGCAATAATACCCAACAAAGTACATCTTGACTAGGAAAAAATAGGTGTGCTGTTCACATAACTCACTTCCTTTGTGCAGACTAACCGGATGTAAAGTTCAAGTGAAGACAAAGCAGTCTGTAGTTTTAACATGACTTAGCAAGTAGAGGCAGAATTTGTAGAGAGCCCAGAGTCTACCATCAGGTGGGAGGAGAGCTGTCAGGAGAGGGGAGCATCAGTACTGGGTGTTAGTTCAGCGCAGTGCCAAGAGGCACAGAATGTGCTCCTGTAACTTGTGATGCCATTACATACAACTTCATGGTAGATCAGGCTGACGTCTGCCTGAACCTTGTTCAAATTACAGTTCATGCCATCTTTGCTGGGACTTTTCTTCATCTTGGTTGCCAAGTTTTGCCCGATGCGTGCTTTCTCGGTGAAGGAAAAACCTAGTGAGGACATCAGTCTTTATTTTGCTTCCCAGAAAACATCACTGCATACAAATAAGGAGAAAAGAAATATCTGAGTTGAGAATGCAACTCAGATACTTCTGATTAACTGAATGCCTTTTATCCAGGGGATTCGCTTGTTTCCAGATCCTTGAGTGGTTGCTAGCTACTTCTTTATTCATTATTCAATTAGCATGTTTGATCTTTGTATTCTCATAAAAACTTATATATTTCATGCTAATATAGTAGCTTAATAATACGAGTAACAGTACATTTAGATGGCAGTGTTATTGCCTCTACCAAGTGGTGTTTGGCATCACTGAGACCTCTGGCATGAATCTCCTGTCTGGGGACAAACTCCTTAAACTGTGTTTAATAAACCTGCGAAGTGTTAGAGCAGGACAGGAGTGATCTGCCTGCCCTTTAATGGAACACACAGCCATGACTGACCTGGCTCAGGATCAGCTGTGTGTTTTTGTGCTCGTGGGTAGTGCCGTGCAGAGGGGGTACCTGAGATCCCAGAGCTCCGGCAGCAGGAGTGCAGACCTGCCCCCAGCTCGGGACTCCTGCCTCTCACGGGGACGGTGCTTGTGGGCTCAGCCAGCTCCACGTGGCACGGCACCACAGACAAACCCAGCACAGGCAGCCCTCTCAGTTCCTGCATGAGCTTCCCACCCCCTCTCTTTGGAGCTGTGTTGATCCAGAGATCAGCAAGAGCAGGCCTGAGAAACCTGACTTCCATCCCTGTGAGTAAAGAGAGAAAAAACATGCAGAAAGTGGCTAAATAGTGATGATACACCAGGGCACCATTGGAAAACTGTGTCTTACAACTGATGGAGTGCTCTAGCAGTCAAACTGCATTTGGCATTTCTTTGTGGATTGTTCTATTGAGTTCATTTGAGAAGCACGGAATTTGCCACACTTGGCCAAAACAATAATGGCCAGATACCTGATGGCTCAAAGAGGTCACTTAGGTCTTATTACCTGGAAGGGCTACTTTGCATTTTGGTATCACATTTTCTTGTGCAAAGCCAAAATTTCCTTTAGCTTGACTGGAGGACAACAAATAGGCTTAGAATTGTATTGAAGTTTAATATTGGTAAAGGAAATACGGTTTGGTTTAACGTGGTTTTTATGTTTGTCTGTGATGTCTGTTGTCTTCAGATGCTCATCAGAAATGCAGAATAAATACCAACTGGCCAGGTCATCAGTTGCTGTAATCCAACAAATAGCAATTGTGTATCTAGAGAGTATGCAAAAATAGAGGGAAGATGCCATTGTAGTTTAAATGTAGAAAATAAGAATTTAATTCATTGTTTATTTCATGAGTGGTCTTTGCCTTCGAAGCACTAAATCCCCCTATGTCTTCCTTCCTTGTTTGTAAAAGACAGTTAACAACACTTTCCCCTTTAAAAAGGTCTTGTGGAGACAAAATCACTAATGTTTATGAGTTTCTTTGATACTACTGTGATAGGAGCTGTATTAGCACACATAGACAGAGAAATCTCTTTCTTCAGACACCCTAGTTTACCTAGGATAAATGTCCTGGTTTGTTGAGAAATTGTCCCTTGAACAGTCACTCAGATGAGATAAAAGGGAAAAACTAGTGATAGATTCAGAAAGATCAATAATGGTGTTTGTTTTATGAGTGACCCTGAAGAAACAATAGGCACTTAGTTGCTGAAATTAGCTGCTGATTTAAAAATAGGAAGGGAGCTGTTAATGCAACTGCAGAGAGCAGAGAAAAAAGTCTGGAATGACCTCAATAAAATAAGAACATGCCCAAATGAGTGGCTGATGCCATTATTGAACAGAAGTCTAGGACTGTGCAGCTGGGGAGACAAGAACTCTATTTGGATAAGCACCAGGAGTTTGTGTAGGGATGGTGAAGTTTATTTGAGATAATACAAGAGACCCAAGCAGGGAAGACAATGTATTTTAGTGTAAAACACGTGGATGTGTAAAGCTGTTTAGAACTTGCTGTGTTGGGAGGAGAACACAGCCTTTAAAGTGTTGGTGCCACACCATTATGAAGGTGTATTTACTATCTTGTCAGGGCGAAGTTCCTATTTCCTGGACTCCTGTTTGTCTCGTCCAGTTCCTTTGTTGCTACTCTGAATTATCACCTACTTTAGCTCCAAATTTGCTGCTTAGCTAACAATCCTCCTATGACTGCCACTGTTAAAAAGCACCTGCCAATAGCAGTGGCAGAATGGGATTTGGGCCACTCCGGTGTATTAGAGTTGCAAATGGATGTGGAATTTTCAGTGTATTGCTTGGAGTAATACGTAGTAAATGCTGTCATTTTAGTGGGAACTAGAGTCAGTGGCAGGCTGAGCATCATAATGTGGTGATGCTGTGGTGGTTTTCAGCCCCGTGCATGTTTTCAGTATTGTTGACTGTGTCTCCCCTCCAACAAGGCATGAAAATAAGGCACCTGAAAGTATGAACTAAAACAACTCAAGGCAAGGGTTTAAAGCTAAGCTTGTGCCTAAGGCCTGTGCTAGATGACAGCCTAGAAAGGCTCATAACACTATGGTATCATAATTTAATGTTAGATACTATTAAAAGAAATGACTACTACAGAGTGACAGAAGACTTCCAGTGTCAGTAAAAAAAATTTAAAAGGTGTTTTGGACACCCCTATGCAGACATTTTAGTAAATAAGCCTCTGTCATCCAGTTCAGTGAAGTATGGATGGAGCCAGTGGGTTGATTGTGGTGCAGCTGTAGGTGTAGGACCAAGGCCTATGTTCTGGCATCATCTGATAAAATACAAGGTACAGAAAAAACTTTGGTCTGTTATAATGGCCAGTATGACAGCTTGCAAATATCGAACTCTCTGACACACCATAGAAGAAAGGTTCTGCATTTTAAGTGTTTGATATTTAAAACAGACCATTTGTTTTTTGTATTAATATAAGAATAAGGGAAGGTGGGTTTTTCCCTGGCAAGGTTTATCTTTTTTGGCAAAGAATGACAGACAAAAATCAGATCAGATCCAGAAAACTTCAAAGGGTCCATCGAAATAGACAACAGATCTTTCTCTGTGTTTTTCTGCCAAAACTTGGTCTGCAGTCTTTTGAGCTTTTCTCCTTGGCCATTTGGGACCTGTCCAGTCCTTCACCATGTGCTTTTCTCCTTTCCCCCTTTTGGTTGCTCTGGTTTATGACCTCACTCTTGCCGTGTTACTAAATACGAGTCCCCTGTGACTTCTCCTTTACCAACCCAGAGCTTCTTCAGTCTCTCTCCCTGTTTAATTATGTACCTCACTCAGGAGGTTGGGTGAGGGGATCTGCAGTCCTCGGAGTCCTCGGAGCAGTTTTTCCTGGCAGGTCTCTGTTTGCTCCTTTCTGAGACGAGAGGTGATTTGCTGATTGCTGCAAAGGTCTGGCTTACCCTGGGAACTGATGGGGAGCTCGTGGCTTCTCCAGGCAGCACTTCCATGAGTTCTGCTGTGGTGCAGCAGGGAAAGAGCACGTTTAAGGCAACAAGTCCTTTATGGAATTTTTTACTTTCTAGTTCTTCTGCACCACGTTGTCACATGTTGCTTAGACAGTATTTAAACTTATTTGCAGATGCCTGGTCATATCCTGGAGTAGGGGTGAATGGATTTTCAGTGAGTTAATCCATTCATCGAGTACAGATCCCTTCACTTCCTAAAACAAAAATAACAAGGAGTGAAGTATAAATTCTCCTAATGTTTGGAAGGTAAGGAACTTAAGTAGCTGATGGTCTTTCTCTGTCCCCCTGCATTCAGTTTTAAGTGTGAATTTAAAAGATTTCATCTGAAAATTGTAGCATAAAATGTCACCATTTTTATCCATGAAGTTGAACCATAGCTTATAGTAAAACCTCGCTCTTGTTTGGCAAACAGATAATTTTGGGGCCAAGATGTTCCATGTTTGTTGTTAGCACGGCAGGGGTACATGGGGAAACATCTTTAATATTCAGTTCTTTAAATCTATCGGGCTTTTTTCCTCTTTCATTAGTTTAAATAATTTTGGGGCTAAATAATTAGCCCCAAATGTGCAAGTCTGATCTTTTTGTGTAAATCACAATAGATGAATAGATTTTCTCCTGCAGTGTCACAATTTTAAGTCCAAATGAAGCTAACACAGAATCAGACAGTTGTCTCAGAAGTTTTGAGGCAATAAGCAACTAAAGTTTTTCATACCCATACTCTACAGACTTTTTGTTAGATGCTTTTCCTTGTTACTTTGAAGCCACTGAATAATTTTCATCAACTGATCTCATGGAAATCGTTGGATATATATTCTGGATGAAGGAATAGTGCCCCTTTCAGTGAAATTTGTAGCCTGTCAAGTCAATCTGTACGTTGCTACTACAAAAAGATAGGAGAAATATTAGTTTCCCCTCATTAATTGACAGATGTCTTTTTTTTTTTGTTGGGTAAAGAACCTTTTAGGACCCCCAACAAGAATGAACTTTTTGTAGACAGCATAATGAACACAAGAGTTTTCAGGATTAATTGTTCATTTCCTGATTTTCCTGTCATAATAACACATTAACAAGTCCTCCTGCATTTAGGGTAATAAAAATCTTGTAAGCAAGCGATTGCTGACAGTCATTATAATACAATTGTCATTTGAGGATAGATGAAAGGACTTCCTGATAATGCTGGAGAAGTGATAACAAAGGGGATAGGCTGGACATTTTAACTGTTCGAAATGGTGGTGCCTGAGCAGTAAAAACCTTTCCACTGTGTACTTGAGAGGCATAAGGAGAATGAGCCTGCCTGAGGCCTCTCAGTGATACTGTAATTTGAGTGATAAATATAGCAGCAAACACTGGGAAGTAGTCTGTGTGGAGCAGGCAGGAAGAGGTTGTGGAGATGGCTTTTTAAAGGTGTTGGGAGCTAGAACATCAGAACTTTGCTGGTTCCTTAGGTGCCTTGGTACTTCCCAAGGCTGCCCCTGTGCCATCCATCTCCGATCCCTACCTCCCACGGCCGTGTGTTCACAGACACACCTGTCTGTGACACACATATGGAAAAGATTGGATGCTTGAAACACAGGTGTAGCACGTGGGCAGGACAGCAGCTGACCCTGGGCTCCAGCAGAGGCAGCACCAACAGCCAGCAGTTTGGCTGGAGCACAACAGGAGCAAGGGGAATGAGCAGTTACTTGAAGGATTCCAAGAAATATTTGGCAAACAAGACAGCATCGTGAGGTAAAGGTTTTAAAACTCAAAGAAGGAAACAGATCCTCGCTTCCTCCTCTTGGGAAGGTCTCTGCAGTACTGGCTTTGCTCATCTGAGATTGTTTCATTCGTGTGGCAGCCAGTTCTAAACCTGATACTGAAATTGGATATAAACAGCAGATTCATTTCCAGTTTTCCTTTCTTCTGCTCAGACTGTTTGACATGACAGGCTTGATAATACTTTTGCCTAAAGGGTATGTGAGACCTGGCTTTGGGGTTTCGTTTGATTGTTTGTTTGTTTGGGGTTTTTTTGGTTCTAGAAAACAAAAGGAAGGTAAGAAATTTGAGTAAATACTGCAGCATCTTAACAAAACAATGAACTTCCCACGTTATGAAGTAGTTCCTATGGCCCCAGTCTGAAGTTCCCCATCCTTTAAGTGGTCTCAGGTCAACCCAAATATTATCCTTGGCATCAGTGCTTCTCCAAAAAGATACACAACGGCCTTGAATTTCAGAAGGATTTTATCTCTGCCTCCTGGCCTTTTGTAAAGCCCTGCTGAAATCTGAAAATGCCTTCAGAGTCAACATGAAGGGAGGAGATGACGTACTCTGCTCTGGGCCACACAGAGCCCAACGTTAGAAAGGACAGGTGTCCATAGACTTTGGTCTCTGCCTTAGAAAAGTACATTTAAATCTCTTTCAGCTTTCCATCAGCAGATTGAAAGGTTAATTAGCATACATCTGTAGGCCCGACAATGCAAACTGGAAACAACTGTTTATTTTGCCTTGCAGCAATGTGTAAAAAACCTAGAGAGAGGCTGTTTGCCAGCTCTGGTTTGGCTGCTTGAATAGAAGACATCACATAACAAAAGAGGAAAAACAGGGCAAGGAATATCATACACCAAAGAATGTCTTTAAGACCATCAGTTAACAAAACATCCTACATGCAGCAGAGTAAGTAGGGCCTGGGAGGAAGGAAAAAATTCCAGGCTGTAGGATTACAGATATCCCTGTGGTGTCACTGATGTCAAGTAGGAAACAGGGTGTCAGCTTTTAAAGTCAGGAACTTCATCCTCCTTGGGCTTGGAAGGCACCTACCTATGAAGCCACTTAAAATACAGAGAGTAAAACTACATCGAAGGCAATGAGCAGAAGAAACTTTGAGTCTGGGAGAGCTCAAGATACAATTGCACAATAATGCAGAGCATTTCTGGGAACCAATCCCGTACCGGACTGGATTACTAAATGTACTAAATATAAGTACATATTGAAACTTAATAATAACACAGGGAGTGACCTTACAGAGATGTGTAGCATCAGTCTGGAGATGCAATCCAGGTGGGAGAAGCAGGAAAGTGCACGGAGACGGGCAGAAGCTGTGGTTGCAAAGAGCAATTCTGGACTTGCTGTTATTTCCTTGATATGCTGGTGTGTTTTGCACACAAAGTCACTGGAATCAAGGCCCTCTTTTTTGCTCGTTTCTTTTTGGCTTCACAGATGTTATATTTTACAGCATTCACACCTCCATAAAGGCTCACTGCCAACTCCTTTTAATTCTTGGAGGACAGTGTATCTTCCTCATCTGGAATCTCCTCCCATGAAGAAAACAAGAATCCAGGTCTCCATTCCTGACTTACCCTGATCTCTAACCTGTTACTTGGTAACTGGGAGGCAGTTCCTGCAGCTCCTCTTCCACTTAATCCTCTGGGAAATGTTTGGATGTAGGGCACTTAGAGTTTAGCTTTTCTATGGCACTCTGGGTGTCTTCCCTTGCAGCAGCTCTGAGGTGGGAGCAAGGGAGGGAGGCACCCATGGAGCAGTGTTTGGACTCACATGTGCCGTGGGCTCTCTGTCGTGACAAAGCAGCACGAGGTGATGCCAGAAAGCAGAGGCACCGTGCCTCGAAATGAGATTTGTATCCTTCCTTCTCTTGAGTTTGGCCTTTCTCTTTCCTGCTGCTTGTGCAGACACCACCCAGGCACGGTGGCTATGGGGGGGCCCAAAGCCAGCAGATGTGGAGGGCTGTGTTTTGCACCCCACAGCAAAAGCAAAGCTGTCCATGTATGGCCTCCTTCCTTCCTTCCTTCCTTGGGACTGAATTTGTTGCTGAACACCGTGTAAATCAATCCCACCAGCCCCATTGATTGCTCTTGGTGTGTGCATTGCCCTGAGTACCTGTGTATTTTCCCTTAGCTTCATTTAACATGTTCCCAGTCTGTCCATCCACGTCCTGCACGAGGCCTGGATGGTTCTTCCGGGTGCAGTTGCACCCCGTGGGGCTCTCTGCCCACCTGGCAGGACGTGTGTTTGTGTGTGGCATTGCTGCAGAGTGCCGTGACCTTTGCAGCACACTGGTTATTCAAATGTAACTTGTGGTCCACTCCCGGCTTCCTGTGGCATTGCTGCTTCCAGCTTTCTCTCTCTTACACTGCCAGTCCTTTTTCCCAGCTGTGTTAGGTTTTTCCTTCTACAGGCTGAATTCCAGTTGACGTGCAGCTCGCTTTTCTCCCAGACCCAGGACTGTGAGTCACTTGTCACTGGGTTTACAATCTCTGGGTGTAGGGAACTGACTGCACGTTTCTGCATACACACCTCCGAGCATGGGACTGTCTTTGAATATCTGCAAAGGTGCCCACCTTGCTGTCCCAAATGCCTCTTCCAGAACATGGAAAAAGGTGCTAAGGGAGGCAGAAATACACCTAAGCAAGGCATCTCATGCCAGGCACTGTCTCCTACTGTAGTGGCATGTTTCTGTCATCTTTTTCTTAAACTAATTAGTTGTAAGTTGGTTTTCAGCCCAGATGTCATAGTTTCCATCTGAGCCAGTGTAAATTTGTATTTCTGTAAGGATTTCTTCAGACACTATTATCTGGAATCCAATTAAGTAGCGTTCATTCAGGATTAATCACATGTGGAAGTGTTTGCAGAATTGAGGTTCCTGTGTTTTAGCAGCATACCATTACTGCTGTATTTCATTATCCCCCAGTAGGAGAGGGCTTGGGAATTCCATGTGTTACTTGCCCTGCACAGATCCACTGCATGGCTGTCCTGGGTGTTGTGGAATAGCAGAAGGAAGATGATACCTATCCCAGTAGTTTGCTCTCTAAAGACCATGTCCCAAAGGCAGAGAATAAGTTTGACTGCATAAAGGTTCTTTGATTTCAATAAAACTGCTTACATGTGTGCTGCCGTGCCTGCAGAAACATAAAGTAGGACCACGGCCTAAGGGAGAAGGCAGACGTTCATCTGAAAAAAGAAAAAAATAAAATCTGACATTCCTTACTGCAGTGCCTCTTCAGATACCAGGACTTTTGAAAGATATTAGTGGTGCAGCAAACTCAAAAGATAATTCTTTTCATATGGTGCCTGCATCAGGTGACTTGCACATGTGCACATTTTGAGGTGCCCCTTTTTGCTGCTTTTTATCAGAAGTTCTTCTCCAAAATCTTTCTCTTGTGCAAATTTTGTTTTCCTTTGTCACAGTCAGTATTTCTATCACAGCTTGTAGAAGAAGGTAGCACAAAGTTATTAAGCCTCATGGTTAGAACTGTAATGTCTACAAAGTAGTAGGTTTGTTCTATCTGTTAATGTTTGTTTTCTTTGCATTTATTTGTGTGACTCTGCTGTGGAGCTTTTTAATGTTTGTGAGGTAGTGGGTCAGTTTTGTGAGCAGGTTTTTGAATTGGTACTTCTGCTAAAACGACAAGAACTCCTTGTTAAAAGATGAAAACAGATTAGAGAAGACACATTTGTCAGATGGGGCTCTTCAGCATTAAAATGCTGTGAATGTTTGCTCCTTATCTTTTAGAAGATGCTTTATGCCATCTCCTGCCTCACGAATGAATGGGTTCACCTGTGTGTATAATTGCCATGTTATTGTGCTGGATGGGATCTGATCATACAAAGACAATGGCTTTGTTTATGCTGCCAAACTGTATGCCCAGCTGTGCTTGCAGGATCAAGCCTCTAGCTGTTAACTTTCTAGAAGGCCATAATAATAAAGATTTTAGTGGCAATATGTTCAGAAGAAAAGCCAGCTTCCTTAGCAGATGTGGGAACGAGGGGAGCAGTTTTTTAATGAGAAGCCTGTACTTTGTCTGAAACATTTGCTGCTAGAAGATGGTGTTAGTTTGCTTGTTTGTCAAATGTCAGCTAGGCAGTGACCCGGTGTAATGACAGGGGTGTCAAGGTTGGAACCAAGGCAGATTAATTGAAAATGATGCCATCCCGAGTGCTGCATGTGAGGCTGAATTGGGGATCCTGACAGGTGAAAGCAGTGTGAGCTAAAAGGCTGTGGTTGTGGAGCGTGGTTTGGACACATCTTGTCATGCGTGTCACTAACCAAGTCCTCTCCTATTTGTAATTGCCTTTTCCCATTTATTTGTACAGTATGTGTTAGAGTAATGTGCTGTTTCTTTATAGTTGCTTTTTAAAACAAAATAGTAACCTGATTTAAAACGTGCTTAGTATGGATGCCATCCCCAATTCAGAGGTTTTAAAAATTTAATATTAATGTATGTGGGAAATAGTGCAGTTCCACACGTGTAATTTGTCCCCTGACAGCCTGCGTTCTTAAAATGAATCTTCTGGTTACCTCTCCAAGACTTGGAGAGAAATGAGAAACAGTGATGGCCAGAAGGTATAGAGATGGAAAGTAAGAGAAAATCAGAGGAAGAAAGCAGATTCTGGAGTAAACTTTGTGACATAACTGCAGCTGCATTACTGGGTTCCTTAGGTGACTTTTGTTCATGGCTACACCATATTCTGAGAGGTTCCTTGAGAGTAACACAAAATACTTACACAAACCTCATACATCTATTCAGCTTAACATATCGGATAGAAACAAAGGATATTGAAAAGTAGCTCTTCATCCTACACATGTATAAACATACAGGCAACTTCAAGCCCATGATTAATCCACGTGAATTAAAAGAGAGTACTCACGTGCTTAAAACTCGTATTTAGTGGTTTTGATGTAAAATACATTCTTTATAATCATGGGCTGCCACCCTAGCAAATCTGGTCACTACCATATTGATGTATTCATCTTGTCTCTGACATTAATGCCACTTACATTTCTAAAAATACATCTTTTTATCTTTCATGCTTTCATTATTTCATGCGAGTTATTTTTTTCTAACGTGATTTAGTAATTAGGATTTAAGTTCATAGGTCTACAGTACATAATGGAGTCCTTTGTATATTTTAATATAGTTTCATTCCTGTAAGCTGCTGCTTGAGTTTAGGGGGTTGGGTTTGAGGAAAATGTTCATTTTAATAAATACGGTTGTTATTCTTTTAGGGACTATCGAAGTAAAATTCAGCAACTTTAGAGACAAAACTAAATGAAAAGTTTCATTCTGAGATTTTGGAAGCAGAAAAATGGGTAGGTGGGGAGGGGTATGACTTGGCTTGGAAAAACTTGTTCCTGAGTCTCTTTAGGCAGGAGGATTAAAATTCCTAAGAGTTTAACCTAGACTGAGGGATTTTGCAAAGAAGGCATTTGACACCCTAATGGCAGCTCCTGGAAATCCGAGCAGAGATTGAAAGCAAACCCATTGAAAATGCCAAAGCTGGGTCCGAGTGCTGCACAGAGACCACTGTGACTCCATGAATCTCAATTCATTCCACGGTTTTAGCAACCCAGGTGACACAGGCAAAAGCTCCCTCCTAGCAAAAGAGTCTGGGGGTTTACCGGGCTGGTTTGTGCCATCGATGGTGGCTGAGGCTGGGGGAGTAACGGGAACAATCATTTACAGACAGCTGTTAGTTTTAGAGCAACCAGGGGCTTTGAGAGACCTTCTGCAAGTATGGGTTTGCAGCTTGGCAGCAGAGTGAGCAGAAAAACCTGCCTTGGTGGAATTACCATGGATCGCTCCATTTCCTCGCCCCAGACTGCGCGCACGGCGTTGTTCTCCACGTGTCACTGCATCACAGCTGGCCCGTGCGCCAGTGGTGCTCGGTGCTCAGGCTCTGCCACAGCCCCAAAACACGGGCTGAGGCCTCTCCCGGTCCGGCAGCTACCCGTGGTGCTGAGGGGGGGTGCTGTGAGCGTGGCTGTGCCGCTGCAGTCAGCACCAGGCTGTGGAGTCTCCTCCGCCAGCCGCGGTGCCCGCAGAAGACGCGTTTGCGCGGCTGCGGCGCTGCGTGCGCAGCTCAGCTGGTGCAGGCTGCCCGTGCCTGCCCAGGGCTGGGGAGCTGACAGGGTGCTTTGGCTCGTGATCCTGGGAAGCAGAACTTGATGTTTGAAGGAGCTGCTTAAATCCTGCAAATAGATGTTCTGGTGCGAACACGTTAAGTCCGTGAGTCGTTACGTTCTGGGGGTCCACAGAGAGCAGCGTAATGAAGGCAAATACATGCTTGGCTGTGTCTCCATTCCCTCTGGAGGACTGCTAGGACACTCGCAGTCTCATCTCTGCTGCTGCACCTGAACCTCCGAGGGTCGCAGAATACTGAGAGTGCTCTGTGTTTTCAAGGGACAAGGATGTTGTGTTCCTTCCCCAGGTAACAGTAAGTGGTTTTTGTTTGCAGGCACTTGTTCAGTGGCAAGGAGTGTTTCAGGCCCCTGATGTGACATCCCTCAGCTGTGACTGATGGTAAGAAAACAGGTCACAGAGGAGACAAGCCAGGAGGGTTCTCTGTACCCAAAAGCCCAAATACTAGTGGAATCTCCAGAGTCTCAAGCTTGAATCCTCCCTAGCAAGAGCCGGGGCAGGTGAAGCAGGCTGTTCCTTTCTTTGTCTCTGGTATGTGTGTGTCCACCCTGTCACAAACTGAAAGGTTGTGTTCTCCATGGATCACGTTTCCTTACCCAAAACAATCTTAGCCACCAGTTGTAGTGTCAGTAGGGTTTTGTGTATTTTTTGGGAGGCTGGACCAAATACTGCAGAGGGATGCTCTGTATTCTTCAGCCCGGGAATATTGTGTAAATCCGATTTTTTTCAACTGACTTTTTGGGGAAGAAAATGATACTGGGAAAGAAATGGTAAATTAAGCCAGCCAAGCCTAGGAGACCACAGTCTTCTGGAAATTTGCTTACCTTTGGCCTTAAGTGTGCTGATAGGACTGTAAGGACTAGCAACACTTCCTTTAATAAAAGCTTGGACAGTGGAATATGGAGCTTCAGGTGGAACAAATGAGCCTCAAGTATAAATTCAGTTGTGTGTATTTGACCAAATGTCAACGCTCTAGGCTGGCTGCATCTAATTGAAAGTGTTTTGATCAAGTTAACTGGCAAAAAACATCCTACCTCATGAATATAACATTCTTCCTTAAAACCAAACAATATCAATGAAATAGTAACATTCTAGTGTAAATATTGGAAGGCAAAAAGATATTCCCTCAGTCTAAAGAGTTCTTGTACCACCCATGCACTCCTTTGAGCAGATGAGATACAGAAGGTGGCAGGGTTTATCTGAACACTGTGGGGAGGAAGATTATATGACTTCTCACGTCCCTTTGGCTTTTAAGAAGAGAGTGGGAGGACAGAAATACAATGTTTGTGAATGTCCAGTCCCTAAAATTATTCACTTGTTGATGTCTTGACTGGTTAATTAATTTTTATTTGCTGTATGTCTTCTAAACACATTTTTGTATGAGCATCTCTTGCACACTTGGATATTTCAAGACAAAAATATTTGTGGTAAGATGGTAAAGTACGGTAACCAAATTTTGTCATCAGAAACTGCTTTCATTTGGTGTTAATGGGCTCACTCTGATTTGCTTTGGTGGATGTCCATTGCAAACAATATTTTGATATCTGAGGAATAATTCAGATAAAGGAGAACCAAACTTTTGCTGTGCTTAAAAGGAAGAGAAGTAAATGCTGAATGCCTCAGAGCTGGCAATATTTGTTTAAAATAAACAAGCTCTCCCACCCATACACAAATAAAAAGTAATTTTGTGAGCCATGAAACTTAAGAAGTTTATTTTTCTCTGGCTTGCTTTTGTGTGGATTTCCTAGTGTCTGATGTTTTGATTCAGCCTGCGTTGCAAGCTGTCTCTCAGCATATGGACTTCTTGTCTGCCCATCTTCTGTTGGACAGCCTATTTATCACAAAACATGGGGAAACTTAATATCTCTCTGGCCTTTCTCCCTTTGTCTGGTTTGGCAAAATTGTCTGATGTGTCCCTGAGTTATTGCAGGTAAGAGTCAGACTGAAAATAGTGTGATCACATCCTTTTCTTTCCTTAGGGAACAGACTGGGAAAAAAAGAATCCTGGTGGTAGCACCATTGCTTCATTCACAGTAGCAGGGGGGATCTCCACTTCATTTGGAGGAAAGGGAGCCTTTCTGCAGCAGCCTGACTCTGGGGTGTGCTCACTGGGAGGATTACAGTTTGGTAACCTCAAATCCAACTCTGGCAGAGCTGGAAGTATGTGTTACTAGGAATTCCTCTCGTTTTAGCAGTGGACCTCGAGTGCTTTATAAGGAGAACAGTCCCACAGTCCCCATTCATAAAAGTGAGACTGAAGGAGATGCAGAGATTCGTGTGGCCAAGGTCATCCCAGGGGCCAGTGGCAGAGAGAGGACTTGTCTTTTCATCCCCTGAGTCTCCTCCTCTGGCACTCTTCTGCCCACCAGCCCCGAAAGTGCAGAGAGGACTTGAATCACATGAATAGATCAGTTATCTACAGAGTCATGCATATAGATACCAGTCACGCAGAACTAAGCTCTGGCTCCATTTTCATATTGGAGATTAAAGCAGCTCTGCAGAAAGTGTATTTCAACTTTCTGTCTTAAAAATATGCTGCTAATTAGGGATGTAAAGGGGCTGAACTCAGCTGCAAGACTGCTGATCTTTCCTAGTGAGACATTGCTGCCAGCATTGTTTGGACTCCAACTAACCCTTCATTGTCTTCTATCTCGTTGAGGTCCTGAGCATGCACAGAAAAAAAAGGAGGATTGATGTCTTTATATTGTCATTTCTGGCTGTCTGCAGGATACCCTTCAGCCATTTTCAGCAGCGCTCAAAAGTATGCTCTGCTGGTTTTAATCTTGTTTTGCTTTTTGTTTTTGCTGGTGGCACTCTTCCATGCCCAGAGACTTTTTTTAATTTTTACATTTGTAGCTGTGCAGTTCCACCTTATTAAGTTGGATTCTGCTTCTAGTCTCACCCTTCACAGGGTTATCTTCTTTAATGGGGGAAAAAGTGCATATGCCAGCATTCCACACTAGGAGTTCAGGTATGTGATGTACATTGGGGAGTAGTGCTCTGCTTCAAATACCAGTCCTGAGACATGAGAGAGAAAGTCAGCAGTCTGCAATCAGCTTTAGTTGGATTGCTCTTCAATTTAAGCACTATGGAATTTGAGTCACAGTTTTGTAGCTTGAAGCAGGTTGGATTTTTAAATTTTTTTTTTTTCTTACATTTTAGGATCCTCTGGGGGAAAAAAAAAATTAATATTTTACATCTTACAGAACAGTATTTTAAATAATGGTTTAGAAAAGATACTGCTACACTGCTGACTCCCAGTAGCATTAGCTATTAAAAAGCATAATAAATCCATTGGAATAAAAACGTTGTAGAAAAGCAAAATACCCTATTTTAATAATGGATTTTGAAGAGTATTGCTTTTATCCATCTAGAGTTCTGCTAAAAAGCTAGCTGCAAAAGATCAAGCTGCTTGCATGTGTTGGGCAATAATAAGCAACTTGAACCACTTTCCAGCAAATGCTGCAGGCCTTTGCTCGGCTGCTGTGCAGCGACTCCAGGGATTTCAGTGGGAGATACCGATCTCGGCCGCCGTGCTGGGGGCTTTGCCAATCAAAGGCATTCACACGATGTCAAAACAATCAGTGATTACTGCTCTGCAGTCTTAATTCCCTCTTTTTTGCAAAATGAAAGGACTTGTTCTTGTGGTTTCGGTGCCCACATAAGCGTCTCTGCATGCTGATGTAAAGGGGTTTTTTTGCTGTACATGGGGACCTGAAAGGTATTTTTGCATAATACCTTTTTTATTTTTCGGTGTAAAATTCCGTTGGAATGCAATGGGAGAGGGTCTGGTCAAAAGCCACCCTGCCAGCCTGGAATTGCTGCTTCTGAGCGGCAGCTTATCCACAGCACAGAGGTTTCGGGATGCCATAAAACACAGCACCTGCTGCCCCTGCAGCTGGAAGGGGATGCCTCTGGGATGCCCTTCCGCCTTGGTGGGCAGAGCTGCAGTCACATCAGCCTCCCCAAAGCCGCCGTGCCCAGCACAGCACAGACAAAGCCTGCCTCTCTCTCGGTGTCTCGCACAGACACGTTTCCCATTTTGCAGGGAATGTAGAGCTCTGCGGAGCAGAACACCCGGGAGGGGGTGCAGCTTCCTCTGCTTCTGCACCAGCCCTCCCAGCGAGCTCCTCCGCCTGTCAGGAATATGCCACGTTATCCCACAGGCAGGCACGGGGATGATTTGTGCTTCTGGGAGCCACTGTTGTTGTCCTTCTCGCCGGGCTCTGGCACTGCAGCGCCAGCCCAGCCCACCCAGCCAGCGCCTCGCTCCCCAGGGTGCCCAACCTCATGGCAGCCAGGAAAGGAGCACTGCAGTGGGAGAGCTGCCAAACCCACCCTGTGACACCCAGTGGGAAATACTCCCTGAGAAGTCAGCGATTGCTCAGCACCACCGAGAGCAAAATGCTCGGGCTGCAAACACGCCCTAGCCTGTGAACTACAGGGTAAGGATCCTGACAGGTTTCTTGCCTCCACGTTGGTAGTCACTAGCAACACCGTTTGCTAAAGCCCTGCTCTGCTTTGAGAGGACCAAGCTGAATTTTCTGCTCGGTGTTCTTGACCCTAGGAGCCTGGCATTTGTTTACTGGAAAAAAACCTCACGGTTACATCTTTAAAGCTCTGCTGCTTGGTTGGCGAACAAATGCTGGGCAGTGCAGCTCTGCTGAGGTTGTGCAAAAAGAAAGCAATTGTTATTCATTAAGCAGATGACAGCAATGGGAGCTAAGGGGATCAAACTCGAAATCTGAAACCACCTGCTTTAATTTTAGCCATAATTGAAGCGGCTGCCCATGGTGTTGCTGATGCACGGATCAGATTTGCACGCCATGCGCTGCTCGCACTGATTTCTGTGGCAGCAAGCTCCAGCCCACTGTCTGCTCTGGTTCAGGCAGGGATGGAGCTCCTGTTTGATTGCAGGTTACAGCGGGTGCTTTAGAATCTGTTTGTTTCCTTCCACGAGCAAAACGCAGTCGCAGTCTGGCTCTCTGATAGACAGATGCTTTAGTCATTAGTGAGGTTTCTGTGACTACAACGCTGTGTTCTAGTATGGGTGCTCTTCCCTCTTTTGTTCCTGGTTCAAGGCAGCGATGCTTTTTTCACTCGTGCTCATGCGCTCACACTCTCCCTCCCTTCCTCCCTCCCTCCCTCCCTCTCTCTCTCTGTCTTTGATCTTGCTGATATGGGGAAAAATATCGGATCCAAATCTGCAGCGTATTTAACCAAAACATCCTGTAGAACGGGAATAAATTGTGACTGAGTGCAGCAGCAGGAGATTGCAGTATGGTTGCTTGTGCTGCTTGCTTTCTGCTACAACAAAACGGCAGCGATCGTCATGGAGTGCCAGGGTTGTTCTGCAGCTAAATAAGCACTTAGGGACTCCACATTCACAGAGGGCTAAGGTGGCTTTACTGGGAACAGGGAGACTGGGCAAAGCTCTCCTCTCACAGTCTCTAATGCAGGGATTTGTGTGAAACAGGTAAAAGGGGACGAGATCTTTCCTAATGGCAGAGAGGGTTTCATCCTTCACTAAATTCCCTGGAGTTTTTGCCACGGAGTTCAATGGCCCTAAGATAACACTGTCACTTTATATCCAACCTTGTTACAGTACTAGCAGCATAAGCCCCAGAGCTGGGGAGCTCACAGCAACATCAGTGAAGGCTGGAAAAGTCTTGACCTCAGCTGCAGAGTGAAATGTTAGAGTGGAAGCATTAACAGTCTCTCCTTGAGCTGTTTGGTGCAGATTTATACTGCATGTGTTTGTATGTGTATGCCAACTCCCAAAAGCTATGAAAAGCTTTTTTATGGTTTCCTGTGATGATACATAGTCAGAAGGGATACTCGGATGAATAAAGAAATATGCCACGAAATGGGGAGCAGGTGAGCTGCGTGACAGATGTGTGTTCTGTCCTTTGTTGATCTGGTGCTGCTCCTTAGCTGACAGTATTGAGTGCTGGGAATAAGACAGAAGGCTTAACTCCACTTGGGATATTGCTTAGGAGATCCTCGCTGCTTTGGAACATAGCTCGTCGTGTGATGTAAGATCCCCAGTCCCTTCTGATCAGCATTCCCTACTAAGCATGTCTTCATTCCCCCCCTTTACTGATCATTTACAGCTGTTTACTTTATTTCATGAGAGATTCTGAGAGGGCTGAGGCAGTGGCTGGGCTGTGCTGCTCTGTAACGCAACCCAGAGCTGGCGCCGCGTTTCGAGTGGCCAAATGAGATTTGCACTCCAGTCCCAGCAGAGACTGTTTGTCTCAGTCAAAGGAGTCCACATTTTTCTGGGGTCTGGTATCTGGACATCTTCCTCGTCGCAATAAGGAGGAGGGTGGCTATGGCATCCAGACAGTCGAGGTGTGTTGCCCCTGCCTGTGCTTGGTAAACTGCCAGCACAGCCCTTTTTGCTCTGACATGTAGATACTTCCATCTTTAAGGAGGCGTAAAATGTTTTGCAGACATGAGGTATCTCCCTGACTCACTACCAGTTTGGAAAGGGAGTTGCAGTGTCTTTTTCCCTGCAGCCTTTTTATCATTCTTACAATAAGTCTGATACCGGTATTTAAATAATGAATTGTGAGCAAATAGCAGCATTATGGGCACTTTCTTAAAAACAGCTAGTTAATATCAGGAAATGATGAACTCTAAAGTAATATCTTTGGCAGCCTTTCCTCTAGGTACTCCTGATGATAAAGAGGACGCTGAAAAGCCTGCCGTGTTGTTTCAGTTCCTCCTTACACACAGCTGAGCTAAAAGTGAATGCACGTGTTCATCCTCCACCAGTATCTTCCTTCTATGTGCATTTAAATAATAGATTTTCCTTTTATTTGTCAAATTACTAGCTTTGTTAAGTACAAGAAGCGGGTGATTGCTGTGCCCACGAGGCATGTGACACCTCTGACAATCCTGGATTGTCTCCTGCAGACTCTGCTGGGCAGTGGGTGCGTGGTGACACATGACCCAGCGTGCCACAGCCCCACCATCCACACCCCTGAGTCGTGCTGCAGGAGAGGGACAGGGAAGGGTTTGGAAGTGCTCTCGGATCTCCAGATCTTGGTGCAGCTTCAGAGAATATTCCACATAGGCCTAGAAGATAGGCGTCCATTTATTTTACAGAAAGGAGTCCTCTGATGTTACAGTTCCACATGTGGCTCTCGTTTCTCCATCCCCAAGGGGTGTCCTTGCAGAAAGACCAAAAGGGTTTGAATTCTTACAAAAGCTCATGCTCCTTTGAGAGCTACATAGCCAAGCAGATGCTTTACCGTGAAAGAGAACATCCTTTGAAAACAATCTGGTGCTTATTAATCAATAAGAATTCAGTGTTAGGGGTCCTTCAGCAAGAAAAGAGAAGGAAAGCACATGTGGGTCTGGCCTCCTGAGTGAAAACATGCAGGTTCCATCCCTGTGCTCTGCTGAGGAGCAGATTTTGTGTAGCATTGTTATGTCAGCACTTTGCTCTCAGTTGCAGTGACATTTGGCAGGATTTGATATGCTTGTGTTGGGACTGAGTTGCCTTAGACCAGGCACCAAGCCATTCACCTGCTCACTGGTGCTGCCCTGTAGGTATCTAGATTCACTAGGCTCTCTCTTAGCCAGAGAGTTCCCTGGACACTTAGTTTCACACACCCACACGTGCTCACAAGTGCCATTTCTGGGAAGGCAGGCTCTTAGATCGTATTTAAAGCCGTGCTGTGGCTCTGGTTTATGTGGGTAGGCACCTGGACTCTCTTATTTCTGTTGCAGGGGACTACAAAATTAGACATGGACAAGATTTAAGTCCTGGGCCTCACCTCCTGCCTCACCACCAGTGCTCTCACTCCGATATGGGGAGAAGGGGTCTGGGCACTGCTTGGCCTGTGGGGTTTGTTCCAATACCAGCTCTGTCTCACAACACCCTCAGCATCCCTCCTGTCACGGCTCTGCAGCTGTATCCTCAGAGACACCTGGCCAGGGGTAAAATGTGAAAGAAGAGAGAGGGTAGAGAGGGGAGTGGTGACCAAAGCCAGGTATCAGGGTGTCGCAGGGGAAGGAGAGTCCCTGGCCCTCCTCCCTGGCGTGCGTTACGCATCTTGCACTGTGTGCCACCTTCACCACTGGAAGCACCACTGGGAGCCTGTCCAGTTTTCCAGCTGCAGAGTCTCAGAGATGCCATCTGTTCCCCATTTGCTGCAGAACTTATTGAGGTGGCTGTGTGAGACAGGCGGGATTACCCTCTGGGCTTCGATGCCTTTGATGAGGCAGCATCTGAAGCTAACACTTAAATTAAGCAGGCTTGATTTTATTGCCTTTGTGCGTTATAATGCCCATGAAACCATTAAAACTTTGTGTGTGCTCCTGGGTCTTCTGTTGTCTCCCTTTGTATGACCTGCCTGCCTGAAAAACCTGCAGCTGTCTTCCCTTCCCCAGCCCAGCACCAGTGGGACCTCGGAGGGCTGCGGGATAGCTGTGCTAGCACTGCCATGGCTTGGTAGGGCTTCTTGGATGAGGGGCACCACTTTTGGGAGTAATCTTTTTTCCACTGCTTTCTGTCTTACAGATTGATGAACTTCCTGAAGGAGCCGTGAAGCCTCCAGCAAATAAATACCCCATCTTCTTTTTTGGGACTCATGAAACGTAAGTGAATGAACGTGACCTGTTCCTTGGAAAATGTCTTTTTCCACTGCAGCTAACATCATCTCTGCTAATTTTATTGGAACAAATCCTGATTGAAGCCATTGGGAGCCTAGAGATAGGTCCTACAAGCCCAACTCATTTGTATTAGCAAATGGGAGTGAAAGCTGAAAGTAGTTGGGATTGCTGCTGCCTTCATGGTCTACCACGATCTAAACATAAAAGCCTGTGTTCCCTGTAAAGAAACGTGTTGGCAGGGATTTATTAAAGGGTCTGAAAAAGCCCTGAACTCAGAATCAGGGGCAAACATTTCTTACTTGGATGTCCATGATAGCAGAGACCAGGCTCTTGTGTTTGGACGTGTTTGAGCTCGTGTCCTGCGTGAGAACTCGCTTGGTAGTTTGTGATCTGAAAGGAAGCAGAGCCCAGAGTCCCAGGCAGTCCTCACAGAGCTTTAAAATGTGTGCATTCCTGGGAGATTTGTGCTGGGGATACTGTGGGATGGAGCTCACAGAAGTGATAGAAGGACTGAGCTGGCTGAGCTGATAGGGAAAGAAAGGAATCAGAGCACAAGAGGTAAGTTAGGTCTCATCATAACTGCTGCCAAGTACAGAGCTTCAAGATTAGAATGTACATGTCTCTAGTTTAAGCTGTCTCTGAGGTAGCTAAAAAATAAGTCACATTCCATTTTGCATTAAATACTTTAATTTTGAAACTTTTCCTTCCCCGCTTGCAGGTAACATGTTTTCTAGCATTCCTTTAAAACTGGAAAAAATGAAATTCTGATGATATTTTAAATTTAATGTTAGAGGCTTGAAGATTTATTAAAAAATAAGTTTATTTTTTAATTTTACTATTATTCCAGAATATGGTAAGCTCCATAGCCCAAGCATCACGTTCTATTTTAAAAATCTTTAAAGGCAGTTTCTGCTTTATAAAGTTCATAATAGCCTCTCTTTAGTTAAAATATTTCTTCCCCTTGCTGGAATGAAACAACCTGATATTTTGATATATTGTGGTCTACTACTACTGTCACAAAATAATCTGAAAAGAATAAAGTTCAAATAAACTTACGATGCTTTCAAATCAGAAACCAAAATGTAATTATTTTTTGAATGGAAACATCATTTTTGAGATGCATTTAAGAGAAGAACTGACCACTTTTATTCCCAAGTGAATGAATCCCAAACTGATAATCTCTTTTGTTTCGGATTTTGTGAGCTCATGATCTCACTGTAGCATGTGAAACAGGAAAACAATTTGTAGTTCCTATCTTATAAATGTAAAAGCCCAACTGTTAAAGATGAGCTGTGGATTGCAGCTCCTTGGTTTTATAGCAGAGCCATAGAAACTCACACTCTCCCAGTGGCAATGAATGTATTTCAAACAAAGATGTAGAGAGTTTTTCAGTGTTTACTGCACATAAAAGGCTGTAGAAACATTTCCATACATCACTGTTGAGCTAAGGTAGCTCGCAGTAAGTTTCATACAGTTTCCCTTTGTTATTTGTGTTAGAACTGTTTGTTTGTATTTTTGACAACAAGAGGAGTCCCTTAGTATCAGCAAAAGCGTAGATAACATAATTTATTCAGATCCCTTGCTCTACTGTAGCATTTAATATTAAGATGATATCTCTTAGTTTAGAAATCACTGTTTGACTTTCAGGTAGAAATGCATTATATTTGCAATTATATAATTAAGGTATTTCCCAAAATCCAACTGAGTGTGGATCCCGTGCTGTCTCACGTGGAGTGAGGAGGAAGCTCTTTCCTCAGGGACTTGGCATCTGATGCCTTTAGCAACCAGAGCTGGCTCTGCACTGGCAAACTTCTTGGCCAGTGGGATGATTTAAGTGAATGGAACTTTGCACAGTCATAAATGCTGTGCATGAATCAGGCATTAATCTGAAATAGTGATTACAGAAAAGGAAGAAATACAATCCTGTGATTAAGGTATTAGACTGAGACTGAAGAGAGCTGGTTTTTCCTCTGTGCTCTGCTATCAGTTTGAGCTTGACCTTGGACAAATCTTTGTGCCTCAGAAGCCCATCTGCAAGAAAGGGCAGATTCCCAGTGTCGTGGTGAGGTTACAACAGTGATTGTGTTGGGCATGGTGGAGCTCCACAGTCCCACAGGAATGCAGACCAGAGAGTTAACATTAAATGCTAAGATAATCAGGAAAACAGGACAGTGATTATGGTGAAGGACACTGGGACTTGCTGAGCTGTGGTCATTGATGACACAGAATCTTTGCATGTGGGAACGAAGGGGTCTTTCTGCCTTCATTGTTTTAATTTAACTTGCAATTGCAATCTCAATGTCAGGCTGCAGAATACAGTAGATACAGATACCCAATGAAAAGAAAGTTGTGCATTCTTCAGTTTAAGGGTTAGGAAGTTAGAGTTTTGCTGTAATGTGTGTTGAAAATGCAAGATAAAACATCACTCTTCTTCTTTTACAATTACTTTTCCCTGCATTGTGGTGCCTGTGCCTGAAATTAGTTGGCCCAGTGCGTAGATGACTTAGGCAGCATCAGAGCACAAAATCCCTCCTTTGCTGTGCTGTCTAAAAAACTCTTTGGCCACAAGCACCCTGTGTGTCTCATTGTTTCCTTGTATTACTCATCTGCCTATATTCATCCATTGTTTTTTGTCTTATATGAAATTATAAGAATTTTGGGAAAGAGCATTTTTATTGTGTTTGTGCAGAATTCAGCATGCGGGGGGCTGGTTCCAAGAAAGCAGCTCCCAGGCTTACTGGCAGTATAGATAATAATAAATGCCACTGCTTTTTCTGTCCCGTAGTACAAGGGATAAACTTTGGCTCACAGGTCCTAGGCACTCCTTACATGCTTTAACTTTTCATGTGGCATTTTTAGGCCTTTCTGGATTTGAAACACTGGGACTGGAAGTTCAGTCCCTTGCGGTCGCAAGCAATGGCATCATATAATCCCTTCCATGAGCTGTTCAAGTGCCAGCTCCCAGCAGTGGTTAATAGAATAGAGATGTTTTAGTTGTTTCTGGAGATACCCAGCATGATTTTACGACATCAGACATCAGGATGGTGAGCCAGTCCATTAAATCAGACTCACAGCAGTAACTCAAAGCCAGTGTGACAAATAAATAAATAAATAAATCAAACCAGAAAAGAAATTATGGAATGAGCAGAAGAATAGGGAAGACATTTGCACTGTTAATGTTCTGATTTTTTTTTTTGAGGAGGAGAGTTTGAAGTCCTTTTTTGAATGTTACCTTTGTTAAAATGCAGTGCGTTCCTGGGGCCCAAAGACCTTTTCCCATATAAAGAATATAAAGATAAGTTTGGGAAATCGAACAAGCGAAAAGGATTTAATGAAGGCCTGTGGGAAATAGAAAACAACCCTGGAGTAAAGTTTACTGGATATCAGGTAAATGACTTTCACACCTATTCCTCCTTATCTTTCTTGTTTTCTTCTTTGGCTTCGTGTCAAAGTGAACATTTTAAGAGTGATGTGGAAGGTTCTGGTTTTGATGGAGCAAGAAAGTTTCACAGCTTTGGTAATTGTGTGATGTAAAGACAGCTGTGGTCTCACACTCGGTGACAAATGGAACTTTAATCATGCTGCAGAGCCTTTTGCTTTCTATGATATTCTGGGGTGGTGAAGTGGAAAACTCTGCAACAGATTTAGCTGAATTAAAAATGGATGGTTTTATTTACTCCTGTACAAACATGAATAATTTCCGACTTCTTCTTTCTGTTGTTTATTTTTATATCAGGCTCCGTGTATTTTACACAGACCTTAAGGTCACTGCACTTTTGATTTTTACATTGGTAATGTCTAACACACAGTGCCAAAGCTGAGAGGAGTGAGGAGGTGGAGGGTTAAGCTGCTGTTAGGAGGCAGTTGCTGCTGTACAACAGCTCTCCCTGTTGGGTGTCCAGAGCAGAAAGTCAGTGAAGCTGGAGGGGGAGAAGAGGAGTTGGTGGGCTGTATAAAACAAAGAACTTTTCTCATTAAAAAAATGTGGTCCTTTGAAGGCAGGAATCACCTCCAAAAGAAGGCAAACACCTATTACATTACTATCACAAAACCCTACAAGCCAGAGATACAGACCACCTGCAGAAAAGCTGCTGCCTCTCTCAGTTCCTGTTTCATATTTTCAGCCCTACACATGTTTTGCATACACTTGGGGATTTTAAAAAAATCCAGTGAATAGTCTGTGGGAGATGGGCTGTCAAGGAGTGCTCAGCCTGCTGGTCAGGGTTTGCCTTTCCGAAACACGGAGATCTTGCCCTTTCAGGGGGGTGTAACAGCCATCTTCTCTCACCAAAAAGTCTCTCCTGTTGCAGCCAAAGCCTAAAAGTTTCAGTAGTTTTTCCCAAAGTAGAACATGCCGGGTCTCTCCACTGAGCAGCTCTTAGTTCTCCTCCAGCAAACACGTTTTTGTTATCAGATCTTCAGTTTCTGTGCAAACCCTCCAGAACATGCTATCCCCAGAATCTGCATCTGATAACTGAGTTCAAGTGGTGACTGAGAAAATTGCCTTTGCAGCCCTTTTTCCTGATAATTGCAAGAATAACCTGAGCTCTTCCTGACTAGGAAAGTGTAAGCTGTCCATTTCCAGTATTTCTATCTTCAATGCAGAACAAAAATCAAGTAACAGGCATTAGTGATATTTTTGTTGTTTATGTTATTATTGTTGTTGTTATTTTAAAAGGCAATTCAGCAACAGAGCTCATCAGAAACTGAAGGAGAAGGAGGAAATACAGCAGATGCCAGCAGTGAGGAGGAAGGTGATCGGGTAGAAGAGGATGGAAAAGGAAAAAGAAAGAATGAAAAAGCCGGCTCAAAACGGAAAAAATCCTACACTTCAAAGGTTATCTTCTGAGTTTTCCTGTTGTTGCCCGTGGCCATTTATAATTGGAATACTGTTCACCTCATGGAAATTTGTTTTTTCTCCTTCAGCATTTTGCTTCCAGTGCCATAACAGTGGTGTTCAGATAGGCAAAGGGAAGTGCTCTTGCTCTGTAGACAGCCTTGGTGAGACAGCAGTTGAAATACTCTGCCCTGTTCTAGTGCCCACACCCTGAGAAGAAGGTGAAGCTATGGGAGGGAGATCAGAAGGGCTGGAAAGAAAACCCATGCAAAGATGGATTGATGGGTTTCATCATCTTAGATAGATCTCTCCCCACGAAGAACAAAACAAGCCTTAGGAGAGTGCCTCCTGAGAGTCATGAGTTCAGGTTTGGTTCCTGTCCAGGAGAATCCAGGCTTCCCTCTGCCATCTCCCAGAATACCCCAGATGCTGAAAGATCTGGTAGGGTCAGATGTGCTCTGCTGCTCCTCTTGTACCTGAGAGTAAAATACTTCAGGATACAGAATGGGAGGGAGGAAGAACTAATTCATTAAGCAGGGAGTAGGTGCTCAGTTTGTAGATAAAAGACCTGCACTGTAGTACCTACCAGCCCTGTTACTGTCTTAAGTAACAGAGTAGATCAGGAAGCTAAGAGTAATGTGTGTCACAATTGCTGGGGGACATCATCACCTGAGAAGTGACACCTTTGGGTTCAGAGAGACTTCTCACTTGTCACCTGGGTGAAGGGGAGCAACATTTTGGTCACTTTCTCTGGTGCTGTGTGTGCCTCCAGGACTGTACTTTGCCTGAAAAAACGTGGAGAGTGTGGCAGAGGAAATTTATTCACATTCATGTTATTCTCCTCTGAAAGTGGAAACTAATTGAAATGAGAAGAAGCAAGCAAACAATCTGATCCAGGCTCAGTTTGGGGGAGAGTGTGAATTTTTGTGGTTGATCCAGCGAACAAAATGCATTAAGTAATTTCACCCCCTTTGTGTGTTTTACATTAGAAATTCAGGTCTGGTCTACCATCTTCTTTCCAGAAGACTCTGGGCAAACAGAGGATTAGGAAAATGGTGGCTTAATGCCACAATTTATCCTTTTGTACTGCAGAATTGCATAACATAAAGGGAGCAGAAAAGATGTATTGGTTCCACATGGCTCTAATGTTAATATATTAAAGCTGACAGCACTAAAAAAAAAGTATGGAAAGCAGCTCTGCTAATGTTATTCTCATTTTACATCTCTGTGTTTAATCAAAACTTTTGTCAAGCTGGCACCATCTGTTTCATTAACTAACAAAACCTACAGGTGACCCAACACTAATACCCAGCTCCTATTACTGTGTCTGTCTCTCAGTCAGCTGAGCTGCCAACCCATGCTGAACACAGAATTCCACAGAAATTTCCTTAATTGGTGGCAGTAGCTCCAGCTACTTCACCTGAAAAAGGCTTTTCACCCCACACATCCTCCCCAGTATTCACCTTGAACAGGGAACTGCATGATCAGACAGCATTCCACGTACACTTCAGAAGTGTCTTTCTATGGCTGAAGCTCAGGTTTTAATTTTAACTTTGTTGTTGATCATTTTAGAAATCCTCCAAGCAGTCACGGAAATCTCCTGGAGATGAAGATGATAAGGACTGCAAAGAGGAAGAAAATAAGAGCAGCTCTGATGCTGGGGACGCAGGCAATGACACAAGAAACACTTCTTCAGATTTGCAGAAAACCAGTGAAGGGGTAATCTTCTGTTCCTGTCATTCACTTCCCGTGCAGTTTGCTCCCGGGGGGCTTTGGAGCCAGGGGTGAGCTGTGTGTACCACGTGCCACCTTCTTGGGTTACATTTCAGTGCTCAGAATGTGTCTAGAACAGAAACATGGACTTGGTGCCTGCACTGGTACAAATTTTGCTCTAGAGAAATGACTGCAAGAGAAAAGAGCATTATTTTTGTTGCAACACTTGCATAGATGTCAGCTGAGAGGAGCTACTGAAAACCATGAGCTGGAATGATGCAAAATTGATGTGAGAGCAGAATCAGACTGTTTGCATAATGCATGTTGGCTCACTAACAGGGGGAGCCTGCTTACCCTTTCACACTTGTTTCATTTGTGCAGTCCCACTGTCTGGTTCGGAGTTCATGAGGGTTCGTGTGCACGTTACAGATTCTGCACACTGCAGGTTCCAGGGCAGATGCTGCCCCGGGCTCTGACTTTCCCAGGATGGGATATACAGCTCCAGAGCAGCTTCACACAATCTCCTTGTGTGTTTGTGTCAGTTGTGTGTTCATATCGATGTTGCTTTGTTGTGAGCACAACAAGACAGGAAGGCTGCTGGGCAGGGGGATTAGCATGGCCACTGGTTGCTCAGCCACCCTTAACAACAACCCCTGCTATTTCTGAGCCTTTGGAGCAGCTCAGGGCTCTCTGCTGCAGCACTGACAGCTCCAGCTCCAAACCAGTCCTTGTGCAGTTCCCGTGCCAAGGCTCTGCCACGTGGGCGGCAGCCGGGCCGGGCTGCTGCAGGAGCTGAGTGACACGAACCCCCAGGTGTGAGGGGAGGCCAGCCAGCACAGGCTCTCATCTGACACTGCTGAGGTGCCTTAGCACCCAGCTGCGTGCTCAGCCTCAGCCTTTTCTCACTAAACACAACCTCTGGGGAGCTGCTGTTGCCTCCTGCTAAATGACTCCTCCCAGAGCTTCCTCTCCCCGTGTCTCTCTGCAGTGCAGTGCATTTGCTTTGTGACTCTGCTTCATAAAGACTTCGATAGGTGGCTCATGGGGTCACGAGGAAAATGTGCCCTGAGTGTCTCCCATTCACTCTGAACAAGCTGCTGGCTTGAGCCAGAGAGTGATGCAAGGAGACATTGCCAGGCTGTGCCCTCCCAGCCCCTCAGCCACGGAGTGTCAGAGGCTGGGGCTGAGGAGTGTGGCCCACGTTCTTGCCTAGTGAACCCTGGGACACTTCCATGCCTTCAAGTTGGTATTGGAGTGAGAAAGCTGTTCATAAGATGCATCTGAGGCAGCGAGAGGTTCAGGAGGGCCTGCTGTGTTTCCCGTGTTTGTGGCAGTGACAGAGGATGTGCCTGTGAACTTCAGGCACATATTCCATGTAAGGACAAAATGCTGACTGAATTAGGTCAGTCACAGACTAAGTGGCTAGAAAGTCACACAGGATGTTGGCTTTGTGGCTGTTGACATTCACGTGGCTCTTTCTTCTGTGTGCGACATGCTTGGGAGGTAGAGCCCAGCATGCTACAACATCGTGGTGCTTCTCAGCATTTTTGGGATTGCAGGTATTTTAGCCTCTGTGCTGAAATACTGAAATACTGGCAACAGTCTTGTCCTTCCTGCCAGCATCAACTCGAGGAAATATTAACAGTCAACACTGTCATACCCATGTGGGGAGGTGGCTCTGCTCTGACTTCTGCAGCCCCAGCACTCAGCCTTGAACTCACACTTGAGCAACCAGTCTGTTGCTTCAGGTCTTCGATGCTTTTAACATTATGGAAAAGGTGGAGTTTTAGTAATACAGATTAAAGAGACAAGGGAAACACGGTTTTAAGGGCAGCTTGAGATAAAAGCACTGATAAGTTTGGAAAAGTTCACATCCTGGTCCACATATTTCACCTTGGGCATTTCTGCTGCAAAGTCATCATTTCACGCATGAATCTCCTCAGCGTTTCATTGAGCTTCTGTCAGCAGTGCAATTCTCTTCGAGGACCAGGAGGGGACACTCCATCTCCTGCTGCTCCTCAGAGCCAGACCAGGTCTTTTTAGAAGGTCTGCCTTCAGAAGGCACAGGTTCTTTTTCAGCTGGTGTTAAACGGGCAGTCCCGCAGCGTGTCCGAGCTGGGGCACGGGGCCGGCTGTCCTGCTGGACACTGCAGTCACGTCCTGCTGGACACCCAGACCAGGGCTCTGCTGCAGGGCATTGAGCTCCTCCGGCCCCATCATCTTGGACTTGTCTGCTGTGGAAAGGAAGGTTGAAAGAGACCAGCGTGTGCCTGCGGGGTTGGGATGTGATCCTTTTATACGCCCACTTGACTTCGGAAGGATGTCTTGATCTGCTGAAAGACACCACCACAGATGAGATGGTGGTCTCTTTAGAACCGCTTAGCTCGTGAGAGGAGCACTGAGGGAACGCGGTGTGAAGAAGATGGGCTTCCTCCCCTGCGGGGTGCAGCCCCCACGGCTCTGCTGTCCCCAAACCGGCCACGCCAGAACCGTGGTGTGGCCATGAGATGGCGCCAGGACGCTCCGGAACGGGCACGGGGTGCGCAGCGGTGCTCAAAACAAGGTGTGCAGAGGTACCCTGAGGGCAGAGGCAAGCAGAACAAGGCTTCGGGGGCCCTGATCTCAAGGGCAGGCGTGTTTCATTCCCATGGGTTTGCTGCCTGCTCACGGAGGCTGGGCCACCTCTGGAAGGCACCAGTGGCTTGGGCGCCCTACCCAAGGTGCTCCCCATGGGCTGGGAGCGCCTCTGGCCCCCCTGCTCTGCACCTCCCCATGGGCTGGGAGCGCCTCTGGCCCCCCTGCTCTGCACCTCCCGGGCCTCAGACCGTGCAAGAGTCGCCCCAAGGGGACAAGCAGCTTTTCTCTTAATGGGACTACTAGTAATGAGGTAGGAATTACCTTTTATAGTGCCTGGGCTGCAGCCTGAAGACACATCTCCCCTCCTCAGATCAGGTGGAATCTTGCCTTTTAATCACACTCTTACCCTCAGCATTACAGGGATCTTCTTGAAGGGCTGAGAGCCAAAGTCAAATGATTGCAGGAGCACCTTCACCTATATTTTTTAATGAAAATTCTAACCTCCAGGTGGTAGAGGTAAGCTTGAAAATGCGAAGTGATGGCTTCCTGAAGACTCAAACCCAGAGCAAATAAAAGTACTTTCAAAGCTATTATATTTTTTTCGGCCAATTTCATACTGTTCAAGGGCTCAACTTGTGATTTTCTTTTTATCCCTTGGGTAGACAAAGGTGCTTTCTTTTTTTATCTCCATCCCTTGGTTTCTCAGCTATTCTCGCGTACTACAGGCACTCTCTGGAAAGAGACATTTCCTCAGTCTCAGCCACAGTTGGTAATTGTGTTCTGTCACTACCTGTTTCTCAAGCTCTTTCCCTAAGTGCGGTTCTTTGGCTGATTCCTTCCCCAGAAAGATGCAGAGCCTAAACCTCAGGGGTTAATCATCCAATATTAATTAACTAATAGTATGTTGGCTAAGACAGCCCATCCCAGAGTTTGCTCAAATCTTGAGTCACAGAATCTCCCCAGGACTGCTCTCTGCTGTTAAATACTAAATTGTTTTGGCTTTCTCAGAATACCTCATAAAGAGAATTTTCTGGTTGAAGGGTGTTCGTGGCTCTATGTTGTTTACTGTCATGGTATTAAATTAGCTCATAAATCAGTGAATTTGTGGCATAGATTTACATTCCACATTTAAATCTCTGGTGACTTGTGTCTTTGGTTCTTGGCTGGCATAACTCTGAATCTTTATAACTGAACACCTAAACTGCTTTTTTTAGTTTTACTCTCTGGATGGCCACGTACTGATGTTTGAGAGCTGGCTGGGGTTCTGGCCTTACTAGAGAGTGTGTGAATGTCAGGGTCAGCACAAAGGGTATGTGGCAAGTTTTCCTTTTGGGATTCACTGTTTTATGACAGTCTGGGCAGTGTGTTGGTAAAGGAGGTGTTCACTTGGTGTACAGGTGCAGGGGGTGAATGGTTTTACTGTCTTCAGAGAAGAATAAATTTGCTGGAAATGAAATACATTTTCTTGCTCCTGGTACAGCCTGAATATTAAAGTGGAGTAAAGGACTGTGATCCTTTTACTCACACTGACAACCAGTTACCAACTGAGTCAGTGGATCTATTTGTGGAGGCAACTGCCAGCATGAATAAGGGGATCAAAATCTGGTCCAAAATTATTGCCATCTGACACCATTGCGTTTGGGAGAACATATTTAAAACAGCCTGTGTCCAGGCTTTTTTGTTGTGACATTCTTGTGGGGTAGCAACAATCCCAGTTACTGCTATGAAGTGCAAGTGTAATGGCCAAACTGGCCAGAGAAACACAGGTCCACTGTGTCCTTCTGATGTGGTTTTGAGATGACTGGTTCCTTTGCTCTTCTTTACTTATCAAGGATAACATTGGTTAGGCTGCAGGTAACAGGTTTGGGGGGTTATCAGCATTGAAAGCATTTAGGGCTCGCTTCAGTGTAAAAGCATTTTGTATAAAAAATGAAAACAGAGTGTGTTTTTCTGTCTGGTTTCTTTTTCTGCAATTTGAGGCAAGCTAAAATCCAGCCTTCAAAGCAAATGATAACATTTTTAAGAATGTATCTAGCTATTGCACAGTGAAAATTTCTGTGTAAAAATCAAATAGCAGCATAGTATATGGTGTGAAGAGTTGTGTTGTTTGCTGCCTTCCGGTAGCTCAGGGTAACAGCACTGCTGGCTAAGGGCATGGGACATAACTCAGGAGGAACATAAACGTCTGAATGCAAGTGGAGATTAAAGCAGCCAGTACAGATGAAATATTCGCAGCTCTGTGTACATCCAGTCCTGTAACCATTCTGACCTCAAACCAACATGGAATAAGGACTGTTGTACAGAGCAAGTAAATTATTATCCTTCTGCCCATGCAGTTCTAAAGTACAGGACGGCTGAATTAGTTGCCAGACACTGATAAGGAAGAAATTTTCAGTGCCATGAAAAAAAAGACGGCAGTTTGTGGATTTAGCTTTGTTCCCTGCTCTGCTTTCTCTGTGCTGTCATTGACAGCAGAAGCTTTGCACCCGAATCAGTCAGATCCTGTGCTCTTTCCTTTGTGTGCAGTAGCGCTGGGCAGCACGGCACACGTTGTACCGTAGCTTACAGCTAAGCTGGGAGACTTGTTCAAACAAAGATGATGAGAGCTGATCTGTTTCTGAAGAGACGTGAAACCATGGAGACCGCGGGATGCGCTCGGCTCTGCCGCATCCCCGACCAGCGGCGGCGGCGCCGGGAGCTGCAGGGCAGGGCCGGGAGCCGGGCCTGAGCTGCCACGCTGCCCCAGGGGCTCCCTGCTACTGGGGACCAGGCACCTGCTGGCTTCTGGGGCACCTGCCAGAGCACCCAGGACACAAAACGTGTGCCGTGCTGGAAGATGGCACTGGGAACTGTGAAAACCCCAGAGGATGATTTGCATTATCCGTCTCTTTGTTGTCCCTCCCGTGCCACGCTGTGGCCCAACAGCTGCGTCTGTGACGCAGTGTGGAGGGGGAGTATGAATACTCCCAGCACCCCTCGTAAGAACGATGCTTACCCAAACTTCTGGACATAGCCCAGAAGGGAATTGTGGTTGATAATCGCAGAGGTTTCACACGCCGAAAGGAGACAGCTTTCAGTACTGGGTCTGAGAGTCAGAGCATAGGAAGAAACTGTGTTACCCCCCTGTTATCCTCCCTGTCAGTGCTGGGCAGCAGCTGCCATGAGAACCCCAGCAGAAGGCAGGGTTTGAGTGACTGATCACGTGTGGTTGTTCTAATGCGTGTCTGAAGGGAAAGGAACAGTGAACCCCTCCAAGCCACATCTCCAAAGCATCTCCAAGTATGATCTCACTGACTCTGACACGGGAGAGGCCCCTGGAGTGCGGTGTGTAGGGTGAGCAGCACATGGTGACACCTTTTGGGGGAGTCAGGGCTCAGGCAGTTCCTGTAAACCATCGCTGCATGCCTGAGCACCTGAT